>VWZE01023210.1:56695-74083 GCA_013396675.1 Eubucco bourcierii
CCCTGCTGCCCACACTGCTCTTGCTGCAGCCCAGCACACAGTTGCTGTCTGGGCTGCACTCACACTGCAGCCTCATCTTCAGCTTTTCATCACCCCAGACCCCCAGGGCCTTTTCCTCAGGGCTGTTCTCAACCATTCCCCACCCAGCCTGGACTTGTGCTTGGCATTGTGCCTACCCAGGTGCAGGACCTTACACTTGGCCTTGTTGAATCTCATGAGATTGGCCTGGGCACAGCTCTGCAGCCTATGCAGGTCCCTCTGGGTGGATCCCTGCCCTCTAGCAAGTCAACTGTGCCACACAGCTTGGTGCCAGCTGCACACTTGCTGAGGCTGCACTGATTCCTCTGTCCATGGCCCTGACAAAGATGTCAAACAGCACTGGTGCCAGCACTGACCCTGAGGGATGCCACTTGGCACTGGTCTCCAGGTGGACATTGTGCCCTTGATCATCAAGTCTAGCCTATAACCTAACAAGACAACATCAAAAAGACCCTGGCCAGCTGGGAAAGCAACTCCATTTCTAGCTAGGGATTTCCAGATTAAACTTGACCCCCCTGAGACCATTTATTATTACCATCAGCATACTCAATCTTCCCATCAGTGAAGTGTTTTGCTTCTCATGTACTTGTGAAGAGTTTTTAAAGGAATCCTGTGATTGAATCTGTTAATTATTTTATCTTCTTCTCACCTTCTGTTATGCTCCTTTAAAAAAATACCAACTTAAAACCTGCTTCTGTGCAAATGAGCTCAGAGACCTCAAGAAAAGATCAAGTGTTTTTTCTACCTCACCATGGAGTACCTCACAGGGGGCAGGGGGCAATTGTACCTCTGTTACCAAGCCCCCAAACTGTTCCTTTTGCTGACAAGTGATCCTGGCAGTCCTGCTGCTTACCACAGTCTCACAGTATCACCAAGGTTGGAAGAGACCTCAAAGCTCATCAAGTCCAACCCATCACCACAGCCCTCAAGACCAGACCACGGCACCAAGTGCCACGTCCAAACCTGCCTTGAACACCTCCAGGGACGCTGACTCCACCACCTCCCTGGGCAGCCCATTCCAGCAGGCAATGACTCTCTCAGGCAACAACTTTCTCCTCACCTCCAGCCTAAACTTCCCCTGGCACAGCTTCAGACTGTGTCCTCTTGTTCTGCTGCTGTTTGCCTGAGAGAAGAAAGCAACCTCCTCCTGGCTACAAGCACCCTTCAGGTAGCTGGAGACAGCAAGAAGGTCTCCCCTGAGCCTCCTCTTCTCCAGGCTAACCAATCCCAGCTCCCTCAGCCTCTCTCCATAGGGCTGTGCTCCAGGCCTCTCCCCAGCCTCGTTGCCCTTCTCTGGACACACTCAAGCACCTCAATGTCCTTCTTCAATGGAGGGGCCCAGAACTGGACACAGGACTCAAGGTGTGGCCTAAGCAGTGCAGAGTCCAGGGGGAGAATGAGCTCCCTGCTCCTGCTGGCCACACTCTTGCTGATGCAGGCCAGGATGCCATTGGCCTTCTTGGCCACCTGGGCACACTGCTGGCTCATGTTCAGGCGGGTGTCAATCAGCACCCCCAGATCCCTTTCTGTTTGGCTGCTCTCCAGCCACTCCCACCCCAGCCTGTAGCTCTGCATGGGGTTGTTGTGGCCAAAGTGCAGCACCTGGCACTTGGATTTGTTGAGCTCCATCCCCTTGGACTCTGCCCATCTGTGCAGGCGGTCGAGGTCCTGCTGCAGAGCCCTTCTGCCCTCCAACCCAGCAACATCAGCCCCCAGCTTGGTGTCAGCTGCAAATTTGCTGGTGCCTGACTCGATGCCCTCGTCCAGATCATCACTGAAGATGTTACAGAGGATGGGGCCCAGCACTGATCCCTGGGGCACACTGCTAGTGCCAGACCTCCAGCTGCATGTGGCACCATTCACCACCACTCTCTGGGCTCGGCCCTCCAGCCTGTTCCTGACCCAGCACAGAGTGTTGGCATCCAAGCCACGAGCTGACAGCTTAGCCAGCAGTTTGCTGTGGGGCACAGTGTCAAAGGCCCTGCTGAAGTCCAGGTAGACCACATCCACAGGCTCCCCACATCCACCAGGTAGCTCACCTGATCATAGAAGGAGATCAGGTTGGAGAGGCAGGATCTGCCCTTCCTAAATCCATGTTGACTGGACCTGAGCCCTTGGCCATCCCTCAGGTGTGCAGTTATTGCCCCCAAGATAATCTGCTCCATCATTTTCCCAGGTACTGAGGTCAGGCTGACAGGTCTGTAGTTCCCAGGTTCTTCCATCCAACCCTTATTGTGGATGGGGATCACATTGGCCACTTATCAAGTGGCTTTTCTACCTCAGTATGAAGTATCTCACAGGGGGCAGGGGGGATTGTACCTCTGTTACCAAGCCCCCAGACTGTCCCTTTTGCTAACAAGTGATCCTGGCAGTCCTGCTGCTTTTGGATTCAGGGCACAACTCTTCTGATGGATCACTTCCATGGAAAGCTACCACAGCAACCACACAGCTAGAAGTACTCTTCAGCTGCCTCGGTTCCAGCAATATGTGCTGGCCAGCTCAGATTTAACAGAAGGCAGAGAGAACAAAGCCTAAAACTGATGCAGGCTCCAGCAAACAGCATTGAAATTCAATATAATTCCAATAATCTGCGGAAAGGTCACTGAATAGTGAGTAATGCAGCAGGCAGCCCATGGCAAGATGATAGCACTGCTGGCACGCAGCCTACATGCTCTCACAGATAACTTCCTAAGTAAGTGGGACCATTTTCCCTGAAAGACAAAGCTTGGGCTACAAACACAGCTCTCTCACTGGGAGCTGGGAGGTTTGGTTTAATTTTGTGTTAGAGGACTTCTAATGCCCCCAAGGTACCCAGCTGGATCCTGGAAAGAGAAGAGGAGTGGATGCATACAGCTAACCGCTGCGCCAGGAACTCGGCACACATCTGAAACAGCAGCCAAAAAACAATGGCATCCCTGGAGAAAGTTCTTCCCTGAAGGGAAGAAGCAGAGCTCCTCTTTCTGGGTGCATTTGGATAGAGAGGGGAGGTGCTCAGAGGTGGCTGTTCCTAAGTGTCCCCTCTCAAGACTTCCACAATGCCTGCCTGCAACTCTGTAAAATGCCTGCTGGCTGCTCTCACACTGAACCATGGCTCTACCAGATACCTGATGCTCATGGCATAACCACTCACCCAAGGGGTCTCCAGGGCACTCAAGAAGGAGCACTGCTGGGTAAGGAATTGGCTGGATGGTTGCCACCAGAGAGTGGTGATCGATGACACAATGTCCACCTGGAGACCAGAGCCAAGTGGTGTCCCTCAGGGGTCAGTGCTGGCACCAGTGCTGTTTGACATCTTTGTCAGTGCCATGGACAGAGGAATCAGTGCAGCCTCAGCAAGTGTGCAGATGGCACCAAGCTGTGTGGCACAGTTGACTTGCTAGAGGGCAGGGATCCACCCAGAGGGACCTGCATAGGCTGCAGAGCTGTGCCCAGGCCAATCTCATGAGATTCAACAAGGCCAAGTGTAAGGTCCTGCACCTGGGTAGGCACAATCCCAAGCACAAGTCCAGGCTGGGTGGGGAATGGCTGAGAGCAGCCCTGAGGAACAGGCCCTGGGGGTGTGGGGTGATGAAAAGCTGAAGATGAGGCTGCAGTGTGAGTGCAACCCAAACAGCAACTGTGTGCTGGGCTGCAGCAAGAGCAGTGTGGGCAGCAGGGCAAGGGAGGNNAGCTCTGCTGTGAGGACAGGCTGAGAGAGTTGGGGCTCTGCAGCCTGGAGAAGAGAAGGCTTCCAGGAGAGCTTAGAGTAGCCTTCCAGGATCTGAAGGGGGCTACAGGAAGGCTGGGGAGGGACTATTGACAAGGTCTTGGAATGACAGGACAAGGGGAATGGGTTTGAAGTGGCAGAGGGGAGATTGAAACTGGATGTTAGGTGGAAGTTGTTTGCAGTGAGGGTGGTGAGACACTGGCACAGGTTGCCCAGGGAGGTTGTGGCTGTTCCCTCCCTGGAGGGGTTCAAGGCCAGGTTGGAGGAGGCCTTGAGTGACCTGTGCTAGTGGGAGGTGTCCCTGCCTATGGCAGGGGGTTGGAACTAGATGAACCTTGAGGTCCCTTCCAACCTTACCATTCTATGATTCTTAGATGTCCCTTAGTGTCCTCACCAGGAGAGTCTGGTGCTGGTACTACTTGACTACCAGATATGGACTTTTGCAGCACCTGGGGTGATGCATCCTGCAGCATGGGGGAAGCAGTTGTGCTGCAGACCAGCCACAGCTGACTGGCACATGTATAATGCAGTTGGGGTCAGGTTCTCACCCAGCATCAAGGGCCTCCTTTTCTGAGGTTAGTTTTTGAACAAGGACCTGCTGCAGTCTGAGAAAGCAGCTGAGTTTAGTGTTGAGGCAGGAGAAAATATGCAACTGCTGCTTTGCTCTAACAAACTCACTGTTCTTTACATTCCCAAGGATCTCAGACAAAACCTCTGATCTGCTGTAATAAATAGAGCATGAAAATCAGGTTTGGGCTTCAATTTTATCCATGACGTTAGCTCTGCCTTTGCCTTTCTTTTTTTTTTTTTTTCTTTCTTCTTTTTTTGTCCTGGAGGGTGAAGTCCTAACAAAACAGACAAAAGTCAAGGCAAATAATCTGGGTATTATTTTTTCCTTCCTTTCTTTCAAACCTGAGTAAGGTGGATTTCAGCAAGGACAGGTTTACAGGTCTGTGCTGCTGGCTAAATCACCACTTCTCTGAAGCACAGAATCTTCCCAGTCCCCAGATCTGTTTAACTCTCAATTTCTCACTTATTCCTGCAGACAAATCTCCAGTTAAAAAGTAAACTAAAAATCCATTGATCAACCTTTTTTCTTACCAAGGAGCCTCATTTTCTCAAAACAGGAGAGTCACATGGGAATTACCACACAGGCTCACAGGATGTCAGGGGTTGGAAGGGACCCAAAGAGATCACCCAGTCCAACCCCCTGCCACAGCAGGACCAGACAACCTAGCTCAGGGTACACAAGGAACACACCCAGACAGGCCTTGAAATGCTCCAGAGAAGGAGACTCCACAACCTCTCTGGGCAGCCTGTGCCAGTGCTCTGCGACCCTTCCAGTCAAGAAGTTCCCCCTTGTGTTGAGCTGGAACCTCCTGTGCTGCAGCTTCCATCCATTGCTCTTTGTCCTATCCCAGGCAGCACTGAGCAGAGCCTGCCCCCCCACTCCTGACCCCCAGCCCTCAGAGAATTATAAACACTGATTAAATCCCCTCTCAGTCTTCTCTTCTGCAGACTAAGCAGCCTCAGGTCCCTCAGCCTCTCCTCAGCAGGCAGTGCTCCAGTCCAGGCAAGGTTTTTACAGTCTTTTGTATCCAGGGTGAGAGTTCCTGGTTAGGGCACACCCTGAGAGCATCCCTGAACATACACACCTGCTCAGGAGCAAACTTGAGATAAAGTCTTAGTCATACTTGTCCAAAGCTGTAAAGAGCCTGATGGACTCATCTTGCTGCATGCTTTGCTGTACTCATCAGAAGCAAAGCCTGGCAGAGAGGCGTCTCGCTCTTGAAAGGGACTGGCAGCAAGCGTGGGTGGGAGCACACTCATGGCTCTGATCAGGTTATCAATCATCCCTTCCTGACGTGGCCATTGGTGCCACTCAAGTCACTACTTGACTGAGCATCCCACAGTTGCCAGAGAACCACATGGCCCAAGCAGCTGCTGAGCAGTCAGCCAAACAAACGTTGGGGACAGCAAGGGGAGAAAGTAGCGAAGCCTCCAGTCACTTCTCATGATTAAAGAAGAATTCAGTTTGAGTTTGGTGATAGGCTTGGTGCTTTCATCCACTAGAGCTGACCTGGGGGGTTTGCTTGGGTTGGATGGCTGCTGAATCACAGAATCATAGAATCATAGGATCATAGAATCATAGAATGGTAAGGCTGGAAGGGACCTCAAAGACCATCCAATTCCAACCCCCTGCCATAGGCAGGGACACCTCCCACTAGTACAGCTCACTCAAGGCCTCATCCAACCTGGCCTTGAACACCTCCAGGGCGGTTGTGGAGCACAGAATCACCCAACGTGATCAAAGATCGAAGATCACATTGGCTGATTCTGTGCTCCACAACCTCTCTGGGCAACCTGTGCCAGTGTCTCACCACCCTCACTGCAAACAACTTCCTCCTAACATCCACTTTCAATCTCCCCTCTGCCACTTCAAACCCATTGCCCCTTGTCCTGTCATTCCAAGACCTTGTCAATAGTCCCTCCACAGCCTTCCTGAAGCCCCCTTCAGATGCTGGAAGGCTACTCCAAGGTCTCCTGGAAGCCTTCTCTTCTCCAGGCTGCAGAGCCTCAACTCTCTCAGCCTGTCCTCACAGCAGAGCTGCTGCAGCCCTCTCAGCATCTTTGTGGCCTCCTCTGGACCCACTCCAACACTTCCATGTCCTTCCTGTGCTGGGGGCTCCAGAACTGCACACAGGACTGCAGGTGGGGTCTGAGGAGAGCAGAGCAAAGGGGCACAATCCCCGCCCTTGCCTTGCTGCCCACACTACTCTTGCTGCAGCCCAGCACACAGTTGCTGTCTGGGCTGCACTCACACTGCAGCCTCATCTGGAGCTTTTCATCACCCCACACCCCCAGGTCCTTTTCCTCAGGGCTGCTCTCAGCCATTCCCCACCCAGCCTGTAAGCTAGCTCAAGCTCTGCTGAGGCAGAGGAGGATGAAGCGTGAAGTGCTGTGGGGCTGTCTGCAAATGTGGACAAGGTCCTGGCATTGCAGAGTGATTCACTGTAGAGATCAGCTCCATCTTCAAGTTCTGTAAATTAAGTGCCTGGGTAGTGAAATATTCCCTGCCTTGACAGTGGGCCCCCTTTGATGCTCATCTAGAAAAAGACAGATCATTGCCCAGAAATTCCTAAGTAGCAGTCCCTTTGCATCACAAAGGTCTCCAATTCTCTGAGGACTCTTTTAGAACAACTTGCAGGCTCAAGGCCTCTGTGTGACTGTATGATCCATTTGCTAGCTACAGTCTCATCAGGGCTCCTCCCAGCTTTGCTTTCTAGAGCAAACCTTGACTGCTGGTTAACACTGCTGACCTCCCAGAAGATTGTGAGGTCCAGAGTATAAGAGTAAGAGATGATAGCAACTAGCCAGAACAAAAAAGTGTATCCTAGCAGGTGCTGAGTACACAACACACATCTGTCCAATAATTCATCAGCTTAGGAGTACTGAAAAAGAGTTTGTGTTTTCTAAATGCCTTAGGTTTTGAAGAAGGGAATGAGGCCACAGATGTTTTTCACAGAGGAGCCACCTGAGGGTGAGGTTGAGAGATGCTAAGGCTATGAGAATGGACAGACCCAGCCTAGTATCCTGCTTCAGTCCTGTCCTTTAATACCCTTTACATTCAAACCATCCAAGTGAAGGTTATCATAACCTCTGGTGAGGTTTTGCCCTGGAGAAAGCCTTTGAGAGATGAAACCTAGGGAAGCTGGCAGGTCACCACAGGAGGGTGGCAGAGAACCCATGTCCTGGAGATGCCCACATGGCTCTGCCTATGCACCACAACAAGCTGGGTTCCAGAGCAGGTTGCTGAGAGTTCCAGTACCTAACCATGGTCAGAGGAGGGCCACCAAGATGATCAGAAGGCTGGAGCAGCTCTCCTATGAGGATAGGCTGAGAGAGTTGGAGCTCTGCAGCCTGGAGAAGAGAAGGCTTCCAGGAGACCTTAGAGTAGCCTTCCAGGATCTGAAGGGGGCCTACAGGAAGGCTGGGGAGGGACTATTGACAAGGTCTTGCAATGACAGGACAAGGGGCAATGGGTTTGAACTGGCAGAGGGGAGATTGAAAGTGGATGTTAGGAGGAAGTTGTTTGCAGTGAGGGTGGTGAGACACTGGCACAGGTTGCCCAGGGAGGTTGTGGCTGCTCCCTCCCTGGAGGTGTTCAAGGCCAGGTTGGAGGAGGCCTTGAGTGACCTGTACTAGTGGGAGGTGTCCCTGCCTATGGCAGGGGGTTGGAACTGGATGATCCTTGAAGTCCCTTCCAACCTTACCATTCTATGATTCTATGAACATCACTTGACTTGCCACAGCGCAATCAAAGGCTCAGAGAAATGGTTCCTTATCAAAAAAGATGGTCACAGCATCACAGACACACCCAGCTTGGCAAAGCTCCTCAGGATCACCAAGCCCAACCTAGAACCCTGCTGTACAAGATTCACCTTAAACCATAGCCCCAAGCACCACATCCAAACCACCCTTAAACACATCCAGGGTTGGTGACTGCACCACCTCCCTGGGCAACTCATTCCTGACCTCTCTCTCCATGTATAACTTTTTTTCTAATGTCCAATCTAAGTCTCCCCAGCCTCAGCTTGAGGCCATTACCCCTTGTTCTGTCTCCAGTTCCCTGTGAGCAGAGCCCAGCAGCAGCCTCTCCACAATGTCCCTTCAGGTAGCTGTAGACAGCAATGAGCTCTGCCCTCAGCCTCCTCTGTTTCACACTAACCATCCCCAGCTTCCTCAGTTGCTCCTCATCAGATTTATTCTCCAGGCCCTTCCCCAGCTTCCCTGCCCTCCTCTGGACCCATTCCAGCACCTCCACATCTCTCTTGTATTGCAGCGCCCCAAACTGAACACAACACTCAAGGTGTGACCTGACCAGAGCCTAGTCCAAGGGCACAATCACCTCCCTGTTCCTGCTAGCCACAGCTCCTGCTGCCAGCACAGAAGAGCCTGGTGGCTTCCCCTGCATGGCACAGCACTTCTGCTGCCAGGGCAGGAAACCCTCCTCTCCTAGTTGTTCAGTCTGGGTTGATGCAAGCAGTAAGCGTACAGCTTGAGCGCAAATCAGCATCAGGATTCACCCTTCCTGCAGCTCATCCTTTTGCTGTGGTTAAAGAGCTGTTCTGTAAGACACGGACTTCACTTCAGACTCCATGGTTTTTATCTGGGTTTGGGATACAGATGCAGTCCTGTTCAAGCCCTGATGCCCAGGAGCCAGTGAGAGGGTACAAAAATAGCTTATGCTGTCAGCATGGCTTTTTCTTATTTGTATTCTGAGTATCATCACTTTGGCAGGCACAGGAAGCTCTTCTTGTTTGCATTTTATTTTGCCTGCAGAAAATTTACAGTTCAAATGACTTCTCTATGCTTCATCAGACTAATAGGATGACAAATTGCTTGAGCTACAGAGAAGGGGCCTCAGACAACAGCAAATTGTAATGGAAGAAAAATTAAAAGCCTCCTTTTGGTAGGAGCAAAGATTTTGCTTCGTACCAATCTCAGTTTTCATTTTTTCCCCCCTTCTATGGTAGCACAAAGCTTTGTGAAATGGAAATCAGATTATTTAATCTGATTGCAGGGATCTGCAGGCTTGACATCATCATTTTCATCAGTGACACAAAGCCTCACCAGCGCTTCCCTCCCTTAACCAGAAGCAGCAGCTACGTTCTCTGTTTATGCTGCGTTTCCTCCTTCCACTGAAGCCTCACAAAGCATCCAGAGAGAGCCTTGTTTTGTCCTCATCTTAGTTCTTATTTTTGGAGGTTTGCTGCTACCCAGAATGAGCAGTTTAATGAATACCTAAAGAGCTGTCTCTTTTTCAGAAGGGAACAGGGAGTTGGGCTGGGTTTTCTCTTCCCTGTTGTGCTGGCTGACCTTGCCTGGAGTGACACACAGCAAAAGCAATGAAGATACGTTGGCCTAGTTTTCAATAAGAGCCTTAACACAGACTAAATGTCAGGTTTGGAGCTCTGAACTGCCCTTGAAAAATAAGTTTGCTCTTAAATTTCCATGAAGTATTAATTTCCGTGCAAGGACTCCCTTCTGGGTTGGCGTTCATTTCACAGGCAGAACTGTGGCACCATCTTCTGGATGACTCTTCAGGCAATAAAAAAAATAACCCACCTAAAAAGAAGATGCTTCTTTGCCATCCCTAACAATGAGAACAACTTGAATATTCATTGACTCTGCACTCCTGATTGCAGCAGGCTTTAAATCACTTAATGATG
Organism: Eubucco bourcierii; assembly: GCA_013396675.1. Classification (NCBI taxonomy): domain Eukaryota; kingdom Metazoa; phylum Chordata; class Aves; order Piciformes; family Ramphastidae; genus Eubucco; species Eubucco bourcierii. The sequence goes on from VWZE01023210.1 coordinate 66,674, forward strand.
CCATCCACTTTGGAAAAAGACTGAGAGCCAGGCAAACTCTTGATTGCTGAACATTGTTGGTGAGGGAATGCAGATTTTGCTTCTGAAAGGGTATTTCTGCTCACAGAGAGGTAATAAGAAGTGTCACATATCATAGAAACATAGAATTGTGGAATCATAGAATCATAGAGTCACAGAGTCAGAGAATCATAGAGTCATAGAGTCAAAGAGTCACAGAGTCATAGAGTCATAGAGTCACAGTCACAGAATCAGAGTCATAGAGTCAAAGAGTCATAGAATCACAGTCACAGAATCATAGAGACATAGAGTCAAAGAGTCACAGAGTCATAGAGTCAAAGAGCCACAGAGTCAGAGTCAAAGAGCCACAGAGTCAAAGAGTCATAGAGTCAGAGTCACAGAATCAGAGACATAGAGTCAAAGAGTCATAGAATCACAGTCACAGAATCATAGAGACATAGAGTCAAAGAGTCATAGAGTCATAGAGCCACAGAATCATAGAGACATAGAGTCAAAGAGTCATAGTCACAGAGTCACAGAATCATAGAGACATAGAGTCAAAGAGTCATAGAGTCACAGAGCCACAGAATCATAGAGACATAGAGTCAAAGAGTCACAGAGTCAGTCATAGAGTCACAGTCACAAAATCATAGAGACATAGAGTCAAAGAGTCACAGAGTCAGAGTCATAGAGTCACAGTCACAGAATCATAGAGACATAGAGTCAAAGAGTCACAGAGTCACAGAGTCATAGAGTCACAGAGTCATAGAATCACAGAATCACAGAATCAGTCATAGAGTCATAGAATCATAGAGTCATAGAGTCATAAAATCATAGTCATAGAATCATAGAGTTATAGAATCATAGAATCAGAGTCACAGAATCATAGCCATAGAATCATAGAGTTATAGAATCAAAGAATCATAGAATCACAGAGTCACAGAATCATAGTCATAGAATCATAAAGTCAGAGAATCATAGAATCATAGAGTCGTGGGATCATAGAGTCATAGAATCATAGCATCAGAGAATCATAAAATCAGAGTCATTGAATCATAGTCATAGAGTCAGAATCATAGAATCATAGAATCATAGAGTCATAGGGTCATACTCACAGTCATAGAATCATAGAATCATAGAACCAGAGTCATAGAATCATACAGTCATAGAGTCATAGAATCATAGAGTCATGGAATAATGGAATCACAGAATCATAGAGTCACAGAATGACAGAATGACAGAATGTCAGGGGTTGGAAGTGAATTTAAAAGATCACCTGGTGCAGCCCCCCTGCCAGAGCAGGATCACCCAGAGCAGATCACACTGGAACTCATCCAGACAGTTCTTGAATACCTCCAAGGAGGGACAGTCCACAACCCCCCTGGGCAGCCTGTTCCAGAGCTCTGTCACCCTCACAGTGAGAAAGTTCTTCACACCTGAAACACAGGGCCATGACTCTCCTTGGTGTTAGGCTACTGGTGCAGCTTATTTTGTAGTGAAAGAGAGGTGAGTTGTTGTGCAGCAGACTGCTGCTCACTAAAGGTTTGCATTTTGGAAGAGGAAAATGGGAAAGGTTCAAAAGGAGCCTTGAAGAGCAACTGGGAATGGCTGTAAACGTCATGCAGAGCCCAAACTACCTGCTACAGCCTAAGGCAGGGCTGAGGAGCTAGGAAAGTTTACAGACTTTTTATAATCACAGCTTTCCAGAAAAAGCTTTTAGAGCAGTAATCACAGTTAAGCCCCTGAGGCACTCAAGTGCCCAAGGACAGTGAGCAGCTTTTGTGGCACTAGGGAGTTTCAGGAAGCTGAAGCAAGGCAGCTCTGCTGCCCCCCTTGGCTGCCAGCTCCCTGCATCTTTCTAGCACGAGTGGTTTTCCAAATGCGTTTTTCACTCACATAATGTGATGGTTTGAGAGTTCCCCACCCCCCACACTTTGTGAAATGACCCAGGCTAGAACTCAGTCAGCTGGAAGTTAAGGACTGAAGCTCTATTTACAGCTCAGCACAATGGACAAGCAGAGATAGACACAATAGACAGGAATAGTTACAGACATAGACAAGTTAAAGGGAATAGAGAAACACAACTCCCCTCCCAGAAATCAGAGACCCCAGGAGGGGCTCCCAACCACCCTTCCACCTTCTCCCCACCCCTCTACCTTACCCCAGGGCTTGCCTTATGTGCAAGGTGAGTTTGGAGGATGGGCCAGGGGAGTTAGAAGAAAAGTGATTAGTAAGGTTACTCAACAGAGAGGAGAAAGAGCCAGAAGCTGCGAGACCGAGACACTGTGCCCCTACAGACTGACTTATCTATGTTTTGGTTTCTACTTTTAAACATCTTAGCAAGCCTGTGAGTGAAGCAGACATCACCATTGTTGTACCTTCACAACTTATAGTGTAATTTTCCCTATTAAAATATCCCAATTAGCCTCTATTCAGCACACATAGCTTTCTGTTATTTTCTGGTGTTTGATTTGGTGGTGAGCACTGAAAACTCTGTAAGAGGTGAGATTACAGGTTGGGTTCAAATTATTCACTGCAGGTCATCTGAGCTGATTCTTTTCTTTATTTCTCAAGACACACTGATGGGTTGTTGAGGGTTTTGGTTTTGGTTTTTTATTCCTCATGACTAAAATCAAAACCCCTTTGAATTGTGTTTTGACTGGAGATATTGGACTGAAGGGTGCAGAGGTTTCTTACACCTGCTGTTTTTTTCCTCTGCCAGGTACATGTTAAGAAAGTTGCTCTCGTCAGACCCCACCTGGAGTCCTGTGTGCAGTTCTGGAGCCCTCAGCACAGGAAGGACATGGAAGTGTTGGAGTGGGTCCAGAGGAGGCCATGAAGATGCTCAGATGGCTGCAGCAGCTCTGCTGTGAGGACAGGCTGAGAGAGTTGGGGCTCTGCAGCCTGGAGAAGAGAAGGTTTCTAGCAGACATTAGAGTAGCCTTCCAGTATCTGAAGGGGGCTCCAGGAAGGCTGGGGAGGGACTATTGACAAGGGCTTGCAATGACAGGACAAGGGGCAATGGGTTTGAAGTGGCAGAGGGGAGATTNGGATGGGCTGAGGAGTTCCCCAATTCTGCCTTCCCCCAGCTACCACATACTGGAGCCTTCACTGCATCCTCTTACACCAGGTATCATACAAATCTTGCATGAAAGATAAGCCCAAATACCCAGACCATACTTGGAGCTGACACTTGACAGCATGAAGTGGTGGGCAAAGCTCTCTGCCCTGGGTGAGCATCAGTGCTGGTCTTCCTTGCCATGCAGAGATTTCAGGCACTATCAGTTCTCATTCATAATATCAGAGCAGAGAGGCATCAGCATATCACAGCTCACAGGATGTCAGGGCTTGGAAGAGACCCAAAGAGATCATCCAGTCCAACCCCCCTGCCACACCAGGACCAGACAATCTAGCTCAGGTCACACAGAAACATATCCAGATAGGCCTTGAAAATCTCCAAAGATCACATTGAAAGTCTCTCAAAGATCACATTGAGTGATTCTGTGCTCCATAACCTCCCTGGAAGTGTTCAAGGCCAGGTTGGAGGAGGCCTTGAGTGACCTGTACTAGTGGGAGGTGTCCCTGCCTATGGCAAGGGGTTGGAACTAGATGATCTTTGAGGTCCCTTCCAACCTTACCATTCAATGATTCTACCATCATCATCATCATCATCATCATAATCATCATCATCATCATCATCATCATCATCATCATCATCATCATCATCATCATTTCTGGGTTCATTCTCATCCATTCTAGGTGCAGGTACAAAGCTACTTTTGCAGCAGGCAGTATTGCATCCCTGCCAAATTCATCAGCTACCACTGCCCAGCTCACTCTGGTAAAAGGAGCAGGACCCTGGACACCCAGCACCAACTCCACACTCCTGTTCCTGCTGCAAAAATAAGCTCCTGGAAGTGCTCTGAGGTCTTCACAGGTCACTGTGCCACTTAACCCTTCACCACTGTTAATCCTATCAGCAGCAGTTTCTTCTCTCAGGTGTCTGCAGTGGAAATTCTGACTTTCATTCTGGGTTATAGAAAAATATTTTGGCTAAGCATTGAACTCCTGCTGTGATATATGGCATATGCCAGGGGAGAATATCAGATATTCCTGCTCCTCTTCCCTTTGAGGTTATGCATGGTCAGGGTACAGCAGGGATTGGAGGAGCATGGGCAAAGGTTGTCTCTCTGAGCTGGCACAATGGGCACAAGCTTTCAAGAAAAAAAAACAAACCACCACACTGCTCAGACCACTGTTCTCTCTCCTCCAAATTAATCTTTAGCTACAGAATGGAGCACACACCTCTGCTCCATTTCTCTTTGTTCAAAATGAAACTCAAGCTGTGTGATGGAGCACAGGTATCTGCTCTGCTTCTCTCTCTCCCCCAAATTAAAGTCTGCCTGCACAACAGATCTCCAAAGCAAGCTTTTCAGGTTCTAAAACGTATCAGGGAAAGCATACCCATAGTGTCATTAGGGAGTCTGTACAATGAAAAATGATTTGTGCATCAACCACTTAGTATCCCTGGTGTTCTTTTGATGTCTCCCTGTATCTGCTACCAAAGCAAAGGGGAAGTTCATTTGATATACAACTGCTTTGCTCTTCAAAGCCTCCAAAGCATATGGGTCCAGATGCTATGGTGCTGATTAGAGCAGGGCTAGGCAGTGTGTAAATAACATGCAAATGCATCTGCAATCTCTAAATCTTCACAGTCTCACAGTATCACCAGGGTTGGAAGAGACCTCAAAGCTCATCAAGTCCAACCCATCACCACAGCCCTCAAGACCAGACCATGGCACCAAGTGCCACGTCCAAACCCGCCTTGAACACCTCCAGGGACGCTGACTCCACCACCTCCCTGGGCAGCCCATTCCAGCAGGCAATGACTCTCTCAGGCAACAACTTTCTCCTCACCTCCAGCCTAAACTTCCCCTGGCACAGCTTCAGACTGTGTCCTCTTGTTCTGCTGCTGCTTGCCTGAGAGAAGAAAGCAACCTCCTCCTGGCTACAAGCACCCTTCAGGTAGCTGGAGACAGCAAGAAGGTCTCCCCTGAGCCTCCTCTTCTCCAGGCTAACCAATCCCAGCTCCCTCAGCCTCTCTCCATAGGGCTGTGCTCCAGGCCTCTCCCCAGCCTCGTTGCCCTTCTCTGGACACGCTCAAGCACCTCAATGTCCTTCTTCAATGGAGGGGCCCAGAACTGAACACAGGACTCAAGGTGTGGCCTAAGCAGTGCAGGGTACAGGGGGAGAATGAACTCCCTGCTCCTGCTGGCCACACTATTGCTGATGCAGGTTTGAATCACCTTCTCTCTCCTACTTCTCTCTCTGTGCTGTGGTGGCAGGGTCTGGTTGCGCAGATGTTTAGGAAGAAGCTTTTATCTGCACAAATCCAAGGGCTGCTTTACAAGAGAGTGTGTTCTGGTCTGTGTCCAAAGGTCTTACAAAGCCATCTTCTCCCCCTCAGGAACTACACAATCACCCATGGTAAATGCAGCTGAAGAAAACCAAATGCCAGGTCCTACTAAGCATCCAGAACATGCTTAGTTTTCTTGGCAGTGCTTTCAAACAAAGAATTTTTGTTCTCTGCTCTTACAGCTCCCAGCACAAGATCAAGATCAAGATCAAGATCAAGAGTTAAACACAGCCACTCACATGCTCATGTAGAGCCAGGCAAAGGTTTTCCTTGACTCAGGAAGAGAAGAGGGATGGCTCAGACAGTGGCATTGAGCAGTATGAGACTCATTAGCTCACATTGCCTGAAGAGGCAGAGCAATGCCCTTGAAAGGAGCCGGGGACTTCTAAGGGCTTTGCTGCTGTTGGAGGGTCTGATCAACAGGAGAAAACAGATTTGTATGTGCCCAGCACCAGAGCTAGGGGTAGTAGGTGAAATGTAAAGCTTGTGTCTGACTAAGTGTCAAATGGGCTACTCTGCACACTCAAGTGCTGAGAGATTCAGAGATTCATAGAATGGTTTGGGTTTGAAAGGAACCTTAAAATTCCAACACCCTCCACCCACCCCCTGAGCCTCATGATGATTAGAGTTAGGAACAGATCCAGGCTTTTGTTTGATGAAACAAACTATTTCCCCCCTCAACATTGCAAAAAAAACCCCTTGACCCCTGAGTATCCCAAGTTTGACTGTGAGACTTGTAACTGTATTTTAGCAAAACACATATTGAGGTGCCAGGCCTGTGGTTATTGCCCTGGTAGGGCATAAAGCCTGCCAGGTTGGTATAATCCTTGCTCTCCTCCTCCTGCTGTAGGTCCAGGAGTTGTAGTAGATTGAGCAAACAATGGAGCAGCAAAGCCTTGAGGGCTGGGAGCTTAGCACCACCTGGCAGGTGTGTGGTGCTGTCCCTCAAGGTGTCTGCATGGTCACACCAGGCATGAAGCTTTGAATTCATTGGGCAGAACAATGATGCCGGTGCCTGTTGGCCAGATTCAGTTTCAAAACGATTGATTTCATAGGGGGTGATTTAGAAACTGCCTTCCCTGCCTTCCCTGCCTTCCCTGCCTTCCTGCCTTTCTGCCTTCCCTGCCTTCCTGCCTTCCCTGCCTTTCTGCCCTTCCTGCCTTCCCAGCCTTTCTGCCTTTCCTGTCTTTCTGCCTTCCCTGCCTGTCTGCCTCTTCTGCTTTCCTGCCTTTCTACCTCTTCTGCTTATCTGCCTTTCCTGCCTTTCTGCCTCTTCTGCCTTCCCTGCCTATCCTGCCTTTCTACATTGACCCTCCACAGGCAGCAGTACCCCATTCATGGCTCGTTGACTGGGAATTGTTGCAGCCACGTGTTTGCAACTTACATCGGCAGCCCAGCAGCAACTCAGCTCTCCTCTCCTTCCCTCTACCTGGTACAGTTTGTATTTTACCACAGGATCATTATCCTGAGTTTGGGAAGCCTCCTTGCACAGGAAACTTACTCAGGGACCAAGGTGCTGTGAGTACAGCTGCTAGAGCTGGTGCTAAGGCTCTGTGAGCAGAGTTAGAATTGTTCCTGTTTTCACCTTCCTGTCTTCATAGAATCATAGAATGGGAAGGTTGGAAGGGACCTCAAGGATCATCCAGTTCCAACCCCCTGCCATAGGCAGGGACACCTCCCACTAGCACAGGTCACTCAAGGCCTCCTCCAACCTGGCCTTGAACACCTCCAGGGAGGCAGCAGCCACAACCTCCCTGGGCAACCTGTGCGAGTGCCTCACCACCCTCACTGCAAACAACTTCCTCCTAACATCCACTTTCAATCTCCTCTCTGCCAGTTCAAACCCATTGCCCCTTGTCCTGTCATTCCCAGACCTTGTCAATAGTCCCTCCCCAGCCTTCCTGTAGCCCCCTTCAGATCCTGGAAGGCTACTCTAAGGTCTCCTGGAAGCCTTCTCTTCTCCAGGCTGCAGAGCCCCAACTCTCTCAGCCTGTCCT
>VWZE01023218.1:35129-45188 GCA_013396675.1 Eubucco bourcierii
TTTCTTGACTTCATTTTTCTTTCCTGAGGGAAAGAGGGATCTACCAACCCCACATTGCCCTAGCTAGTGGGTTTTGAGCTTTCATATTTTTAAAACATAATGTAAACAAATTAAAAAAAACATTAAAACAGGTCTATATCAATGATACCTTGTAGGTTTCTTTTGTTTGCCACCTTTTGTTCAGTACTAATTTATTGAGCAATGTCTTTTTAAACATGGATGATACTCTGTCTGCTCTGGAAACAAATGTAATTACAGGGTTTCATTCTTCACACACTTCTTCCGGGCTTAATACTAGTATACTAACTTAATTATCTGTAATGGAATTACTCTTGATTTACAGTGCTTTACCTGACCTGTAAATTCAAGACTGTGAAATACTCCACCTGACTCCTGCAAGCATATACACTGAAGTTTGCAGCCTTTTAGATGCAAATAATAAATGGGAGAGTGGTATAGATAGGCATACAGTTATTTTTATTCCTATACTGTAAAAAGAAAATAAATATCACTATTCCCCTTGAGTTTTGCTTAGATCTGTCTTGGGATACAGTTGTGAAATACATCCTTGAACTGTATAAACCAGCCTAGAACAAATTCTGTCTCCACCTATTTTAAAGGTAGAATTCACATCAACCTCAGTGGAAGGAATCCCTTCCCTAGGAAAAATCCTTTCTTTTTAAGCCACTGGAGGGAAACAAAGAAGTCATTTTAAAACAAAGCCCACTTTGGCAGCCTAATATTCGTTATTTTCCAGATTCCTTTACAAAAAGCGTGAAAGAAGTGTGGGCAGTTGTATCAATGAGAAGACCTTTTGCTGTCAAGACTGGAGCACAATGTCTTTGAAAGACCCTTCTTACAAATGCTACCATTTGAAAAGGACAGACAGGGAAATAAACCACAAAGGGGATGAGAACACGATATGGAAAGGAAGTGGGTGGCTTAATGCATCGGAGAAGCAAAGCTCCTTATAAAGGCATTGAAGAGGTGTAAGGTTCTATTTAGCAACAAAAGGAGTTATGGAACGGGGCATAATTTTCCCACAGGATATTTTGTCTTTTGATGTTTTTGAAACATGCATTATCAAAAAGGAAAAAAAATTAGAAAGAATAGTTTGTAATTTAATAGACCAAAAGTTTGCCTAACAGAGTGTGTCTGTGTAGAGAGAGGAGAAGTAGAGTGCCACCAATATGATGGTGTGTGGAAACTTTACTGAACTCAACATTTCATGAGAAAACTACTAGAAAAATAAAAGAAAATGTTGAGTACTGTTTGAATGTGCACACTGATTTTCCTTCTCCACTTAGCATGTGTGAACTCTCTGTGGACATTACAGGGATCTAGCTTTGACTCAGTTTTAGGACTACCTCTACCATTAGTATTGTTCAATATCTGAAGGCGACTTAGAATAAGGCTTGGGAAGGATCTTTTGACTCAGTTTTAGGACTACCTCTACCATTAGCATTGTTCAAATCTGAAGGAGACTTGACAGTAAGGCTGGGGAAGGATGCTTTGACTCAGTTTTAGGGCTACCTCTAACATTAACGTTGTTCAAACCTGAAGGAGACTTACAGTACGGCTGGGGAAGGATGCTTTGATTCAGTTTTAGGGCTACCTCTAACATTAACATTGTTCAGTATCTGAAGGGAACTTACAGTAAGGTTGGGGAAGGATCCTTTGACTCAGTTTTAGGACTATCTCTGCCATTAACATTGTTCAATATCTGAAGAGGACTTACAGTAAGGCTGGGGAAGGACTGTTCAGAAGAGCTTCTAGTGATAGGACAAGGGAAAGTGTTTTTAAACTAGATCAGGGTAGAACATAATGAGGAAGTTCTTTACAATGAGCGTGGCAAAATACTGGAACTGGTTGCCCAGGGATGTGGTTGAAGCCCCATTCATAGAGACGTTCAAGATCAGATTTGATGTGACCCTGGACAACCTGATCTAGTTGGAGGTGTCCCTGCTCCCTGCATGTGTGTTGGACAACCTGGCCTTTGAGGATCCCTTCCAACCTGATGCAATCAGCGATTCTGTGAAAGAGAATCTAAAAGTGAACAGCAGTCCTGGAAAATGCCTATAATTCCTGTCTTGATGTTTGGGCCTTTATGTTCAGAGTGGGTGTTCTTCTCAGAGGACATCTTTACTGCTAGAGCTCTTCTGGAAACTTTTGAACTATACTTTGTGTGGTAAAAAAACCAATAGAATGAATTGTTATGTTTGTGGGAGGCAAGAAAAAAAAAAATCTTTATTGCTTTTAAATTAGAAGAAAAACATTTCGAGTCTATTTGTCCCAGGTAGGTTGTTCACCTCTTTTCTTGGGTCAATGATCTTTAATTATTGTAGTAATATAAAACCACCTCTAACCTTCTGAATTTGCCCTGATGGCTCAGGTAGACTGACCCATTTATAACAATGTTAAGCCACTATTCAGCACTCTCCTAAACACAGTTTGTCATGGCTTATATTTCCATATGCATCTTGAAAAGCACAGAAGTTCATCTTAATAAGTTTTTCTTCTAATTTTTCTAGACAACCCCAGTCTACCTTTTGCACTATACTTCAGCACAACGGACTTACAGAGCATGTGGTCAGAAATCTTAACCTTAGAACATACTGGAAAGCAGCTGAAATTCTATATGTTTTTGTTCAATCATTTTAAAGCTTATGGAGGACTTAGATGTAGATTGCCCCATGCTCAGATTTCCACCAGGATTGTGGTTGTATTTTATATTACATTTCCAGTGGCAGAAAATTTGCAAATTTTAGAACTGGCCACCCAAATCCATCAGGAAAATCAGCCTTATGATTTCTTAGTGCTTCTTTCAGTGCTCATGAAGAGGTTAAAAAACCTTCAGTTCCTTTGAGGCTAGGTCCCAATTGTCCTACTCCAAGCTTTGTGGTTAAATTATTCTGTACTTTTGCTAACAAAACAAATAATGTGTCCAGAGAAGGACACCAAAGCTGGTGAGGGGGCTGGAGCACAGCCGTGCCAGGAGAGGCTGAGGAAGTTGGAGTTGTTCAGCCTGGAGAAGAGGAGCCTCAGGGTAGACCTTATTGCTCTCTGCAACTACCTGAAAGGAGGTTGTAGTCAGGTGGGGCTTGGTCTTTTCTCCCAGGCAACCAGTGACAGGACAAGAAGTCACAGTCTCAAACCACACCAGAGCAGGTTCAGGCTGGATGTTAGGAAGAAGAATCACAGAATAAGTGATTGGCATTGGAATGGGCTGCCCAGGGAAGAGGTGGAGTCACCATCCCTGGAGATGTTTAAAAGGAGGTTGGATGAGGCATTTAATGCTATGGTTTAGTTGATTAGGTGGTGTGGGGTAATAGATTGGTCTTGATGATCTCAAAGGTCTTTTCCAACCTGGTTAGTTCTGTGGTTCTGTAATTAGAGTGGTTAAGTTTTAAGTTGTCATTGCAAGAATTTACAGCAGCACTGCAGTTTGCATGGAGACCTGATCACTGTGTAAGAAGTGCAGGCCACAGGGAAAGAATGGGCACAGAAATAGCATAGCCCATAGCTCACTTCTGGGATTTGATATCTTAACTTAGAAATTGAGCTGCGTTATTTCAAAGTCTCTGGTCTTGGGAGCATGGCTTCTCAGCCATTTTCAAAGGGGCCTGTGATGAGTACTGAGTACTCTCCAGCAAGGGACCTGGAGGAGGTGTTTGAGCTTCACCTTTATAGAGATTATGTAGTCTTACTCTGGCAGGGGGGTTTGACCCAAAGATCTCCAGAGGTCCCTTCCAACCCCTAACATCCTGTTATGCTGTGATTCTTTACATGCAGTGCACCCACACTGTTGCCTTAGAGTTGGAGGTAGCTTAAGCTGATGGTTATAACAAGGTGCAAAGCCGGGAATTTTATCATTCCTGTTCTTACATAAACTTAGCCATGTTATGGTTAGACACCCAGAACTGCAGGTACCAGACAGCTGTAAAGACTTTCCTCATTATACTGTCATAATTAATAATTACAGTTTGGTTTCAAAAACATGCCCAAATTCATGCTTATGATGCAATACAGAAGCACCATCAACACACCAACCCTGAAGGTTACCTGGTAAATGCTTATGGGTGGGTAAACTATACAAAAAGAGGGCTAAGTGGACTTGCAACACCACCTTACTTTCCTGATTTGGTGGAAATATGTTTATTCTTTTAAAAAGCATTTCATTGTAAAGACTTGATAGGATACAAAGAGAAGATAAAATAAGTTAAAATAAGATAAAAGGAGAAAAAAATGTTAAGAGAGCAGAATGAGGAAGGCTGATGGAAAGATGTTATTTTCTCCAACCTCCAAACATTGGAGGTTGGAGAAAATAATGATCACAATACAGTAGGAAAAAAAAATAAAAAAGAAAAAAGTAGCTCATTCAGGAGGAAATATTGTCTTGATCTGCTGATAGCACTGCTTGGCTTTCTCTGCTTGCTTCATGCTTTGGCGTATTTGTTTAAAAAACCCCAAAAAACAATAAAGAGGAAAACTCAAAATGTCATCCTGAGTTTCCTAGGTCATGTGAAAACTTTAAGCTGTGTGAATTTATCCCTAAGCTTTCTTCTACTGACAAAATATCATCATCTGATCCAGTACACTGTAGCAGAGGCTTTAACCTACCAGTTCTTTATGCCAATTGAATTAAGGCAAGGGGAACAGAAACTTTGTACCCACGTCCTCTCACATTTGTATAAGGATTAAAAAAAAAAAAAAAAAAAAAAAAAAAANAAAAAAAAAAAAAAAAAAAAAAAGACACAGGAGATGATATGCCCTACAGATGTTGATGCCTTCCATGTTGCTAATACTGCATCAGACTAACTCCATCACTAGCCAGAGGCTAGCTCAGCCTCTCCAGAATGTTTTATGAAGTCCTGCAGACTGAAAGCATGCCAGCCTTTTTAGCAGTGCTTCTGATTTTGCATCAGTACATTAGGAGAGAAGCACATGGGAGAATCAAATCCCATAAATGAAACAGAAAATCCCTTTGGATGATTAGTTCAAACCAATGTTAAAAGAATATTTTGTGTGCATGTCAGGTTCTTTGTCAGCCTCAATGTAGTCATTTGGATTCACTTCATTACAGGCAGTGCAGTACCTTAGGAGACAAAGAAAGAAATAGAGTGTGAGACAGAGTAATAATAACCCTTGAACGATGAAGTCTTACGCCTAGCACAACTTCAAATAATCCAGGCAACTATCTTTTAATCAAATATACAAGCACCAGTGAGACTGAATTCAGAATAGCTAGCATCCATGAAGATTAAAAAAAAAAAAAAAAAGAAAAAGGGCCAGAGGAACACAGAGTAGGAGACACTAGATAAAATGAAGGGAGCACTACATCATGGACTTAGGCTTAAATGGAAGCATGAATACCTACTTGACAGCAGAATAAACACAGGCTGTAAAGATGGTCACATCTTTTCCTTTTTAAGTCAATAGGACTCTCCCCACTGACTTCAGTGGGAGAGAAAACATGCTGTTATTCTCCAGCCCTGCTTCTTTCTATCAGCCAGTTACTTCTTTTCTGCTTTTCTCCTCTGAATTTCTGTTCCATGTTCTCGACCTTCATCCTGAGGGATTCAGTTAGTTCCTCTCCTCTGTTAAAAATGTTCCCCCTCTGGTTATGATTTTTTTTTTGTTTGTTTGTTTGCTCTTTTTCTGTGGTTGATATTGTAAATAATCAAAACAATCATTGCATTTTGGGAGCAAGTGACCAGGTAAATCCAAGGATCAAAGGAAGAAGCTGTTTACTGAGAAACAAGATGAAAAAATGGTAGCAAAACTTGAACTCCCAACATACTGTGTGGATTCCTTGTTGTCCTTTCTATGGCAAGTAGGGGAAGTACTTGACTTTACTAATGTTTTGAGGGTTTTTTTTTCCCCAGATGTGAATTCTTACACACAAATCCAGGTTCAGATTCTGATTGATTAAAATTATTTCACGGAGTCACAGAAACATTCAGATTGGAAAAGACCCTCAGGATCACCAAGTTCAACTCATATCCATACTCTAAAAGGTGCACCCTAAACCATATCCCCAAGCACCACATCCAAATGACTTTTAAACACATCCAGGGTTCATGACTCCCTGGGCAACCCATTCCAATGCTTGACCACTCTTTACCAGATTTTTTTTTTTTTTCCCCTAACATCCAGTCTAAATCTACACAGTGGCAGCTTGAGGCCATTCCCTCTTGTTCTATCAGTAATTACCTATGAGAAGAGACCATTTACTAGTGTTGAGTTTAGAGTATAATAGTAGACATGACCCCAGTGTCTCATATGAAAATGTCATAGAATCATAGAATGATAAGGTTGGAAGGGACCTCAAGGATCATCTAGTTCCAAGCCCCTGCCATAGGCAGGGACACCTCCCACTAGTACAGCTCACTCAAGGCCTTGTCCAGCCTGGCCTTGGACACCTCCAGGGAGGGAGCAATTTCCATCATTAAAATCTGACTTTAGTTCCAAACAACAATACCTCTTGTACTTCTTTCAGTTGTGTTACAGATCATGATTTTTGCCTTAAAATTTGATCAATAATTACAGGATTGGAAGTAAAGAATGGTTGGTAAAATTGCTGGGTTTTTCTACTAAGAATGGAATTCAGTTATGTGTTTGGATTGTTTATACCAACATTGACTAATGTGTCACAAATGCTTTCAGGAAAATGCAAATGAGCCCAATTTGAACTTTTTTCAATGAAAACAATTTGAGACTTGCTGTCAGAAAGTTTTTGGGGTTTTTTTTGTTCCTTTATGATGTCTTCAATGACCAATTTAATGCAGTTTGGTAGAGCTGTTTCCATCCTTGAAACTAGGTCTATACTTAACTGCCTTATGTAATGTATGTGGCATGTTTTGTTTGGTTTGTGGTTTGGTTGAGGGATCTCTTTTGTTTGTTTGGGTGCTTGGTTTTGGTTGTTGGGGGTTTCTCTTGTTTGGGTGTTTTTGATTGGTTTGAGGGGGTTTTTTCGGGTTGTGGGGTTTGGTTTGTTTTTTTTTTTTTCATTTGCTTGTTTGTTGGGGTTTTGGTTGGTTGGTTGGGTTTTGATTGTTTGTTTGGTTTTCCTGTAATTTTGTACTGGCATCTCAACAGTAGGATTCAGCTACCATTAACTATCTCAGAGTTACATGTCTACTCCAGGCTAGTTATTCTGTAGACGATGGAGAAAGATAGTTGGCTCAAGAAGGTAACTCTTTCCATCCAAAAATAAGGTGTTTGCAATTGGTGAGATGCCTGCAGAAGCCACTCTGTTTGCTTTGACTCTAAAGGAAAAAGAAATGATTAGAGTGATGAAACCCTTACAAGATATCAATGATGAATTAATTTCTATAACTGTTTTGAATTTTGTTTGCTACTCATTTTGTGGTCAGGGAAGCATCTAACAGCAAGAAATCAAAAAAAAGCAGATACTGAGCCTTATGTGACAGCTTATTACTTTTCATTCATTTGATGCTCATTATCCTGCACTGGCAATTATTCTTTCACTCAACCTTTCTTACCAAGAACTACATTGGTTCTGTATTAGCCTAATTAAATGAAATGTATGAAAGGACTCAGTTTCGAACTCCTGTTTAATTCCTTAAATGCTTTGTGAGAAAAGAGAGCATTTACGTTCCTGCTAAGCAGTGACTGGATCAGAACTAGTTTTACTTCTATAAACAGTTGAAATACTTGTGCTTGTGTTTTGTTTGTTTTGGGCTTTTTTATTGGCTTTGGTTTTGGTAGGTTGGTTGGTTTAGATTTTCTCTTCTCTTCTTTTTAAAAAGAAGCCAAACTTTAAAAAACCATAGTAAAGAGATGTATTTCCTCCTCTGATACTCAACAGGTCACATTTCCCACTCTCTATCCTACACATGGTGAGACAATTTGCTTGTTTGTTGTTTTCATATTACACCAATAGGTGGCACTGGAAATTATTTTTGTGTGAAAAAGACAGTGACAAGAGATTCATAATTTTATCAGTACAGCAGAACACTAAGAGAAAACAAAATCTCACAGAGCCTGCAGCTCTTTCTTACCACTATTTGATCGTTGAGATGTAAAGGTAGCATTGCTTAGTGAACTTGTAGTTCTCTGTTTAGACTACATACCATTACTTGCTGCAGAAATGTAGGTAACATGGGAACTTGCATTTCCCACTGTCACAAAGGGGAGGCATTTGAATAGCTGAAACAGAGTTTTCCTGCCCACCCAATAAATGCTAAATCTGGTAACATTATAGAATCATAGAATCACAGAATCATAGAACGGTAAGGTTGGAAGGGACCTCAAAGGTCATCTAGTTGCAAACCCATGCCATAGGCAGGGACACCTCCCACTAGTACAGGTTACTCAAGACCTCATCCAACCTGGCCTTGAACACCTCCAGGGAGGGAGCAGCCACAACTTCCCTGGGCAACCTGTGCCAGTGTCTCGCCACCCTCTCTGTAAAGAACTTCCTCCTACATCCAGTCTAAATCTCCTCTCTGCCAGTTCAAACCCATTGCCCCTCATCCTGTCATTGGAAGACCTTGTCAATAGTCCCTCTCCAGCCTTACCGTAGGCCCCCTTCAGATACTGGAAGGCTACTATAAGGTCTCCTGGAAGCCTTCTCTTCTCCAGGCTGCAGAGTCCAAACTCTCTCAGCCTGCCTTCCTAGCAGAGCTGCTGCAGCCCTCTGAGCATCTTCGTGGCCCTCCTCTGGACCCGCTCCAACACTTCCATGTCCTTCCTGTGCTGGGGGCTCCAGAAATGCACACAGTACTCCAGGTGGGGTCTGACAAGAGCAGAGTTAAGGGGCAGAATCCCCTCCCTTACCCTGCTGCCCACGCTGCTCTTGATGCAGCCCAGGACTAGTTTGCTGTCTGGGCTGCATGTGCACACTGCAGGCTCATGTTGAGCTTTTCATCAACCCAGACCCCAAAGTCCTTTTCCTCAGGGCTGCTCTATCTTCTGTGGTATCACGAGGCTTGTGTTGACAATTTGTATGCAAATTCATTATTATTTCAGAAAACTTACTCCAGAGTTCTATTATTTACTTTCTTTTCCCTCCATAGTTTTAAAATTTGCTTCATAAACTGAGCACAAAAAACATTCATGGAATATTGATGATGAGATTTTTTTTCATGACATCTTCAGAGGAGATATTCAACACTTCTTTACAACACTTTCAATTTATGTAGAGAAGAAAAGTGAAGATTGGAATGATGAGCTCAGGTTTTTTAAAAACTCCTGTAAGAAGTGCTGAGCATAACCAAAACAGAGCACTGGATGCAGAGGGAGGTTGTGGAGTCTTTCCCTCCAGAAGTATTGAAGAAAGATCTGGACATGTTCCAGTGTGATCTCCTCTAGGTGATCCTGCTCTGGCAGATAGGTTGGACCAGATAATCTTTTGAGGTCACTTCCACCCCCTGACAGTCTATGACTCTATGATTCCTCTGTGCAGAAATCCAGTTCCTTTATCCACATTAATTTCATAGTGATTGCCTCAGAAACTCTCTATGTATGCAACTATTTTAATTTAATATGTAATAAATTGAGATGATTTTTAACATGAATTGTTAAAAATGTAAATTGTCTTCTCTGGGCTTGGCCTGTGGGATATATTTCAGACTTTAAGACTTTTGAATAGTCATAGAATGAGTTGTGAGAATACATATTATATTATTATTCAAAGGTGAAGTTTATATTTTCACTCACAGTGATCTTTCTTTAGATATTTAACATCACTTAAGCACAGACTTTAAAGTAAGCATATAGTTACTTTCTCAGATAAGGATTCTTCACAACCACTGTGTCTTCTTTGTAGTTAACAGCTCATGGGTTTCTCTGAGACTGGTAATGAGAATGTTATATTTAAAATATACAGAACACAATAGCAAGAAACACTTTCTGCAGCGTTCTATTCACTTCCATAAGATTTCACCAGACTGATTTGTTACACCATTTGTAGAAGTTTATCAATAGAAAAAAAGGAATTGAAGATTTTGAAACTGTCTTGAAAGCACAAAATATGTTTAGGGGTTTGGGGAATGCTTCTTTCCATCCTTTTTTTTTTTTTTTTTTTTTTTTTTT
>VWZE01023218.1:51908-72252 GCA_013396675.1 Eubucco bourcierii
ATAGTTTGTGCATGCCAATAAAGAGTTTAGCAAGAAAAAAAATCAGGTAGACTAGCTCCAAATGCTCATCTGTTCTTCTTTCACTAAAAAGATATATCTTATTGGCATCACATAATTACTAAGGTGTACATCTGTGCTTTCTCTTCCATTTGAAATTTAAAGCTATGAGGGGAAAAAAAAAATCACCCAGTTGCCAGAAAAAAAAAATAGAGAAAATTGTTCTGCCAAAGTTTTCAGAAACAAGAATTATTTTTCTATTTTTCTAAAAATACTAAGCCCACATTATCTTTTATATATTCCCTAAGGCAAGTGTATTAAGCTCATCTAATTTATCAGACTGTGTTGGTCCTGGTTAACATAAAATTATTTGTCAAACATAATATACTGCAACCACCAGAGAGATGGGATGATATGGATGCATGTGGAGTGCTCACACAAGAGCCTCCATATTTTAATAGCCCATGTTAGCTCTTTGATGAATTCCTTTTGGGAACCATGGAAGGGAATAAAGCAATCCCAAACAAAAAAAGATGAATTGGTGCTATGTGCTATTAACACATGGAGCAGGCAAGATAGATTATTGAATGTGGCTTTTTTGGGGGGTTGTTTTGTTTTCTTTCTTCCTTCTTTCTCATTTTATACTTCCCTTGGAATTTGTGTGGAAATGACTTTTTTTGTTTCCTCCACAAATGTGAGCAGACTCCTACTGCAATGCATCCATGATGTTTTATCAAACCTTCAGGTGCTACCGATATAATAGCATCTATTCTAGTACAGTTAGCCTGAAATCTTCATTCAAAGCAGTGATAGGCAGACAAAAAGCTTTGCAAAGCTGTAACTTCCCCATTCCTTGCGGCAATAAATTCTGTCAGTTTCAAACCCCTGGAGTTCCTCCACACAAAATCAGAATACTCAGAGTTAGTGCAAGAAGGAATGGGGATGGGAGGGGAAAATGCCTTTGACTCTCAGTCCAGCAGGAATACATTTGTTCCATTTTAAAATATTGCAGCGCCTTTTTATCTGCTATCATAAGAGTCTTCTAGTCACTACTTCATAAAGAAAACACTTATGTCACTGGGATTTATTCCCTTATGATATACAGCCAGCTGGCAGCTTTTGAGACTCAGTCCCTTGTCCGGGCCAGCAGGCAACATTTTAAAGCCAAAATCATCAGAAACAGGATGCATGAAAGAGCCATAACCTTACAGTTTTGTCCCTTTTCCACCTATGTTATTCCAAATTTGAAGTAGAAATAAGGCAAAGTAGTGAAAAACTGAATGCATTAAGACTATCGTTTCTTATATATCAATAATCATGAAAGGAAAATTAATTTGTTCATACATTGGGATGAGTGCCAGGAGGATGGAGCCAACCTCTTCCCGGTGATGCCCAGTGACAGGACAAGGGGTAACGGGTGGAAGTTGGGGCATAGGGGATTCTTTGTGAACCTGAGGAAGAATTTTTTCACTGTGTGGGGTGACAGAACACTGGAACAGGCTGCCCAGGGAGCTGTGGAGTCTCTCTCTCTAGAGATATTCAAGAACCATCTGGATGCGTTCCTATGTGATCTGCTCTAGGTGATCCTGCTCTGGCAGGGGGGCTGGATCAGATGACCTTTTGAGGTCCCTTCCAACCCCTGACATTCTATGGCATTTCTAACCATAGGTAGAGGACCTGAGGGCTGAACCACAACATATCAATTTTACCTTGGTGCAATACTTCCAATGCACTGTAAACAAAATATCAGACAGTGAGGTCCTGTGGAAAAGATCCATGCATGACTACAGACTGGAGAATAAAGACATGCCCTGAATATTTTTTGTTTTCAGTTTCATTACTAGAAATACTGAAAACAAAGCTGTGAATATAAAAGATCTACAAGAGAACAGCAACGATCATGTAGTATTGAGTGAGTGGACTGTATATACTCTGGAAGTGGAAATTGAGAATTTAGGAGAACTCAGACTGTGAAACATAAACAAAACACAGCAGAACAACCAACCAATCAAAACCCAAGCCAAACAAAAAATCCCAAACAAAACAAAAGAAAAAACCCAAACAAACAACAAAACCAACAACAACAAAGAGCTATAGTGAAAGTATGTCAGGTTTTCTAGTATATTTATTTCTATAGTCTGCATGGATGTTAGCCTGGCATTTAAAACCAATGCTTTTAAAACTGGCATTGTTTTTCTTGTAAGAGATAATTAACCCAAGGAACTCATCTCCACGTGATGTTGTGCAGATTCTGATGTAAACCTAAAATAAGGTTAACCTTTTCTACCACTCAGCATTGCACATAACAGAGCAATCAATCTTCGTGCACCAGGACATCAGGTGGTCATCAAAACGGTGTCAGGGTAGAAGTACTTATCCATCAGGGGCAAAGAATGAGTGCTTTAATTTAGCTAAATGTTCTGTAACCTTCTGGAAACTGAGTGTGGCAGTAGAATAGTGTTTCTTTGTTCAATATGTCTCAATGACACTCAGATAATTTTTGAGTTACTTACATTTGTAACCTGCAAGCTCTATCAGCTCAGTTGAGATCTGAATGTCATGCTGTATTCTCCTGTGATGTGCAATTTGACATCTTCAGTGGATAAAAAAGTTTCTACCCAAATGGAATATGTATTAAGATTAGAGAGTTTACAGTGCATGAGTATGTACACCTCATGGGCATAGACCAGGAAGTATGTGCTCCATTCTGGGATGAAGAGTCAACATGAGCTACTGCACCAGATACTGCTTGATGTCCTAAAATTCAACTGCAGGCCTGCCATTATGCAACGAACATATAAATCCATAATGCATAAAATCCATACTATAAACATATAAATCCATAACATAATCCATCCACTTCCTGTCATGGATTAGAAATGCTGTGTCCAGCAGGCTTAAGGAGGTGACTGTCACCTTGGACTCTGCTCTGATGAGGCCTTACCTTGAGTATTGTGTTCAGTTTTGGGCACTTCATTACAAGAGGGATTTTGAGGTGCTGGAACTAATGCAGAGTAGAGCAACAATGCAGGTGAAGGGACTCTTCTGAAGAACAAATCTTATGAGAAGCAACTGAAGGAGCTGGGGGGTGTTTAGTTTGAGGAAGAGGAGGCTGAAGGGAGACCTCATCACTCTCTACAGCTACCTGAAAGGACATTGCTGAGAGGCTGCTGCAACTTCTCACAGGTAATTAGTGATAGAACAAAAGGGAATGGCCTCAAGTTCCAACTGGCTAGGTTTAGACGAGTTATTAGGAAAAAAATTCCCAGCAAGAGCTGTCAGGCATTGTAATGTGCTGCCTGAGGAGGTGATTGAGTCACCAGCCTTGGATGTGTTTAAAGGTCATTTGGATATGGTGCTTGGGGATATGGTTTAGGGGTGAACTTTGTAGGGTAGGATTGTCAGTTGAACTTGGTGATCCCGAGGGGCTTTTCCAACCTGAATCATTCTGTGATTCTGTGAATCCTTGTTCAAGTTCTTTCTTGAGTTCCCCTCTTACTCTTACTTTCTTAGGTGTAAATTAAGTGTTTAGTGGCCAAGAGATTTAGATGTATTGAGTACAGGACAGAAAAGATTTACAAATACTGGTTATTATCTATGTGAACATTAAGTACCAAGTGACAATTACACTTCAGTGTATCTTCTAAAAGCTAGAATGATCACAGTGTAGATAGACAGATAGATAGATGAATGGATAAAATAAATATTACTCTCCAATTTAAGGGAACAGCAAGATCACAACAGACTTTATTTCAGTCAATATAAAGAGTGGGAAGTTAGTTACATACCATAGTTCCTTATTCCTTGAAGACGGGAGAGGAGTGCTGTAAAGATGTGAAAGTGAAATTCCAAGATTCCTTTCAAGGAACATTAGAAGGCATTTAACCTGTGACCAACTTCTAGAGGTAGGCTTGTAAATACTGTTCTTGTTGTTTTTGTCATTGTTGCTGCCAAGTATCAAATTATCAAATGATTATTAAATAAACTAATAAAAATAAATTATTAAATAACATTATTTATAACATTAACATTGATGTTTATATTGATATTGATATTAATAATGAGCTTCTATTTGCAACAAGAAAATAAATCTATGGAAAGCAAGATTGTAGTATTAAGAGATAATGTAAAATACAGAGATTTTATTATTTAGCTTATTTAAATATCTGTGGGTTTTCTTGTTCAACTGAAAAACATAATCACAGAGCTGTGTTTCCAGATTTGAGGGATGAAAGTGAAATGAAGTGTAGATTTGAGCAGTCACATTTCTAATGGACACTGAAAAACACATTCTGTTCCTGAGAGTCCTTAGGAAAGCACTACAGCTTCGAGCTGCCAGACTATATACCTTTCTAACTGCACTGAACTGTTATAAGCTTCTGTTGAGCAGGGAAGCCAGGCACTGAATTAATATTTTATCTATTCTTGTGTTCTGGGAAAAGAAAAAGGTTTTTTCTGCCCTAGAGAAAACAGCAGAATTCAACCATGAATGAATAGCAAAGGAAAAACTAGTTATTAGCATTAAGATTTCTGCATACTCAATCAGACATCATACATAAGGTAAGCCACAATGAGCCACCTGGACAGAAACTCTCACTTGGTTCAGACTCCAGGCTGAGGCTTCACACATTGTTGAAGAAGAATTCTTTTATCTTTCATTTTATGATTTTGCTGTGCTAGAGTTTGCAGCTTAACACAATGCCACAACTTCTAGTGTCATAAATCATAGGATCATAGAATGGTAAGGTTGGAAGGATCATCTAGTTCCAACCCCCTGCCATAGGCAGGGACACCTCCAATCGATGCTTTGTCTGTTATATCATAGAATCACATAATCAGTCAGGGTTGGAAGGGACCATAAGGAGCATCTAGTTCCAACCCCCCTGCCATGGGCAGGGACACCTCTCACTAGATCAGGCTGTCTAGAGCCTCATACAACCTGGCCTTAAACACCTTCAGGGATGAAGTTTCCACCACCTCCCTGGGCAACCCACTCCAGGTTCTCACCACTCTCATGGTGAAAAACTTCTTCCTAATATCCAGTCTGAATCTCCTCATTTCTAGCTGTATTCCATCCCCCCTAGTCCTATCACTACCTGACATCCTAAAAACTCCCTCCCCAGCTTTCTTGCAGGCCACCTTCAGATACTGAAAGGTCACAATAATAATAGCAAGATCAGTAGATACTATATCAGTAGATAATAATCCACAATGAAGAGACATACAAGGAAGTCCAGACCATCTAACCTTTATGTGCTGTTTAAGCTGTTAGAACTAACCTGAAACATCGAATATCCTTGGCCTATTGCCACACATGCTGGTTTGAGGCTCATTGGAATATTTTAATGAGATAAATTAGATCATTGGTTGTGAAAAGAAACTAATGATGAAGTCTATGTCATTCTTTGGGTTGCTGAGAGTGATAAAAAAGCCAAAATATCCATGGTTTGTCCCACTCTGGTCTGGCATGTTGGATCTGTTCACTTCCTCTTTGTTCCTCTCTAAAATCTCTCCACTAACCTTGGCTAACACCTAACAGCATAAGTTTTGCTGGTTGCCTTTGTTTGTCTGCCTGGGAAAGTAGAGGGAGAGAGAGAGGGCGGCTTTGAGCCCTTCTGGGTAGTTTCCTTTATCTGAGAGGGAGTTTGGATTTCTGTATTACTTCTTATTTGTATGTAATTGTAAACACTTGTACACATATTGTGTATATATATGCTTGTAAATTTAACTGTGCTGTAAACATAGCTTCATCTTACTTCCAAACCCTCTGAGCTAATCTGGTGAATCCAATAGTGTTCCAAGCCCTCTGAGCTAATCTGGTGAATCCAATAGTGTGTGGGGAGGAAAGTTCCTAACCTACTGCACTACATCAGCTTCTGTCTAAAATCCTGAGCTGTTAAGAACATATGATTTCTGTCACAAAAAAACTTATTTTATTAAGGAAACTAATGCTGTTCTCTCTCCTTCTCTGATCCAGCTGGTTAACTCTAAATCACATTGGTAATAGGCAAAAGCAAGCACCATCTGAAAGCTTTGCAGTACCTAAGCTGGTCAGTAAGCAAGTTGGTAATGTTTTTCCTCTTACTTTCTTTCTCCCAAACCCACTTATCAGTCTCTGAGCTAATTCCTTTTGCTTTCTCTCTTGTACTTTGAGAACAGACTGTCAGCACTCGGTGGCAAGGAATGAGCAAGAAATCTTGTCCTTAGGAGAGGCACAGCTAGAGGAGGCCAAATAAACATCAGGAGGAATTTTATCCAATAATATTCTTCTGATTGGACAGAATCTATGGACATCAAGAGCACACTGCTGAAGTGCCTTTGGTTGTCTGTATCATTTCATGCCTTTCTCCAAGGAAAAGGAAAGGCACAAGAAGAAGAAGACGACAACAATTCCATGTTAGAAAAGTTCATGGATGTCACACTTAGTCAAAGAACCACAGAATTGTCAGGGCTGGAAGAGACCTCAAGGATCATCTGGCTCCAATTCCCCTGCCATGGACTAGGACACCTCATGCTAGATCAGGTTGTTCAGACCCCCATCCAGCCTGGCCTTAAAAACTTCCAGGGATAGGACTTCCACCACCTCCCTGGGCAACAACAGCTTACCAACAGGCATCATATACAATCAATGACAACAAGTAAATCAGAATTTGGGTGCAACAGAGTTTCTAGTGGTTTTGCAGCATTTTGTTGATAATAATTACTGTAGGAGAATTTGATGGCAGAGTTTTAAAATTGGTCAGCTGTGATGCAGGAAGAAATTTTAAACAAGGTGCTCTCCAAACCTGACTTCCTATGTTTTCTAGATTGTCCATGTAGGGATTTAATTTATTGCATTTTCTCATTCCTTATTACTAAAGACTTCTTTTATCTTTTCAGATTGTGTTGTAATATATGAGCTGTTTAGGAAATACAGGCAGGGAAGATGAGGAGGAGGTGTTGCTGTTTATATCAATAATCAGTTAGAGTGCATGGAGTTAAAGTCCGCTTCCTGATGGATGAGGAGCTCACCAAGAACTTATGGGTCAGGATTAAAGGAAAGGGACATTCTATTGGGAGCTTGCCAGAGGCCACCCAACCAAGAACAACAAGAGGATGAGACAGATAAGAACAGCCTCACATTCACAAGCCCTGGTCCTAGTGGGGCACCTCAACCATCCTAATAGACATTGAAAAGACAACATAGCAGAGCATAGTCACAGAATCACAGAACATTCGAGGCTAGAAGTGACCTCCAGAGATCATTGAGTCCAAACAGCCTGCCAAAGCAGAATCACCTAGGGTAGCTCACATAGGAATACATCCAAGTGGGTTTTGAAAGTCTCCAGAAAAGGAGACTCTACAACCTCTCCAGGCAGCCTGTTCCAAGTATTGGTGATTAGTTTTACTTTAAGTGACAGAGGAGTCAATGAGGAGAAGTATTATGCAGCATCTTGTTCTCACCAGCAAGGAGGAGCTGGTGAGGAATGTGAGGCTCAAGGGCAGCCTTGGATGAAAAGAGCATGAAATAGTGGATTTCAAAATTCTTAGGCCAGGAGGGCACAGATTGAGCTCCCTACCCTGGACTTCAGAAAAACAGATTTTAGCCTCACTGGGCATCTGCTTTCTGGGGTACCATGAGATAAAGCCCTAGAAGGAAGAGTGGCCCAAGAAAACTGATTAGTATTCAAGGATCACCTCCTCTAGGCTCATGAGTGATACATCCTGACAAAGAAAAAGTCAGACAAAAATGCCAGGAGGCCAGTGTGGATGAGTGAGTAAGTCCTGAAAAAAACACATATTCATAAATGAAGCCTGCAGAGGGTTGAAGCAAGGACAAGTAGCCTGGGAGGAATACAGAGAATTTGTCCTAGAAGCCAGCAATCAAGTCAGGAAAGTCAATGTCCTGATGGAATTATATGTCACCAAGGTTTTCAGGGGCCAAAAGAAAAGCTTGTGAAGGTATGTTGATGACAAAAAGAAGACTAGGAAAAAGGCCACCCCTCTTTGAAAGGGAACAGAAGGCTCATGCCTGGATACCTGGAATATGGAGAAGACAAAGGTAACCAACAACTTTTTTACCTCAGTCTTCAATGGCAATGGAAAACAAGGTAATAATTTGTGACAGCCAGCATGGCTTCACTAAGAAAGAATCATACCTGAGATCTGTGGGGTTGCTACGACAGGGTTACAGCATTGGTGGATAAGGGAAGATCAAATGACATCATCTCCCTGGACTAGCACAAAACGTTTGACGCTGTCCTGCATGACATCTGTGTCTCTACTGGAGATGAGTCACATGGTGGATAATGAATTGTCTGGATAGTTGTGCTCAAAATGTTGTGGTCAATGGCTGATGTCCAAGTGGAGATCAGTGATGTTCCTCAGAGGTAATTGGATGAGCACTGTTTAACATCTTTATTGGTAGTGGGCAGTGGGACTGAGTGCACTCTTAGCAAGTCTGCTGATGGTACCAAGCCTTGTGGTGCAGCCAAGGCACTGAAGGGAACGGATATTGTGTGGAGGGCTGTGACAGGCTTAAGAGGTGTGCTTGTGCAGAACTCATGAAGATTAATAAGGTCAAGCACAAGGTCCTGCATATAGAATGGGGCAATCCCAAATGCAAATGCAGGTTGGGTGATGAGTCGAATGAGAACAGACATGTGAAGAAGGGCATGGGGGTATTGGTAGATTAAAAAAATTAATTTAAGCCAGTAATGTGTGCTCTCAGTCCAAAAAGTGAATCGTATCCTGGCCTACAACAAAAGAAGCCTGAGCAGAGGCTTGAGAGTGATATTTCCCCTCCACTTTGCTCTAGAGAACTGTGATCAGCTCTGTGCCCAGCATAAGAAAAACATAGACCTGCTCATATGGGTCCAGAGAAAGACCACAAAAATGATCAAGGGTCTGGAGTATGTCCCTTACGAGGACAGACTGAGAGAGTTGAAGTTGTTTAGCCTAGAGAAGAGAAGGGTCCGTGGAGACATTATAGTGACCTTTCTGGACTTAAGGGGGACCTGTGGAAATAGAGATCTCTTTTAGGGAGTGTAGTGATAGGCTAATCATAGAATCAACCAGGTTGGAAGAGACCTCCAAGATCATCCAGTCCAACCTATCACCCCGCCCTAGCCAATCAACTAGACCATGACACTAAGTGCCTCATCCAGTCTTTTCTTGAACATCTCCAGGGATGGCAACTCCACCACCTCCCTGGGCAGCCCATTCCAATGCCAATCACTCTCTCTGCCAAAAACTTCCTCCTAATATCCAGCCTAGACCTCCTCTGGCACAACTTGAGACTGTGTGCAGTTGCTGTTGCTGGTTACCTGGGAGAAGAGCCCAACCCCACCGGGCTACAACCTCCTTTCAGGTAGTTGTAGAGAGCAATGAGGTCTGCCCTGAGTCTCCTATTCTGTAGGCTGCACACCCCCAGCTCCCTCAGCCTCTCCTCACAGGGCTGTGCTACAGGCCCCTCACCAGCTTCACCACCCTTCTCTGGACACATTCCAGTACCTCAACAGAGGTAATCTGGTTTTAATCTGAAAGAGGATAGATTTAGATTAGATATTAGGAAGACTTTCTTTAATGTTAGGGTGGTGAGATACTGGAGCAGGTGGCCCAGAGTGGGCTGTGGATGTCCCCTCCTTGGATATGTTGAAGGGTAGGTTGTGTGTGGGCTTTGAGTTAACCTATCTAGTAGATTACCCTGATTATGACAGGGGTGTTGGATCTTTAAGTTCCTTTTCAAGTCAAACCATTCTATGATTCTATTCTATGTTTAATATACATCTGAAGACCTTTCATCGTTGCCGTGGAAGTGTCTGTACAGAACACAGACCCACAACCCTGTGATTACCATTTGCATCATAGTATTTTATTCTCAGGCCTTTCTGCTTTTTTAGAAGAGAATTTAATTAAAAAACTTGCTAGCCTCCAGAGGATAGGCATCCTTATTTCATGACTTTTAGCAATAAGAACAAGCTCTCTCTGCTGGTACATATGCTTCCAGCACTGGAAAATCCTGCTTATTCATGCCAGCGGGCTAAACAAATAATAAGGCAAGCATAGAAAAAAAAAATTTCTTCAAACCTGAAAAAAACTCAAACTGAGATCAGTTCCCTAGACCTCCAACAATATTAGACAGCTAAGAGGAAGTATAGACTAATGATTTGGAGCCATTTCTGTAAAAAATATTTTTTTATACTGATAATGGGTTTGCATGCACATAAAAGTAGCATCAATTTTCACTGAAATGCAGCCTCTGACACACCTGGGTGTAAAAGCCATAGTAGGAGAAGTGCAATGTATAAATTGTACATCTAGCCTCCATTTAAAGTAACATTTAATTTGTTTTCCCTAATGATTTTAACTGTGCAACTGATTAATGCCAGTGACACTGTAGAAAATTAGAAATAGAATAGCTTGAGGTGTAAAGCGTGGTTATTTCATTGCCCTACTTAGCTAAGCAGTAAATTGAAAGCTTATTGGTTATGTAGAACCCTTGATTTGTCATATTTCTGTTGTTATTTCCTTGTTATTTATGATTTGATTGCATTTGGCACCATTGAACTGGATTCATCTCTCTGATATTCAAAGATATCTTCTTTTATCATGTTTTTGGATTTACTGTTTCCCTAGATTTAACTCTCCCTTTCCATCCATTCAGGAACTAGATTTAACTCACATTTTTTTAGGACTTTTTAGCTTTAACTCTTAGAAAATGTTAAAAATTAATTCTTTGATGTCTGACCCTATCGATGACTGTGTCCAACATGTCAAGGGTCTTCCAGGACCTCAGAAGAGCACCACAATGATTTTCATTATGTGTTTCCCAAGAATCACATAGTTAATTTTAGATGGAGATTATTAAATTTATTTTCTGCTCAGTAGCTGCCCAATGAAACTTTCCCATCTTTATTCAAGACTTACTACATACTTGAAATTAGTTCCTGTTTTGTTTGGTTTTGAGCAGTCTGTTTTAAAGCAAAAGGCACTGAACAAAAACTCTTGATGCAGTAGGAAGTCATTCCAAGAGCGGGAATCCATTTCCCATTTTCATTTGAAAATATTCAAATCCATATCTCTTTTCTTAACAGAGAACAGCATAGGGAGAGAGAAATAGAAGCTACTGTGGGATAATAAAGCACTTCTTCACGTTTAAGTTCTGCATGGAAGAGAATTCAACATTATTTGGGCCAAACACCAAAGAACTAAGAGAATTAAGATTCTCTTAATTCCAGAGTAAGTCTTTACCCTAGGAGTAAAGAGATATCCTTGCTCTTGAGAATGTCTCCCTAATCTAAATGAAAATACCTCTTGAAAACCTACTGAAAAGGCCATGAGAGAATAAAAGAGAAACTTCTGTTATTCCATCTGAGAAGAATCATATTTCCTTCCTTCATTCTCCCCTCACTGAATTCGCTTTTCTTCAGTGATATGGCTTTAACAGGAGGAATTAAAAATAACCTCTAGAAAATATTCTCTTTTTCAGTTTTCAGAAATCTCCTGGTGAGATATATGTTTTTCTGTCTTCTTGGTTTGAGGAGAGATTTTCTCTAGGCTATTTTAAAGAGGCTGGAAATGTCACTTCGTTCTTTATTTTTAAAATAAAGAATTGTCCATCACTATGTTGTGTCTTCAGATTAATCCCTTGGGGGAGCACTGAAAACATTTTGTATACAACTACTATATCAAGTCTCTTGGATAAGAAGGAGAGAAGACTGCCTAGGTATCCAGGTACAGAAATGCATTTTCCACTGTTCATCTCTGTCATAACTGATGCTTACAAATAAAACATCATGCTGCTTATGAGATCAGAAAATTAGAGCAGAGTAGACAACTGCTGAATTGCTGTGCTTAGGATGGTAATGCAGAAATCAGTTATCTACACAGAATCATAGAATCATAGAATGGTAAGGTTGGAAGGGACCTCAAGGATCATCTAGTTCCAACCCCCTGCCATAGGCAGGGACACCTCCCACTAGTACAGCTCACTCAAGGCCGCATCCAATGGAGCCTTGAACACCTCCAGGGAGGGAGCAGCCACAACCTCCCTGGGCAACCTGTGCCAGTGCCTCACCACCCTCACTGCAAAGAACTTCCTCCTAACATCCAGTCTAAATCTTCCCTCTGCCAGTNTTCCTGTGCTGGGAGCTTCAGAACTGCACACAGTACTCTAGATGGGATCTGAGGAGAGCAGAGCAAAAGGGCAGAATCCCCTCCCTTGCCCTGCTGGCCACACTGCTCTTGATGCAGCCCAGGACTCAGTTGCTGTCTGGGCTGCACTCACACTGCAGG
The DNA here is from genome assembly GCA_013396675.1 of Eubucco bourcierii. Taxonomy (NCBI): domain Eukaryota; kingdom Metazoa; phylum Chordata; class Aves; order Piciformes; family Ramphastidae; genus Eubucco; species Eubucco bourcierii. The sequence continues at coordinate 64,182 of VWZE01023218.1, forward strand.
CTCCTGTTGAGCTTTTCATCACCCCAGACCCCCAGGTCCCTCAGGACTGCTTTTAGCCGTTCACCACCCAGCCTGTATTTGCACTTGGGATTGTGCCTACCCAGCTGCAGGACCTTATACTTGGCCTTGTTGAATTTCTTGAGGTTGGTCTGGGCCCACCTCTCCAGCCTGTCCAGGTCCCTCTGGATGGATCCCTGCCCTCTAGCAAGTTGACTGTGTCACACAGCTTGGTGTCATCAGCAAACCTACTGAGGGTGCACTCAACTCTGTCCACATCACTGACAAAGACGTTAAAAAGCACTGGTACATTTTAACTATGTACTACTTTAAAGATGCATCTTTTCTGAACTTGGTATTTATTTTTTAATTATATACTCACCGATTCTTACGGTGACATCTCTGGTTCCAACAAGTGAGAATTTTTTTGGCACTCAACTTAAGTCTCTATAGGATATATAAAATATATATCCTCTATAGGATATTATAAAAACATAATGTAGCTTGTGTCTGCCTTTTTAACTTGTGCCTTAGAGATATTTTCAAAACAATACATTGAAGAATTTAGTTACGGTTTCACCGCTGACTACATTTCAGATGAAATATACTTTTTTTCCTAATATCCAATGTAAACATCCCCTGGCACAACAGGTGTTCAAGGCCAGGTTGAATGAGACCTTGAGTGACCTGTTCTAGTGGAAGGTGTCCCTACCTATGGCATGGGGTTGGAACTAGATGATCTTTGATGTCCCTTCCAACCTAAAGCATTCTATAATTCTATGACAACTTGAGGCCATTTTCTCTTGTCCTGTCACTTGCTGCTTGGGAGAAGAGACTGGCTCCCCACCTAAGTACAATCTCCTTTCCAGTAGTTGTAGAAAGAGATAAGACTTGTTCTCTAGACCCTTCATCAGCTTCAATCATAATATATCTGGTATAGTGTATCAAACGGGTCTTTAAAATATAAATCTTAAAGAAAACATTACCATCCAGTTTAGGTTGCTTAGGCAACCCATCAGCCTTGATACCACACAATCTATGAGTTTCTTTAATTTTTTTTTTGTTTGGTTTCTTCCAGTAATTTTTCTAAACTGTAAATGACCTGTTTCAGAAAAAGCCTCATTAAAGGTGTAAGCTCTCTCTTCTCTGTTCACCTTTATCAGCCAAAGAGTACACACATACATAATGAAAAGTTCAGTGATCAGAATATATCTATGGCTGCACAGGACACGGCTTGAGATGCATTCTCTTCTTTGCCTAATATGCACAGGAAGTTCTGTTTCCTTATTTTCTTTCTTCTTTCCACTGAAGCATGATCCAAATAAAATCCTTTTGCAGTGTGATAGTCCATGTATCACGTCTGTCCAGGCCGTCTTACTTTTTTGACTATTCTTTAGGCAAAAAACAGCATACAGCAAATTGGCAGAGCATTCATATAAAATGGGTGAGACCTGGCTTTCTGTTATGGTTTCTCTCTCATACGATGTTACTGTGCTACACCTAGTTAAACAACAGTCTAGCTGTTTTCTTTTCATGTAAGAATTAAATTGCACTCTTCAACAAATCAAGTAGAGAAACTTTATATTCAGTCATCCAAACAATATGGACTCCCAATTCAAACATTCTCTACTTTCCCACTGCTTTCTTTGCCCAAGCAAAGAAAATCCTTTATTATGAGGGTGGTGGAGCACTGGAACAGGTTTACCCAAGGAGGTGGTTGAGGTCCTTTCCCTGGAGACATACAAGGTGAGGCTTGATGGGGCCCTGGGTGACCTGGTCTAGTGGGGATATCCCTGCTGACTGCAGGGAGGCCAGACTGGATGACTACTAAAGGTCCTTTCTGGCCCAGACCATTCTAAAATTCTACGAGAAATTATTAGCAACGATTAATATAAAATATGCAGGCTGATAATGACAATAATTTTGTAATTAAATATATGTATGTAGACATAAATAAGTCTATATACAGTAAATAAATGTACAATTAAATTTATGTACATTAAATATATGTACAAAGATGCATTAAATAAATGTATAATTAAATGTAATGCATTGGTGTGTATGCCCATAGTTATATGTGTATATATATATATATATATATATATATACACACAGAGAGAGAGAGAGAGAGAGAGAGAGAGAGAGAGAATAAATATAAAACAATTAAGGAAAATAAATCAAAAGGAAATTGCTATTAAACAGTGTAAGTGTAAAATATGCAGGCTGATAATGACAATAATTGTGTAGTTAAATATATGTATGTAAATATACATTAAATAAATGTATAATTAAATATAATGCATTGGTATGGATGCCAATAGTTATATGTACACATATTTATATAGATATATACATATAGAGTAAATATAAAACAAATAACAGAAATGTGTCAAAAAGAAATTACTCTTAAGCAGTGCAAATGTAAAATATGCAGGCTGATAATGACAATAATTGTGTAATTAAATGTATGTATGCAAACATACATTAAATAAATATATAATTAAATATAATGCATTGGTATGTATGCCAATAGTTATATGTTCATTTATATTTATATATATATGGTAAGTAAATGTAAAACAAATAACAGAAATGAATCAAAAGGAAATTGCTGTTAAACAGTGTAAAGGTAAAATATGCAGGCTAATAATGACAATAATTGTGTAATTAAATATATGTATGTAAATATACATTAAATAAATGTATAATTAAATATATTGCATTGGTATGTATGCTAATAGTTATATGTANAACATATACATATACATATAAAGTAAATATAAAACAAATAATAAATATGTATCAAAAAGAAATTGCTGTTAAACAGTGTAAAGGTAAAAATATGAAGGCTGATAATGACAATAATTGTGTAATTGAATATATGTATGTAAATATATATTAAATAAATGTACAATTAAATATAATGCATTCTTATGTATGCCCATAGTTATATGTGTATTTATATTTATATATATATATGGTAAGTAAATCTAAAATAAATAATGGAAATTAATTAAAAGGAAGTTGCTGTCAAACAGTGATCATTTGTTTGGGAAAATTTCTGTGAAGTATGATCCTCTTGCACCAATTGTAGTACAACTCAATACCTAATTGTACAAAAAGCTCAACATTTTCCCCTTAATTCCCTGCGTCAAACTGTAGAACTTCCATAAGGCTGATCTAAGTTCCAATAAAAGAATAAAACAAATAGCAGCTGATATGCACAGTGCTGTACTATAATAATCCAATTATTTCCCATAGTGCAGAAATGGCATGCAATTTCCACACCTGTGACTCCAGAGAGATGTTATTTGCACAGTTTGGATCTGAATGACTAGTTAAATTTTGCTACGGTGCCTTGGGTCAGATTTATGTTAAATTTCTCTCTTTATAAACTCTGTGGTCACATATTATTTTCTGGTGTGCTGGTTACATACACTGCTCTCTTGCTTGGCAGGAAATCTGTCTTGATGATCAACTTCTGCATCCTTGTGTTTAGTCGCCATGCCATAAAGGCAACACCTGCAGTGAGGAATGCCAGCTCCACAGTGGGGGGAATGAGAAAGGTGGGGACTGTGTTTTCCTCGTGGCGTTTCATCTGTCTTTCATAATATAGCTCTGCTAGTAGCCTTAGGCAAAAGGTCCTTCCATTGTACAGCAAGAAGACCAGTGGAGAGTGTCTGAGAGGTGGGCTTTTATAGTATCTTCGTCATCAGGTGACAATACAGGATAATGCAATACAGATGAAATAAATCTGATATATATCAGAAATCACAGTCCTAATAAACAGCTATTTAAAAAAAAAGAATGGCAACCTAGTCTGATGCTTAGGGCCATACAAGCACTGACAAATTGACTGCATATAAAAGAATTCTAGGGCCTTGTAGAATTCAGATTGATTTTTTCCCCCTCTTTTTTTCCTTTTATTGAATTTAACATTAGTTGACTGCATTTTACATGTTTTACATTTGCATTTACAGCTATGTCAAACTTTCTGTCTAAATCCAAAGTGTTATTGACTTCAGCTGTGCAATGTAGAGTCATAAACATCCTATTTCTGTATTTTCCTACAAACTGTTCTCCTGAGTCTGTGCACAAAAATGTAGGCTGCATGTGAAAATAAAGAAATTCTATTTGGTTCTTTTCCCTTTATCATTGCTTATTTTGTTTTGTTTGGTTTTAATAATGATTATTAACTAATTGCAATTTTAATTTAAGGAAACAATTGCAGAACTGATGAACTAATTTGCTTGCCTTTGGCAAATGTGAAACTTACAGCAGTCTACAGTGAATAAAGCTATGAGACTCTTCCTTTAAAGAGTAATATTTGAGCTGGTGACAAAGTGCAACACCCACTGGAATTCTGCATCACTTTGTAACACACATTGTTGTGTGACCAGCTGTAGCCCAACGATGTGCCATACGGACCTGTGCAACACCACTGATTTTAAGAAATTCACTTTTGCTTCCTTCTAAAGACAGTTTTGTAAATAACAAATAAATAAGCAATTCTAAAAAAAACCCCAAACCAAAACAAACAAAAAAAAACCAAACAAAAAAAACCAACCAACCAACAACAAACAAAAAAACCCAAACCCAAACAACCCTGAGTTTCTTACCACATATAAAATTCACTGTGGTTCCAAACTGATTTTATTCTGAGTCTAAATTGACTAGAAATGGAATTCTTATGTCAGGGTGAAGAAGAAGAAGAAAAAAAAAAGTCTCACTTGTGTGCTCCGTATTATTGGGATGTGTTCCGTACTATTGGGATAAAGTGCTTAATGCAAAACCTACAGAAGTTCATTGAAATAATCTCAGGATCACAGAATCACAGAAACATCCAGGTTGGAAAAGAGCTTCAGATCCACCAAGTCCAACCTAGAACTCTACTCTACAAGATTCACCTTAAACCATATCCCTAAGCACCACATCCAAACCACCCTTAAACACATCCAAGGTTAATGACTCCACCGACACCCTGGGCAGCTCATTCCAGTACCAGTCCACTCTGTCCATGAAAAACTTTTTCCTAATGTCCACCCTAAACCTCCCCAGTCTCAGCTTGAGGCCGTTCCCCCTTGTTCTGTCTCCAATTACCTGCAAGAAGAGCCCTACAGCAGCCTCTCCACAATATCCCTTCAGGTAGTTGTAGACAGCAATGACACCAGCCCTCAGCCTCCTCTTTTTCAAACTAAACAGCCCCAGGTGTTTTGTTGCATTTTTTGTTGTTTGTGTGTTTTGTTGTTTGTTTGTTTTGTTGTTTGGTTTTGGTTTTGGTTTTGGTTTGGTTTTGAGTTTGGTTTTGTTTAGAAGAAGTTCCAGATGACTGGGGCTGAGCTCCAAACCCAAGCAGTGAATGCAATGAGTGCACTAACAAGTAGCCTGTATTTCAGTGTGAGACAGTTCAACACTTCCAGTCAATGAGTCAGGAAGTGGACTATTAACAACTCACCTTCCCAGAGTCATTCTGTTTATTGGCACTTGCTCCTTCCAACTGACCCAAAAGAACAGCTTCAAGCAATAAAGGATTGGGTGTATCAAGAGAAGCATGGCCAGCAGGGAAAGGGAGGTGATTCTGCCCCTTTGCTCTCCTCAGACCCCACCTGGAGTACTGTGTGCAGTTCTGCAGCCCTCAGCACAGGAAGGACATGGAACTGTTGGAGCGGGTCCAGAGGAGGGCCACGAGGATGCTCAGAGGGCTGGAGCAGCTCTCCTATGAGGACAGGCTGAGAGAGTTGGGGCTCTTCAGCCTGGAGAAGAGAAGGCTTCGAGGGGACCTGATAGTAGCCTTCCAGTATCTGAAGCGGGCCTACAGGAAGGCTGGGGACGGATTATTGACAAGGTCTTGCAATGACAGGACAAGGGGCAATGGGTTTAAACTGTCAGAGGGGAGATTTAGACTGGATGTTAGGAGGAAGTTCTTTACAGTGAGGGCGGTGAGGCACTGGCACAGGTTGCCCAGGGAGGTTGTGGCTGCTCCCTCCCTGGAGGTGTTCAAGGCCAGGTTGGATGAGACCTTGAGTGACCTGTACTAGTGGGAGGTGTCCCTGCCTATGGCATGGGGTTGGAACTAGATGATCCTTGAGATCCCTTCCAACCTTACCATTCTATGATTCTGTGATTCTATGATTCTATGATTACTTGCTTTATTCCAGTTCGGAGCTGGTAAGTCAGAGCTGTGGTTTTGATGTAACAGACAACCCATTATGTTTTGGAGCAGAAAGTGATCTACTGCAATGAGGAGTCTGACTTTAGAGGTTGCAGCAGCACAAAGGAACAACATTTTCCCAGTAGAATATGCCCTTTTCCACATTCTCAGGGCAAGATTCACCACCCATCTGCTAATTCCCACTCAGGTCCACTTTCCTCCTTCCTAATCTTACCTATAACCAGACCTGCTAATACATTTATTACAGGTTTACAACCTTACCTGGGTCACATAATCTCTGTCTTCACCCAGGACTGCTTCTCCACTGGCCCACCTGTGGATTATTTAACACTCATAATGTTCACTCTACTCCAGTGAGTCATTTATGGATTATTTTCTGACGAAAACTGAAAGCAACAAGTCATAACATTAAAAATGAAGAGCCAAACAGGCTTTTGAGTGCACACAACACGTTTTTGGTGCAAAAACAGAGGCACTGTTTCACTGAAGAGACAACAGGGAGACTTTAGAGTTAATTGCTTGGAAAACTATAAGACTTTTCCTGTCTGTGGCTCCTAGGCTGGAGATACAACTATTACCTGAAAGTTCTTTCTGTATGGTTTTCTGCTGGGTTTTGGTTTTGGTTTTTTCTTTCTCCCTCCCTATTCCTAAAAGTTTCCACCTGATGTCATTTGGTCTCTAATAGTGTGCTTCTACATCAAGTCATTCAAAGTTTGAGGACACACCTTGAGGTATTTAATTTATTCAGTCTGTTTTACATAAATGCTTAAAGTGTTGTCTGGGTTTTCTTAGTGCTTTCATCTATTAAAAAAATCATAACATGACAAGTGAAGCAGTAGAATTTAATATAATCCATCAACAGTGAGTCATGCTATTTAAAAATTCAAGTCTCCCCTCCCCCCTTGGTAACCTAATTTTAAATACATTTGGGAAAATGACATGTGCAGTGTGTCCTCGATGTCTATAGATTTGGCCTAATTCAGTACAGATGGGGATTGATTCTAAAAGCCCTCAAAGAAAATGAGTGCCATGGGGTCCCTCTCACTTTTACTAAATCTCATTTCAACTCTATCAGCAGAGCAAAGAATGAGAGGTGGTTTTCAGTAGGTAGGGTTGATCCTTTTCGGACATTTTTGTCTTAATCATCAGGTTGCATAATTTTCTGTTATTTCCTCCCTAGGAAAGCAAACATCTAGCAATGGAAAGACGACTGATGGTTCATGTGCCTAATTTGAATATGTCATTAGTAACAAAACTACGCCATACTGTGCTAGATTTTAAATGTTGACTGACATCTTATTGTGAAGGGAAGAGTTGAAGGTGCTTGAGCTAGGAGAGAATGTGTGTAAAGAGTCTACATGCGCCCTTCTAGAAACACAAGTATTGTCTAGAATGAAAAGAATATGTTGCACAAAGGTGTAACACTAAATAGTGTTCAAGCTTGTATTCAAGTAAAGAAAACATTATCTTTATCTGCACATCCCCTCTCCCAAGACAGCAAAATGAAACAAACAAAAAAAAAAAAAAAAAAAAAAAAAAAAAAAAAAAAAAGAGAAACATTTAAAATATTTTGGAATTTTATTACTGCAATGATATTAAATTGATTAGGTGATGAGGTTAATCAAATTTAATGGCTGCATCTCCAACCACTGTTGCACTGGTATGGATGTATCAGCTTGGGTCAGTATGGATTACAGCTCTTCATTTTAGGTTGATGTCAGGTGCAGGTGAACTAGATACTCTACATCAGGATTCATGGGGTCTGAGCAGTGTAGATATGTATTCATACAATTTATTAAATTGAAAAGCTCAACATGAGCCTGCAGTGTGCACATGCAGCCCAGACAACCAAACAAGTCCTGGGCTGTATCAAGAGAAGCGTGGCCAGCAGGGCAAGGGAGG
>VWZE01023220.1:0-24791 GCA_013396675.1 Eubucco bourcierii
TTTTTTCCCCCCTTTGTCTATATTTTTAACTATGTTTTCTACTCAGAGCAGATAGGAGAGCACAAACCACTATCAGAATAATAACTTAGAGAACTGCATCCTGTGGCTTATGAACTGCTCTATGCAAAGAGCTGTGCTGGCTTCCGTGGCACAACTTGCACAGTCAGTACACATAGGTGGCAGATTTCAGGCCTAAAGCTTTCTAATAGTGATCACACTTACAGGGAGATGCTTTGCAGAAAATTCTTCCTAGGAAGGGTAGCTGATATTTCAGTATGCCAGGCTCACTGCATTGGAAAGCAGCAAGGAAAGCTTCCTCTCCTGGCATAGAGAGGTGCTGAAAAAATGATGTAATTTAAATCATCATCACAAAAAAAAGTATCTAGCCTTAGGCAGACAATCAAGTCAATTTACTTTTGCTGTCAGAAGCTTGTTTTTAAACTAGGTCTTGAATTATACATAAAAATTAATTTTAGAACATAATCTTTAGGCAGTAATCAAACTCCTATTCCTCAATTGCAGTCAAAGTCCCAGTACCTAAAAAGATTACCTTAATCCAATGTTTCTTTCCTTTATGGGAATTTATAAAATATTATATAGGAGAAACACAGCAATCAGGCTTAGCCCAGAATATAATGGGCTTTTAGGTCCTCTAATGAGTTGTGTAAGAACAGCTTGCTAAGAAAAGTCATGCATGTCATACATCTCTCCCTCATTGTAAAACACTGTTCTTAGATTTTACTGCAGTCAAAACAACTTTATCTTTTTAATTAAAAAAAAAAAAAAAAAAAAAAGTATCCAATTTCACTAAGCTTCTGCAGGAAGAATATGTTCCGGGTTCTGGAAACCACTCTGCAACAGTGCTGAATTTAAAGAGGCAGCAGTGCAAGTACATGGGAGGGACAAACATGAGTAAGGCTGGGGCTACTCTGGGCCTCACAGATGTCAGCTTTTTTCAGGAATGCAAGGGAAGCAATGCACCAGAGAGTCGGAGAACAGCACTGAACACCGCATCAGGTCAATATTTTAAGGAAGCTGATGAATAAAAAACAGCACAAGCTAACAAGGGACAATGATTCTAACTAAGCCACTTTGCTTCCCACCTGGGGATGTCAGGGTTGCTGTGTAACATAGCTCAGCAGCAGAAGACAGCTAGCTAGAGTGGCCTGGAGCCTACAGGAGAAATCCACCTGGGTCCAGCCCCAACCTCTGAGCACATCCATTTTTCAGCACTCCCACTAGGCAGTGGGTTTTGATGGATCTGGCTCTCATGTTACCAACTCTCCATATAAAACTTCATGTAAAAAATATAACCCCCACCTTTTCTGGGGAAGTAAAGACCAGTCCATATATCCACTGAGCCCCTGGAGGAGCGCGCTGTGTCCTCCACACACAGCACATACCTGCCATCCACTCCCAGTGCTCATCATCACTGAAGCTGTGGAGTTGGCTTCAGGATGTACACACACAAAGAGTCTTAGCACCTTTACACCCCCAACACAGCAGAGCAGCCCAGCTTTAGGTAACCAAGCCACTTCAGGTGATAAACTGCTTTGCCTTCGCGCACCTCATGCTAAAAGTGTCTGAGCTATTTGGGACATGGGGCAGAGAAATGGCACGAAGTATTTAGGGTGAGTTTAACATTGCAAAACTCCAGTTCTAGTAGCCACCAAATAAAGAATAATTTTAGTTTATGGTTTCATGTCTGCTCTTAGAAAATGTTAAGTCCTGACCATTTTGTTGATTTGTTGTCAGGCTTTTTAAGTGATGAACATAGCAGGTCAGAGCATGAAGATACTCACATACTATTCCAAGTAGATGTTATTTAAGTCACTTAGACTGCTGCAGTGAACAGCTTTTTCTAGCAGGGTTGGCTTCAGCGCTGGCTTGTAACAGGCTAAATCCCACCATTAAGAGGTTTAGCCCAGCTATGATTGTCAAAAGCTGTCTGTCACAAGACCTATTTCTCCCATATTCAGAGAATTAACAATGAAAGTACTTTTTGACATGCTAAGTGGGATTTTGGGACACATCGCAAGAGTTGGCTCAAAAGTGCTACCTCAAGAAATATAAAATGCCAGCAATGTTGACACAGAATGACAAATTATATGTTCCTTAATATACTGTGTCACTCCATTCAGTTTTATAATTGGCACTGACTGTAGCCGAAATCTGATCCAAAGTACACAGAATTAACTGGCACTTGTTTGGTCTCTCTTAGCATTTTCTAGGCTGCAGATCTTAGTAAATATTTTCTTAACAGGGTGGCACACCAGTTTTTCCCATAAAATATCCATGTCCATATCTATAATGATATAATTAATTTTTTTCTGTCAGATGATGGGCTGTGTACAGCCAGCTTAGACTGCAAGTGATGGGAAACTTCCAGTTCAAGCACTGAAAAACTTATATATAAAGATTATTGTACCCTTTAACTTCTGCCAATCTCATTAAAGCTATTGAAATTACAGAGGTTAATAGTCAGCCCATACTTGCTTAGCAAAAAGATTTTCAAGGAACCGTTGCATCGTCAGCATTTAGTCTGAGGTTGCACCAATTACACCTCCTATTCAATACCCTGTTCTCCTGCCCTGGATAGTGGCATACAATAGCTCGCATGAGGTCTCCCCATGATTTTGTCCAACTCCTACTGAAATAATTCAGTCTTTTTGCTCTCAGTAGCAATCTGCCCCCTAACGACATGCACCTTGGGGTCTCCTTACTTTCTGAAACTGAATTTACTTTACATTTGCCTGCTCCCTGGAGACAAGGATTCTGTAAACCTTTCCTACATCTGTTCCCACATCTCTTTGAGGACTCAAGAGGCCTAATCAGCTTAACCTATCCTAGCATGAAAACACCTCATGTTGCACTGGCTCCTTGTCTCCTTTCTCTGGGTTGGCCTCAAGCCACAGTGAGGAAGAGTCTCTGGCTCCCTCTGCTTGGAGCAGAGCTGCAAAGACAGGAGGCAAAGCGCCAGAAAGTCCCATGGACGTTGTGGGGATTGGAAGTCACGACGCCACCTTCCCACTCCATTCCCTTCCCACATATGGGCACAAATGACTCACCAGTCCTACTAGAAAACAGTATTTCAGACCCATGCGGTAGTCCAGCGCTATCTGCATTCACAGTAACTCAGGAATGACCCAGATTTACAAATGATAAAACAGCAATGTAACACTATTATGAAAGAAGTATTCCATGTGCATATGTATATGTATAGGAAGAAATATATATATAAAAAAATTAAATTTGTTTCTTAGAGAACACTGGAAAAATCTCCAAATAGCCTCTCAGTAGCAAAATGAAAGCATGAGGCTAGCACTCTTCTGGAACAACAAAATGCCACTTCCTTTAAAACAAGAAATTCAGACTATCGTTGGCTTTATATTTCCTAGAGCTGATCAGAATCATTGCAAAGATTTTCAGAAGTCTTGGAAGCGCAGAGCTCTCCCTGGTACACCCACTGGGATCACTGCTTGCAGGTCTGTGCTTGGATATTAATTTTAGAACCACTTCCAAGGAGTTTTTTACTGGGTCTGAGGACATGCCAAACAAGTGAAACTTACTACAGCTCCTAGCACGAGAACTATTTGAAGGGAAAATAATCTGCACTGTATATAACTTACAAAGAATAGAAAGAGCATTTTGGTTTTATTTTGGTATCAAGTGTTTTCAGGAATTAAAACTGTTCCTATATATGTGACCTCTAAGTGATGCTGGTCCTGCCCACGCAACTGACAGCTCTAATATTTCTTAGCCATCAAAGTCCCTGTGAGCTTGTTTTCTCAACTCGCTCTCATGCGATTGTCAGGTAACACTTTCTGGTAATGCCAGATCTAGCAACAATTCGGAGGGTAGCATGCAATGACCACCTAGAAGACATGAGTAGCATCCAGGCTGGATTATCTGATACTCAGTGTGCACATCAAGCTGCATCAAGGACATCTGCTTAGATATAAAATAAGTGGAAGATTTTGGGGCTGTGTTGAAGGTTCATCTCAGTCCCACAGCCATGCCATCGCTATATTTATTTATTTATTTATAAATCATAATCACTTGGGTTTCTGGGTAATTGGAACAATTAGGGTGATTAATTGCATGTTTGCAATAAAAACAGAAGAGCAGGGAGAGTTACATTACAGGCTAAATATTTTCAGAGAACTCTATCAGCTGGTAGACATAACAAATGTGATCAGTCCACTGCAACTTGAAGCTGTGCACATTGTGCAAACTGGTTTGCTCTGGAACTCAAACCTCCTTGAAAGAAGCCAAAGTGTTTAAAAAAATAAACTAAGTCAGAGTGCATAGGGGGAAAAGAAATATTGACCTGCAAGGCTGCTGTACTTCTAACATAAAGAAACATTGTTTTCCCTTTGGTCCTTTTATTGTCTAAACAGAAAGTGCAAAGCACTAGAGAAAGCACACAGTAAGGCCAAGTGCACAAGTGGAGGTCATCAGCTCTTGCTTGGAAGCAAAGGATTTACACTGAAAGGAAAATTAGAAAAGCACACAGTGGGATACCTCCAATACCAACACATTCCTTGATGACAGCAAGAAGGCAAACTAACCTGCTACCATTGCAACTCAGACACCAAGGACTCTGGAGAGGGAAGATACAACTCCAAAACAGAAGATATTCACACTAAAGTTTCATCTGCTGAATCCTTGTTTACAAATCTGGGCTTTGGTCTTCTACTCATCAATATGCTATCAAAATGCTTAAACACAGTTTCAATCAATGTCTCTTTGCAACCAACTTTGATTTCTTTGCAACCAGCTGGGTTCCAAAGGCCTACATTAACCAAAAAGATTGAGAACATTTACTCAGAAACACCTACAAAAATCCAAGAGTAGGCATTGCCCTTCCTAGCCATTAAAGCCACATCAGTGTATGGAGAGTGCGAAATTCCCTGTAAGGGTGGGCATGTCCCAGAAATCCCACAGCCATGTCACGATGGCTATGACATGTCAAGACACATTATAGTCATCCTCTTCCAGTCTGTCTTCTAAAAAAATACGACAGCTGCCCATGTTGTGTCATAAGCTCAGGTGTGCTCCACGGACAGGGTGCATGTCCCTGAGCAGGGCTGACAAGACAGGACACAGCCTCGCACCAACACAGTCTGTCAGCCCACAACCTGAAGCTTGTGTCATCATCAGCAGAGAGACATTGTACCCACACTCCACACAGACATCTCCTTGGGCAGCTCAGTCCAAACCAATCCTTAAAATCAGAGACTTTATAGCATCTAGTTCATGGTGCCCATCAGTTACTCACCTTCAGCTGAGCCTTTGCCAGGCCACTGAGTGAGGAGCACTATAAAATTTCTACGTAAATAAAAAGCTGGCTTCTCCTGTTGCCCACAGCATCACAGAGCTGTTTGGTTACAGGGAGAAAGAAGTGAACAGTGAAAGGTTTTATGTTCCATTCCTATGATTGGAGACTTTGTGCTTCAACACAAGCACAAGGGTCACAGGGCAGGAACACGGTGTTTTCTTTCTAGTCAGCATGAAACTGACGTTTATTAGATGAGTGTTTTGTTCTATTTGTTTTAAGTCGATTACACTTTAACTCAGTTCAACAATGCTGGAAAACCCGACAAAACATTCCACAGTGTTTAATCAACATGAATGTAAGGGACAAATGTCTTAAATGTAAAAGCATAAAATAAGAGCATTGTAACAAAAATAGGTTCTTTTTACTACTGAGTCTGTCTTTTTGATTCCAGTCAGTGCCAAGTGTTTGTGTCTCTGCATTTCAGAAGTCTGCGTTCAACATTCCTCTTTAGCCGAGGAAAGTATTTTCAATGAAGAAACTGAAGAAATTTGCTTTTATTTTTTAATGTAATTTCAGAATCTTTGTCAGGCTCATTAAACAGTCAAGTCCTTACCTGCTTAATAAGCAAGAAGAATGTGCAAGAGGAGCAAAGGGCAGTGTAAGAGCTGAGCTACACATCAGCACTATTACTGTGCATTCCTTCCAGAGGGGGCTTGTATTTTCCATACACGTATTCAGACTTCATCATATTCAAATATAAAAAAATCCTGCAAAACTAGAAGACTGGGACTTCTGCAGTCAAATGTCTATCTAATACCAATCCCTGATAGGTTAAACACCAAACTTCTCAATGTGTTTTCCTATTCCTCACTTGGATCCTCACTTACTACACAAGGGCAGGCATAGCTCCTTAAAAGCTGTATGGTTTAAACAGTGTACTAATGATTAATCAATTTGAAAACCTTGAGCTTGGAGGATGAAAGTTAGAAACCTGGTGTTTAAATATCTTTGACCAATCTTTTCCCTACAGTTACATGAAGAAGTTTTTTTCTTTTTATTACTACGTATGTAACTCATGCAGAGAGGTCCTCAAAACCAAGGTCTTAATCTTCAAGGTAATACAATCTAGGTCAAATCGCATTAACCACCACTGCACACGCTCTATAGGGAATGAATACCACTGTCTGCAACACTGAAACAAATGGGTTATCTCCACAGCATAACGTTTTCATTCTTGTAGTGCCCTTTCTTACAGTACTGATTGAGCATTTACCCTAGAAGGCAAACGCCTTCCTGAATGCCACAAAGAGCAGTCACTATCCCTTGAACTATCTACTGCATGAGACACACATTTCATTTGCACTTCTTCAACTTACCTACCTGCGTTTCTTGCAGAGAAAGAGGCTTACTTTAGACTTAAGTAATGAAAAATTCACACTCCCTGCTGGCAATCTATTCCACTGGCTGTCTTCGTCTGCAGTTTCACTTTTGAACCTGGAAACTGACATTAAAAAAATCAAATTAGTTTAACCAGCAATAAGCACTGTAAAGATGTAAACTGGCCTGAAAGAGTCAGATTTCATTGAACTTGAATCTTCCTAGACTGAAGAAGCTCAACATGAATAAGCACAAGTCATACAATCTAACATTAGGGCTAAATGTCCATCATAGCTAAATGTAAGTCCAACCAATGCAAAGCTAGGAATGACTTTGTTGAATTACTTTGAAAATAAAGGTAGTTCAGCTTAAGACTTAAACATTTCCCTTTCTTGTTTTTAAGTTCCAAGTTAGGGTTGTTTTAGACTTTTCAAGTGGTAAAAATATTCTGAAAGAACTTCTTAAATGGGCATCAAATGGAAATCCCTCACCTTTGCAGCACACTGAGGAACTCACAACACCTGTGTCTAGAGCGACAGGTAAACTGCGAAGGAATCGCGACCTCAAAACGAGTTTGATCAATGCAGTAAACGAGCATTAAGGGTTGAGATGCTGGACCCTACACTCAGGGGAAGCCCAGGGAACCCTCCGGACCTAGCACTGTGAGGCGCGGAGCTCGCAGTTCAGCAGTCCGCCTCATGACGCCGACAGCGGCCCGCCGGCCCGCCTCAGCCCCGACAACCCCGGCCCGCCTCAGCACCGCCATGGCCTCAGCCCCGACAACCCCGGCCCGCCTCAGTTCCGCCATGGCCTCAGCCCCGCCATGGCCTCAGCCCCGACAACCCCGGCCCGCCTCAGTTCCGCCATGGCCTCAGCCCCGACAACCCCGGCCCGCCTCAGTTCCGCNTCAGTTCCGCCATCGCCTCAGCCCGCGCTGCTGCCAACTGTCCCAGCGCCCGCTGAGACAAGGTCTTCCCGCCGCCGCCCCTACCCGTTCCGCTTGCCTCTGAGGGAAAAGGGTGAGCACGGGCCGCTGTGGGAGCGCGGGATGGTGAGGCGCCCTCCTGGCAGACGGCAGTGGCGGGGCCTCTCGCTGTGGGAAAGGTGCAGTGACAGCCTCCGAAGCAGACGTTTGTGAAGGTATTGACGGCACCTTGGCTTTCTAAAACAAAGCTGTGGGTTATTTCCCACTGTATGAACACAGCCATTGGAGTTCGCTGGGTGCTGCTGATGGACAGGTGGCGTTAGCCACCAGAAGTCGCTCCCAACTCTGCAAGGAAACAGGATGCCAGGTTCTGATTTTCCACTTTACAGTATTCCCTTTGAGTATGCCAAGTGCTTTGCTTCTTTAGATTAAAACGGTGGTAGTGGAACACTGGAACAGGGTGCCCAGGGAGGTGATTTGGGCCCCATTCCTGGAGACACTCAAAGTGAGGTTTGACAGGGCTCTGGGCAACGTGATCTCGTTGAGGATGTCCCTGCTCGCAGAGGGGGTTGGACTGGATGAACTTTGGAGGTCCCTTCCAACGCAAACCATTCTATGATTCTATGAAAATTAACTTGTTATTTATCTTATTTTTTAAAAACAGCTTGCCTTTAATGCATTCATATGCCCTTACAGGACATACAAAATCCTGCGAAGTGTTTTGAGGAGAAACAAAAGCCAGTTGCAGGCTCAGTCAGCAGGGTAAGTACACTGCATGGATCTCTCTACAAAGCTGGGCCTCTTTGGGGAATGGGATTATTAACCTCGTGTGTGCCTTTGGAAAGATGGGCAGGGAGATGGCCAGAGTGCCCAAGATGTTGAAAACAGATTTGTAATCCCAGGAGTGAGGAACATAAGTAAAGAACCATTTCAGGATTTGAGACAAGCCATGAGGAGGGGCAAAAAACTATCTGCAGACACATGAGACTTTCTAATTACTTGAATGTAAGTGTAGGAAGAGCATAAGAAACAGTCAATTTGCATCTTGATCAAAAGAACACATTTCTTAATGGGAAGCAGAGCCAGTTGTAAAAAAGTAGAAAGGTTCTCCCTGAGAACTATGCATAGGACTGTTATTTAAACCACATTTTGTAAAAGGAAGTGTTTTGTATTTGCTCTAGCTTATGTGGCCTGGACACTTCTGAGTAGATTGTACCAGTAAGACTATAGAACCCTGACAGTAATTAGTAAATGAAACCAGAAATGCCTCCACTGAAGACAGCTGTGTAAAATAAAAGTGAAAACAGTGTGACATTGCAACTGGCCTATCATTACCTCCATAGGGGATCGCCCTATGAAGGCTGTAGCAAGGTCACCACTAATGTTGCCCAGCTGAGGATAATATCCAAAGAGCCTCTGGGAAGGACTATCAGGGAGGAAAAAAAAAAAANATAAAAGTAATTCTAAAATAAACCTGCTGGTTTGGGTGGGAGGTTTGGGTTTTTTTTTTTTAAGTAATGTTCTAGCCTATGCTTTCCAAGCCTTTCCTATGTCTGATAAGGCATACCTGTAAGGATACAGGTAAGTCAAATACATAAGTGAGTGAATGGGCACATCACTGCCTGCTGATCTGTGGTGAATCTAAAGTTCTCTCAGTGGTGTGGGCTACAATTAAATGTGCAGTGACACTGATTTCAGGAATAGATTCCACAAAACCTTTCTTTACATTTGGGTTTCTCCCTTGTGTTCTGGCAAGGTAAGTAGAGACATAACTCTGTGACTAATGCTAATGTTGCAGCAGTAAAATATTGGGCAGGAATTAGGAAAACCAGACCCACTTGACTGTAAGAATGATTTAATTAAAGTTTCCACTGTTCCAAAGTAGGTATGTTTCACATCATAAAGAACTTTTCTGTCATGAAAATTATTTTTTTAAGGGGAGGGAGAATTTTGTTTGTAGCAAGCTGACTTTACTAGTAGGCAATTAAGTATTTCTTTGGATTGCTGTTCAAAATTAATTACACATTGATGTGGAAAAAACAGCTATAGTCTTGCTCTGGATTCAGAGGTTTCCCACTGGGTACATCTCATTCCAAGAAGAAGAAAGAAAAAAAAAAAAAGGGCCTAGAAAGAGTATTGTAATTACTGTCATACGAAAACCTGCTTCAGTCCAGATGTAGAAGTGGATACCACAGAAATGTTAACATCTAGCAGTTTGCTGCAGGGCAGTGACAAATGAATCCTACACATGTTTGCAGAAGGGACATATTATGTGATCCTTCTAGAATCCCTGGAGTTTGTTTTCCTTTTCCCAAAGCTTCTACAGAAAATGCAAATCTACAACAATCTGAGGTTTTGGACAGTGTCATGGACACCTCTGTATAAAACTTGGATCCTAAGCTTGCATACCTAACCAACGTTGTCAGCTCTGGACCCTTGCAAATAATTCCACTGAAAGTGGTGTGAGTAAATGTAAAGCTTGTTGCTCTGTGATGACTGCCCTAGGGACTTGCAGTGAGGACAGAGGATTGACATGTGTGACATATTAGGACCTATCAGACCTTCAGAAGTTCAGATCCATTTGTCAAGGGAGTCCATCCTCAGAGAAAGTAACAATGATGAGAAATGCAATGTGCAGAATTCCTATTGCAGGCAGAAGCAACTTGTGTGCAGAAAGATTTCAGAAGAGAGTATCCTAGCTAACCATTTTCCTTTTTCTCCCCAAGTTTTATGAATTTGACTAAAGTCTATCTGGCTGTGGCCTTAATAAAAACCAATAACATTCTGGGATGATTTAGGCTGGAACAACCTCTAAATGACTTGTCTAATCCAAATCATTCCGTTTAAATCCAAATTGATTTGATTATCCCTAAGTCATTTATTTAAATAAATGGAATCAGAAGAGATCACTGAGTTTAATTACTGGAAACACTGGTTGGCACTAAGTTTGGAATTAAAATTACTCACTTTGAAGTCCTGAAGTGCACAGTATGACAATACCAGTTGTCAAGGAACTTTTTTTTTTTTTCTTGGTTAAAAAGGACAAGAGCATAAAATGAAACTTTCTATTACCCACATAGGATAATTCTTCCTGTCAACTGGAGAGTTACTGTAATTCTCTTAACAAGTCATTTACTGTTCCATGCAGAGAAAGGTGTAAGTACCTGGGGACAAATTTCCTAAAATTTGAAAACCTGAACTGAGACCAAACACAAGTTTGACTGATGATATAATTAGGCATATTAAACAGTATTTGCCTCTGTTGCTGCTCTAGGGAAGCAAATCCTAACTGTTCAACTGTTAAGACTTTATACTGGGGTAGGCACCTGTCATTTCCTTACAGCAGACAGTCAGATTGGTCACACATTTGGTTTTGCCCCATGTCACTTTTTTTTCCTTCATGTGTATGGAAGTAGCAAGGTTTGGTAATGGTTGTGCATCTGCTTTGTCACAGCTGACATGATGTTCTAATCCTTAGTTGCATCCCCCCTCAACTTTCTCCTCTCCAAACTGAAAATCAGTCAATTATTAGACTGACCTGGTAAGGCAACTCCTTGGCTCCTTAAACTTGCTAGATGGCTCTGGAGAAGAACACTAGTTTGCAGCAATGCAGTGAGATCCTACTGGAGTGTCATACCATCAAACAGGCAAAATAAAGGCTTTGGTTCACTCACCAACAGTTCAAAAAGATGGAGGTAGATGAAAAATAAGGAGTTTGGCTTAGCAGTGTGGAGTCACTGGCACAGCAAACCAGAAAGCAGTACTGCATAGGAAGCATATCTACAATGGCTGTGAAATGGCCTGAAGGACATCTTGCTTTGAGATTTAAGAGTAACAGAACACTGAATATTAGGAAAAGAATATCTGGAAAGGAGACTGTTCTACATTACCATTTCCTTAAATCACTATGTTTTGTCTATATATCTATTAAAAAAAACCCAAAACAGCCTCTGTCCACAGAAGAACCTGCTTTGTAGGTGCTATTTTTTGTGCTGTATTTCTACTTGCAGATTATTTTGGAGAAGAACTTTGCTCTCTCCAGACACCTTACAGATGTATCTAGATTTTCCCAAGCAAACAGCAGTTTTAGGAGGAGGTGTGGGACACTCCTGGGTGGAAAGATGCAGTTGCAATCTATATAACAGTTGTATATCAGATGATTTGTCACAGATACTTGTGGGTTTCAGTTTTTCCTCTTGGCAGTGCTAGCTTTTCTACTTGAACTCACTGTTCCCTAAACATCTGTATATGCTGGGAAGTATTTAAAAAAACATTGGCTTAGTGTAATTTCTTTACATCTTGCATTTAGCAATTGAAGGATCTGGGGCTGTTTAGTTTGAAAAGGAGGAGGTTGAGAGGAGACCTCATCACTCTCTACCTGAAAGGACATTGTGGAGAGGTTGGTATTGGTCTGTTCTGACAGGTAATTAGTGATAAACAAGATGGAATGGCCTCAAGCTGCAACTGGGT
This sequence comes from Eubucco bourcierii, assembly GCA_013396675.1. Lineage (NCBI taxonomy): Eukaryota > Metazoa > Chordata > Aves > Piciformes > Ramphastidae > Eubucco > Eubucco bourcierii. Next base: position 12,054 of record VWZE01023220.1, read on the forward strand.
AGGGTTTGGACTAGACATTAGGAAAAGGCTGGTCATGCATTGAAATGGGTTGCCCAAGGAGGTGGTTGAGTCACTGACCCTGGATGTATTTAAAGGTTGTTTGGATATGGTGCTTGGGGATATGGTTTAGGGGTGAACCCTACAGAGCAGGCATATCAGTTGGACTTGGTGATCCTCAGGGTCTTTTCCAACCAGAATGTTTCTGTGATTCTGTGATTGAGCAAGGGATTATCAGTAAAGTAGTGAAAAAGGAAAAAGTTTACTTAGCTGCACTCACCTCTAGAGCAGTAGTCCCAGGTTGTAGAATAAAAATACTGATACCTAAATCTCTCTCCAGACCAGTTTGTTACACAAAACTATTCAGGACAACAGATATGCAAGCCTCAAATCACCAAAACCATACTAACAATTTAATGCATCTTTTTTAATTATACAAAACTCTCCCCCCAAAAATTATTAAAACATTAACAACTGATACACTTGATACAAAACCAGTTCCTCTAGGCAAAACAGTAGAGAAATGCAACTTTCATTTGTAATTAAACATTCTTATCGGCAATCTTAAGATGTATGGATTGGACTAATTATTACGCTAAATGGTGCTTTGTCCTAATTTCCTAAGGAGTTTGTACACACCTTTGATACAAGCCCTTTACACACAAACAGGGCTGTTCAATTTCACCTGTACTGAGTTAAACGACATTGGCATTATGTGTAAAAAAACAGCAAGGACATTCAAAATGAACATGACAATGTTATGGAATGTCTCAGAGACCTTACTGCAAAGTCAGGGATCCATCTAACCACAGGCAAACAAATTCAGTCATAATCATTTGCTGCTTCCACCCCCTTAAGGGGGAAAGAGATTTGTTAAGACTATGAAAAAGCTTTTAGGAACAATGATTTTATAGAGCTAGAGAGGCAGAGCTGGGAGCCTGGTAGTTGTACATAGAGCAAGGCTGTTGTGACTGCTCATTAGTAACTTAACGCTCTCCTCAGTGATTGAAACAGTGCAGCCTGACACTCAGCTCTTCTCCAGCCCATTTACTGTTCAGAATATACAGGTTGGGCTTTGCTTGTCTCTTCTGGGGAAGAAGATGGTTGGCCAGGTTCATTAACCACCCCTGAATGCTGGCTGTCAGCTTCAGTAGCTGAAACAGAAATGAAGAACAGAAAAAGGTTAGAAAAATCCCCCCAAACCCTGTACTTCAGTTTGCATTACACCTGGTATCAATCACATTTCTAGAGGTAAATTCAGAGTTTTGTCAGTCCAGTTTGGTTTTGAGGCAGCTCATTCAAAGGTGCTTGGCATCAAGAGCTGCAGGTCTCCAAAGTGAGATGAGGCACTTCAGACAACAGCTGATTGTTTCAGCCATGCTTAAAGAAAGGTAGCAAGAATGCTTCAAAATGGCAAGTGTTGAAGCTGCACTGGAGGAGTATGAGGCAGGGTCCTAAGACCCAGTTCACCACAGTGCCTTTGTGACACTCCTGTCAATTTTCAAAGACTTTGACAGACTGAATAATCTCTTCTTCAACTGCAGCTATGGATTTTCATTTTATAAAGCACCAGCCTGCCAATTTTGCATGAAAAGCTCCCTCATTTCTTCACAGGCAACTTGGGATTTTGTTCTGTGGCTCGCTCTTGTAAGAAGCCAACAAATCTGCACTCAGACTCTCTGCACAGATGCTGTACTGGCTGTTTTACTGGACACACCTTGTGTTTGTTTTGTCAAACCTCCATACCATTACTAGGCAATACTACATCAGATATTTTTCAGGCAGGACTTTTTTTTTTTTTTTAAAGTCATTTTAATCTCAGCTTTCCTTTGGGGTAGAGATCACAAAGATTTCTTCTCCATCTATTCTCCTGCAAGTCTTGCCAGAAAGTCCATTTCACCTCAATTCTAGAGGTCTGTCTGGAGGAAAGATGTTCCCAAGTCTAACTGCAGGTTTGAGTCAGTTCCTTTCTTGGGGAAAAAAGACACAGTGGAATCATAACACATCACAATGCACTAAATGTTACAGATTTTCTCTCTCTCTCTCTCTTTTTTTTTTTTTTTTTTTTTTTAAGCATCTTGAATACCAGAATCAAAGATATGTTTTATTGTAGTTCTCCTCTCCACCTGTATCCCATCCTTGGCTGGCAGGCTATTTCGGGTATGATCTCATGTAGAACTACCCCCTCTCCTTGTGTCACAATTGCAAATTCCTACCTATCCTGGAGCATAAATGTGATGTAGTGGAATTAATTTGTAGTTTCTCCACCAGTACTATGAAAACTGGGTAAACTGGGTTGTTCTTTCAGCAGTACGATGTGTGATGCATTGTTTCCTATGGCTGTGTGCCTGGGTTGTGATTTCACTACTGTGTAATATGGGCTGAGGTCATTAGATGGAATTTTTCTGTCTGTGGGGGTGCTCTCCTGACCTCCCTTCTCTATCCACTATCCCATTTTTATGATTGTTTGGTCAGCACAACTTCACTCTACCAGTAGAGTACTGGATTTTCTCCATTTTCCTCATGCAATGCCAACACTTCTCTCCATGTCCCTCATGTCTTTCTGCTACACCCAGGTCCTTCCCGTTCCCACATACTCCCAACAGAGTAGCTGCAGCTCCCTACAGGTATTGCTGCTGCACTATCCTCCAAAACTTTCAAATCACAAACCCCATTAATCCTCACATACAATTTCTGGTTTGCCTGTGAGCTCTCAGTTTCCTCTCTTCCTCTCAAACTTAGCCTGGGTATTTCACCTCCAGAACACCAGCACCTCCTACATGCTGCATCAAGGCCCTAATGCCTTTGTTGGTGTTTGAAAATAACTTTGCACTTCTACAATATACGTACATCCCCCAGACTGCCATATTCTTCATCTCCACGTTGTCCACCACACCTCCTACTGGTTTCTCCCTGTCTTTTCAGCCAGGCAAGGCGCAGGTGTGCTGTGACTGCTCTGGAGATAGTGCCCACTGCTGAGCTGACTGGCAGGCACTTGGCTGTTGGCCAAGGTACACACACACATCAGTCAGGAATTGAATGCGAGCTGACAAACAGCCAAACACCACGACAAGGCTGCAAACAAACCCTTTGTGGGAGGCATCTGTTTCCCTGCAGATCAATATTGTGTAGGCCTGTGATCACAACAGATATGTTTGGCTGAAAATAACTAATCAGTTGAAAAGTTATGAGAGGAGTGACATTAAAAGCGAACGAGATTGCACGAGCCTTATGTTGTTGAGAAAACAGGCCAAAAAAACCCCCAACTCATATTGTGTCCTGCATAACCACCATCAACATCTTTCCAGTTCTAATCAGGTTAATTATACTCCTCTCCTTCTTCTCCCTCTTACACAAGAGATTTGATTTTTCCCTGGGCGATTATTGTAATCTGTTTCATAAATAGGCAGATTAACAACTCTTTATTCTTGTGTTCAAGCAGAACAACAAAATCGTGCTTATTATGCTGCGTTTTCAAAATGAATTTAAAACAAACCATCCCATTCAGTCATCCGGGGCTCGGGGGTAATACTCTGAGCAGTTCTACCCTCTTGTGGTCACAGCTAGTTGCAGCCACATGAGAAACTCAAACATAATCACAAATATATGTCCACGTGTATGTGAAAAAGACCCAAAAGAGAGGGGTGCAAAGACTTAACTTATGCCAGAAATCTAAAATCGTGTGATATTCTATAAAACAACTTCAGATTTTGAAGAGTCAGTCTTTCATTTACAGTAATTTTCAGATAAGCATGAAATTTTGTAGTATTCATGCTAAGTATTAGTCTGCAGTTTTAAAAAAAAATGTTGTCTAAATTGCAACAGAGCCAAATAGTTTTTAAAACATGTCCTGCAAAATAGTAATTTAGAAAAGTATTTTTTATTCTGGAATAGGTCTCAGGCTTGGGGCCTTCAACATCTTAAGTAAGACTCAGATGCTCCGTCATATGGAATGCCCAAGCATGTCAGGTTGCTTCCCCTAAGTCAGCCCTTCCCACAGCTGTACAAGTTGACAATCTGTCCTAGACTTCAAAATCTCAATCCTGTCTCCATCACAACGATCTGGGAACCCCTGTAAACTAGCTGGAATCAGGGTCTCTTGGGGCTTCCATCTCTGTGGCTAGGTACTGAAACAGGGCCAAAAACTGGATCTCCCAAGGCTCATCTCATACTTCCTTACCATGTACTTCCTTGCTTGTTTCAGCCACGACATTCAGTGACAGAGGAGGTGGGAGGTAATGAATCCCTGGCAGAAGCCCTGGTGGAATGAACTGAGGCAGAGGAGCGTAGTAGCCTTGGTGGAAATCTCCACTTTCATTTGGAATCTGAGGAAACACATGAAGCAAAGCTTCATCTAAAGACTCTTTCCCAGGACATCTCTGTAGTCAAACAATGTGCTTGCACTTTTACCTATGTGAACATTACATTATCTGCCCATTTTGTGGCCTTATGATGCCACATCTTTGCACACAATAGGTGTGCAGTCTGTGCATAATGCAACATGCTGAAACTGAGAAGTAGCAGCTTCTCAGACCATGTCTCAGCCCTTCTGAGATTCTGTCATCTGCTCTGGCATTCCAGTAGAGCAGGTGGTTTAAACCAGAGCCAGCTCTTCACCACTGACCTGCTGCACTTGCCACTGTGGAAGTTTGGAAGTCTTCATGCAACAGAGAGGCAACCTAGGAATAAGCTCCTTGCCACCACCTCCCTGCTAGTTATGGATTTTCCCCAGGGCCCAGAGAAGTGAGTGGCTCACACTATACCAAGAGGCTTCTGTGCCCCAAAGAGCACCTCACAGCTCTGGTTTTCTTCAGCATGATTTACCAAAATTCTGTAGAGTAAGCAGGGTGACGTTTTGTGGGTACTTGAACAGCAAAGAGGCAGCTAAAGGGAAGGACAGCAGGATTTCCACAGCTAATCAGAACTGCTACTTACCGACACAGAAGCTGCATTCCCCAGCCCAGCGGTGCTAGGAATGTGTAGGAAACCTCTCTGAAGCGACATCCCTGGAGGTGACTCACTGATGGCAAATCCCATGGGAAATGGGTGATAAGGATATATCCCAGAGCACCCAGGGTGTACTTTAGGATGTTCTTTCTCCAGGTATTCTGGGTTGATCATGTATTCTGTAGGAAAAGCAGGGTGAGCTAGGAAACAATGACAGAAAACCAATCAATAATATCCACATAATTCTCTGCAGCTCAGTAGACATATCTGTAGGACCAAATTCCAGGCAGGAGAATCTGTCCCTTTGTTTCCATGCTTAGCTCCTTATAAATTTATTTTGTGGGTTTTTAAGGAACTAAGGTGCAGCCAGTGATACTCAGTGCCTTCTATCTTGTGTATTGTGAACCTAGTCCTTAGTAAAGCAGTGGCTTCAGAATCTTACTCAGTACATCAGCAACAAAAAAACCCCCTACCTAAAGACTTTGAACTACAGCAGAACTTAAACCAAAGATCTACAGAAAAAAAAAAAAAAAAAAAAAAAAAAAAAAAAAAAAAGGCGCAAAGTTCTAATTTCAGTCCTTTCTGTCTCTAAAGTTCATTTATAGACAAGACAATTTCAGTTGCAGGAGTCAGCTACTCTTGGTTTTTGTCTTGAATCTTATGTGGCCTCTCCAAAGTCTTAAAAACAAGACAGCGATTATTTGAGTACAAATTGAGTCATTCTTGTCTGCACAACCTTCTATTGGTAGAGAAGTGGCAGAATCTGCTTTGGAAAGGATCTACCTCTTCAGTGCTATAATTATATTATTTGTCTCTAACCATTTTTTTAAGTATTTAAAAATGTTAGTAAGGTGGGGACTGCCAGGCACCTGTTCAGCTGACATCATCCATAACCGTTATTGTCTTAGGAAACTATGCTACAAAGAACAGTTATTGATAGATTGGGCAAGAACTAGAAATGCCTGATATTTCCTCTGGGCTTTTCAGCACAGGTCTCCCGAGGCTGACTAATGACTACTGCAGTCAGTAGGGATCCATGAACTTACTCTAGTAAACAGTAATAGTATGAAGTGAAATGGTAATAAACTAAAGAAGTTACACCAAAGATTCTGTTAAAGGAAGGGATTTAAGAGACCACAGACCATACAACTATTCCACCTGCAAAACCTGGGCTCTGTTCTTAAGACACCAAAAGCAGTTTCATACAGAGTGATCCTAGTCAAGTTCAACCTTTGCAACAGGAATTTCTTTTACAGTGCCACCATAAAATGCTTACTTCAGTCAACTGCAGTGTTAACTCCCTCATTTACCTGCCATCACTGGCTTTTCTGTATTTTTGTGGAGGCTTGTGCACCAGCATCTACGGTGCAGTGGAATAGTTTGTTGTTCCCTCCACCCCCGGATCAAATTCTCTATGTGAAACGCCACTTGCTTAAGCTTCAACTTTGCAATGAGTAGCAAGGCTGAGCACGTTGCTGTTGTCACTGCAGAAGCAAGTGACCCACGCTGCAGACCCCGCAAAAAGGAAAATAAATGCAGGGTTGCACACTCGACGTGCAAGCCAAGAACTTGTCTCCACTCAGGAGGCAAGGCAGAAGAGACAGCAGGAACGGCTTTCCAGGGAGCTGGAGACCGAGGAACCAACAGGTGCAAACCGCGCAAGTGGCAGGGTTTGAAGGAGGAGGACAATGAATGCAGAAGAAAGATGGTGGGTGCAGGGAAGAGGCTTTGGGGACAGGTCCTTACCGTAGTCCCAGAAGGGAGGACTGCCAGGAGGTGGTAGTGGTGGTCCCCTGCACGCCATGCTTATGGCTCTGCCTTTGCTGCTGGTGGGCTGGGCGCCCCTTATCCCTCCATGGGCAGTTTGCTCGGGGCCACTGGCCACCCCAGCAGCCACCTCAGAGCCTTCACCCACAGGAGTGGGCTCTGCTTCAGCGGGGGGATCAGGCAGCAGCTCCCTCAGGGCCTTCTGGGCTGCCATGATCTTCTGGCGCTCGGAGATGAGGGAGCACTTGTCACAGCGGCACAGCTTCCAGCGGCAGTGCCCGGCGTGGCCCTTCACCGGCACCACGAAACCATGGTTCCGGCAGCGGGAGCACTTGGGGGTCCGCAGGGCTGCCTTCGCTGCCACCGCTGCAGGCTTCTCAGCCTCCATGTCACACCAGCCTTGCCTTAGCTCCCTGGCAGACCCGGGCTGGTTCCTCGGGGCTTTTATTTAGGGCACGGCCATTGCGCCCCAGAATGTAGCAACTTCGGAAGGCGGAGCAGGAGCGTCCATGGCCATGGGTGGGGAATGCCCTGCTCTGGGGAGCCTCTGGTACGGGAGCTGCCTTGGACCCTCAGGCGCTCCCCTCTTCAGCCAGGCGTGGTGCAGGCTGAAGCTGGACCTCCGGCATGGGGGGCTGGAGCAGGAAAGAGAGGGGAGAGTGTATCAGCAAAAGCAGGGGGCGACATGCAAAAGAGTTTAGTACATTTCACTCTGCTGGTGTGTGCAGAAGTGTGCATGTGTATGGGAGCGTTTCCCTTTTTGGCACTTCAACATCGATGCTCACTTTTACACCCCTCATGCATTTGCTTTTAGTAGGCACATAATTTGGGTTCCATTTTGTTTCCAATTTGCAGAATGCTTCTCTTGATCTGGAGGAGTGAGTGCCTCAGCAGAGAAAAACAAAAAACAGTTTCATCATTCAGTGTTTCAAAGCAGGGTACTAAGATGAAAGCAGAAAGCATATGTCCTTCAAAGACATGTCTCCTTGTCTTGGAATTCCTTATTCTCTGGAAAGCAAGATAGGCTTTCAATTAGAAATATGGGAATGCTCCAGTTCCAGTGGTGCTTAGAAAGCACTTGATACTTTTTATTGCTGGTAGCTCCAAACCTATGGTTCACACACTAGCCCATTTGCAGGAGAGAACTCTCCACTTTGCAATGAAAGGAACACTGATGATTTTTCTTACACGTCGTAGCTAATTCTGGTTTTAAACCCTGAGGTGCCAGTAGCTGCTTCTACATTGAAGAGAATGTCATTAAAATAACCCACCAAGTAGTTAGGATGGGTTTTACTTAGGAATTTCAAAAAAATTAGGTACTATCTGTCTCACTCTGAAACAACAGCAGCTTTGCAGAATCCCTTCCCTTGGAGCAAACCCTCCTGCAAGACTTGGGTGCACCCCTCAACATCTGCAGACCCTATAAGAAACTGAGCAACAGTCTGGTTTGCCTTAGTGAGCAGCCAGGCCCTATGCTTTGCAAGTCCCCAAGGCTCAGCCTATGTCCAGGCTTCAGAAGATGTAGTAGATCTTTGCATGAGTCCTGCAGGTTTCCGGTGGATTTAATTTCTTGAGGAGCAGTTTTCCTAAGTGCAGTACCGACATACAAGCCTAAATTTGCCCTCGAAAACAGTTCAGACCCAATTCCTCAAATGCACACTGTCCTTAGACCACTCATCATAGCAGCTATCCCAGGCTATGGATTTTGGTATCCCAGTTGCAGACTGACTCTCTGATAGATGCTTTGCGCGAGGGGCAGTCTGCTGTGCTTTGCATCCATACAGTCAGGAATCAGGAGCAGGGCCAAATCTGCCCAGGCACACAGCAGGTCATGTAGGAGCACTGTAGAAAACTGAGTGCTGGGTTGCATGCACGGCAGCTCATTTTGTGAGTGGGAGGCAGCAAATCACACATGCAAATGGCATCAACTCCATCTCCTCACTGCTAGACCATTTTCCCTGGAAGACTTTCAAAGCTTTACCTAGAAGGCCACCTCCATGCTCCTGGGCACGTGTGCATTGTGGCTAAATATCCTTGAAAATGTGACCTGAACATGTTACCAGCTTCTGCCTAGTTCAGAAATGTTGCCATTTTTGCCTACTTGATTGATACACCTGCAAAAGAAGCTGCTTTAAATGGGGTTCTGAAATGCTTCTTACTTGTGCTGGCGCCTTGGTATCCACAGATAGAAAATATATTCCTGATTTTCCACTCCATATTTTTGCTGCATGTCGAGGCTGTGTGCGTGGAGCTGTAGGATGAAAGAGGAGGGCTGACACATTTTTAAACCCTGTAATTCTATCTTTCCATAGATACACCATCTGTGGTCAGTGGGATACTGAAACAGCGGAGGAGAATGCACATGTTCCCCAGTAATTTTCTATTCTCAGTCACATAATACTAGTCTTTGAGATATTTACTCAAGCACACTTACATTTCTCTGTCTTCTCACTTGAGAGGGTAAAGCAGACATAGGCTGTAGCAGTTTCTCCATTAATAAACCACATCTTCCAAAGCCAAATGGCTTTGTCCTTTGCACAATTTTCACCTAAGCATTCAGGTTTTGTTATACTTCCCATGTAAATTGTGTGGAACATAACTAGACTTTTTTTTTATGGTTTGCTTTGCTTTGAAGGTAAATATTTCTGCAGACAGCTTGAAGATTTCTGCTATTGCACTCCTGTTATGTGTTTATATATGCACTTGAGTTAGCTTATCACGTACGCCATTAGGAAGACCATCACACAGTGGAAACAGAACAATTTCAAAATGCATTTTGGGAATGAGATGTGGAATTGTATGTGGATGTTTCATGTCCTGTAGTTATTATTTGAAAGAAATAAGGCATGATAAAGACTCTTTTCTGCAAAACTTATTCAGGTTAGCTTTTTTTGTAACACATGGTGGGAGTGTAGCATAGAGTGTGTGCAGACAAAGTTCTGTATTAAAATAGCGTTTATAAGAATTATTATCTTGCCAAAATGAAAGGAAAGCAACCTGCTGATTTCGTGTTACTGAACTCTATAACAATAACGTCTCTACTTCTTTCCAACTCTTGAACCATTTGAAGTGTGTGGTTTTGGTATGCAGTTTGCTTTGTACATGAAACAGTGGAGAAAAACAATTTAGCTCAAAAAGAACAAATCAAAAGGCTGCCTTTCAAATGAATAGCAGAGAATTGGGTTTTGTTTTTTCCTCTTTCTCAGCTTTCCAGCTAACATTTTATGCTGTAAATGTTTTTTTTTGGCAAGGAAATTGTTCTGCTTAGATCTGACATTTCACAAAGCAGTAGCAACTTACTGGAGAAATGTGTTCAGTCTGAGATCTCTATTAACAAATATTTGCAAACTTAGTTCAAAATAAATGTTTTCTTCTGCATAGCAATCAAGAATATCTTTCAGGTTTTTAAAACATCACATATGTAGATGAAATCCTCTCTTCAGAAATGCTCTTAGTAGTTTGGCAGTATCCATTATGTGTTGCCGTGAATCATTATATAAACATTGATACAGTTAAGGTATTATCAGCTCTTCTATGTTGGAACTGATTAGTCTCATGTTTATGGATATCAATCATGGCATAATCAACATGAGGACATTTGCCTGCACAGACAGAACTGCCACAGGAGGATCAGCCAAGCTTCAGATGCTCTCCACCACCATGCCCAGCCCCCTTCTGTTATCCAACTATAACAAATACCTTGACTCCACCTGAGGACTGCTAACTGGCATTACTCACTCTTGGGTTTACAGGGAGACTGCTGTGGCTTCCTGCACCGGCTGAGGTGCTTACAGGTTAATTTCTCACCCCTTATTCAGGTCAGGCCCATAGGCTGGCAGAAAGTCTTCTCTAAACTGCCAAAGAAAATCCCTTCCCTATCTTGTTGCTGGGTAGAAGCTGTTTTCATCTCCTATATAAGGAGTCATTGGTTCATTAGTCCCTTAAAATACAGCTTGTTGATCATTAGTTCTGCAGTCATACAGATCTCCTGTCCATCCACACAGCTAGAAAGCCAGGCTTCTGGCCCCACCTGCTGCAGCCTTTCCTCTGAGGACATAAGCAACCTTCCCCTACTCTTACACACTCTGAAGTCTTCAGCAAAGATTGTTCTGGATTACCTTGTGCATGCCTTTGCCTTCCTCCTATTTCTCTTTTGCATTAGTTACATCCTGCTTGTTTCCCTTTTTTCAAGGGAAGAAAAATCCTTTTCACATTTTATCCATGTTATGCCTCTTAGCTCTTACTCACTGTCAAGATGTGGACACCCAGCTTCACCTGGCCCAGAATACTGCTAGTGAAATAGTTAATAGTTAGTGGTAGTATAGTTAGCATTGACAGTACACCTTCATACTGTCTTCTGTAGTCATCCTCATATTTAGATGCTCCTTAGAAAAAACATCTTGAAAGCATCCCCAGACTGACTGTGTTACCAAATCTTCCTTTCACAGCTGAGCTAGCTCTAGTCCTTATCCATCAATGGTATCTGCCACAGAATTGCAAGGTTCATCTATCTGCTGACATGCTTATGACACTGTCTAATCCTGCCCAAAGGAAGCCTACATGACAATGAATAAAGTTCTTTGAGTTGCTGCTGTAGACTGTATTTTCTACCTTCCTAATCCCTGTGAAATTGTACTGTAGTAAGCGTTTTTAGAAGTAGGAGGAAAAGTGCACCAGTTCAATGGGATTAGATCATATCTACCACAGGGTTTGAAATGGCTAAAGCCTGTTTGGGTTACACCAAACCTCTTCCTATCTAAGTTGCTTCAATTCATATAAACAGATTCAGTTTATATGAATTGATATAAAACTGTTCTCTTCCAGTGTCAGCTCCTTTATTGAAAGTGTTGTCTTCAGTAATTCAAGCAGGAGTCCCATTGGGCTGGATTTTTATGTTGTCCTTACACAAGTTTTAAATGGAGCACAAGCAGATGTTGATTTTCAGCTGCTGTATCAGAAAGGTGAAACTTCATGCTGTGATCAAAGAAAACTGTATGGAGTTCACACATAAGTTTAAAGTACAGCATTTATAAAAGTTACATAAAGCACTTCTGGTTTCTTTACCCAACACGAGTAAAGCTTGAGCATTCAAAACTGGGATCTTTTTAGTGTGTAACTAAGTTCTTAATAACAGAGACTTCATTAGTATGGCTGCTCTTTGTCCATTGTAACAAGAGCTTTATTTATGAGAAAATCAATAGTAATTAAACTGGGAAGTCTGTGATCTGGTTAGTCCATGAGTACCAGAAGGACAGGGTTGGACAAGAAGAGAAGTCAACCCCAACAAGGAAACAAAACACATACCAATTCTTATTCTGCATTAATATATCTCCCATGCAAGAAGGGAATAAAATGTATTTAGGAAAAAAAAAATGAGATGGACATAAACACACACACAGAGGTACTTTCTCTAAATTAGTGAAGTGTTTCAAAATCCCTATCTATTAAAACATAGATCTTTGCTAAAAATGTTTTGTGAAAGATGTTCAGCTGGTTTGCAATAGATAAGCATCATACATCACCAAAGTCTGGGTATTTCTGTGTATCCCTGTATCTAAGAGTCTCAAGAATTATCCCTTTTGTTCTTTAGAAGGTCACTCTTGTAAGTATTAATAAAAAAGAGAACTCGAAAACCTGAGGAGAAACCTACTGTGACTGTCAAAAATATTGAAACCTTAAAAATTGAAGTCTTTTAAAAATTTGAGCTCTAAAGAAAAATTAGAAACCTTGTAAATTTGAGTAGTTTTAAAAAATTTGGAATCCTTAAAATTGGAAGTCTCTTAAAAATTTGAGTTCTAAAAAAAATTAGAAACGTTAAAAATTTGAGGTCTTACAAAATTTGATCCCCCTTAAAAAGTAGAAAAGTTTAAAAATTGGAGCCCAATAAAAAATTGTGAAACCTTCAAAATTTGTGACGTTCAAAATGGGAGACCTTAAAAAGTCATACAGTCATAGAATGGTAAGGTTGGAAGGGACTTCAAGGATCATCTAGTTCCAACCCCCTGCCATAGGCAGGGACACCTCCCA
>VWZE01023220.1:32598-66840 GCA_013396675.1 Eubucco bourcierii
TCCAGAACTGCACACAGTACTCCAGGTGGGGTCTGACGAGAGCAGAGTAAAGGGGCAGAATCACCTCCCTTGCTCTGCTGGCCACGCTTCTCTTGATGCAGCCTAGGACTCGGTTGGCTGTCTGGGCTGCATGTGCACACTGCAGACTCATGTTGAGCTTTTCATCAACCCAGACTCCAAGGTCCTTTTCCTCAGGGCTGCTCTCCAGCCATTCACCACCCAGCCTGTATTTGTGCTTGGGATTGTGCCTACCCAGGTGCAGGACCTTACACTTGGCCTTATTGAATTTCATCAGGTTGGCCTGGGCCCAACTCTCCAGCCTGTCCCTCTGGATGGCATCCCTGCCCTCTAGCAAGTCGACTGTGCCACACAGCTTGGTGTCATCTGCAAACTTGCTGAGGGTGCACTCCATTCCTCTGTCCATGTCACTGACAATGGACAGTCAAATGACATGGAGAGTCAAAAGGACTATTTGCCATGAGATTTCAGGAGCACCATGTACATTGGTGTTAATATTTTCATATCTTTACTAGCAGTTAGAAACCCAGAACAGTTCAGGTGCTGTGTTTAGCTTTTCCACAGATGTCTTCATAGTCATGACTCATGGTTAGCTTGTGTTCAATGGATACATCTTTTCCTTGTTTGTTTTCCAAGTGCTGAGCTCCTGCCATTGTTTTTTCATCCATACAATATATGCTGTTAATTTTCATTCCATTGCTGTAATTCCAGTTGTCACAGTATTTCTTTCTTTCCTTATATAAGCCTTTAATCCTCTTTTGTATGAGTAGTATCTCTGGGTGTTTGCTTTCAGCAAAATTTCATTAACATCCCCTTCTTGTGTCACAGTCATTACTGGAAATATTAAACAAGACAGATTCCAGTACTGATCCGTTAGGATCCCAGTAACACTCCCTGCAGACTTGCCCCTCTTCTGGCACAAGCAATGGGGTTTCCTGCTATAGCATTTTATTTACAACCTACTTTACAGAAGCATAACAGATAGTACCTAGAGCACTTCTACTGTTTTAGAACAGTGATTCTAATCCACAGCAATATATTCTCTCAATCTGCTTTACCTCTAGTAGGCCCAGCTTGCATTCTATTCCTGTTTGCCATTGGACGTTTGCCTGATGCCCACTTACAGAGGTGTTTTTTCCTTAAAAATACCTGAGCCTCCAGTGTTGTTGAGGTCATGCTTATGTTTGCTGGTTATTCCTTTTTCCCCTTTCTGAAATACAGGCAAGAGGTTTGCTTTTCACTGGTGACGTGCTCCCAGTTGGCAGCTTTATTAACAATCCTTGCTGCTGGACATTCAATTTCATGTGCCAGTTCTCTCACAGCCCAGGCATGGAGATTATCCTGTGCCTCCAATTCCAGTGCTTTAAACTCTTTGAGTTTTTCTCCCACCTCACATAGGGTGATTTCCATCTCTATATCCTTGCTCCATTTACATGGTACAGCTTGCTTTTCTGGGTGTTTTAATCTTTAATTGCAAACTGCCTGGCAAAGGAATACTTATTGACTTTATTTTGGTAGTAAAGGTACCTTGATAAATCACAGTTCCTTGTGAATGATAAGGCTTTGCCATGGTGAACAAAAATCATAGTCTGAGGCTTTGTGTGGATTTTTACAACCAGGTCTCGTCAGACCTGCTCTGCTCTCGTCAGACCCCACCTGGAGTACTGTGTGCAGTTCTGGAACCCTCAGCACAGGAAGGACATGGAGGTGTTGGAGCGGGTCCAGAGGAGGGCCACAAAGATGATCAGAGGGCTGGAGCAGCTCTCCTATGAGGACAGGCTGAGAGAGTTGGGGCTCTTCAGCCTGGAGAAGAGAAGGCTTCGAGGGGACCTGATAGTAGCCTTCCAGTATCTGAAGGGGGCCTACAGGAAGGCTGGGGAAGGATTATTTACAAGGTCCTGCAATGACAGGACAAGGGGCAATGGGCTTAAACTGGCAGAGGGGAGATTTAGACTAGATGTTAGGAGGNATTCTAGGTCTATAAACTTGACTGTAGACAGTTCTGCATCCATGGATGTAATAGTGCTATGACAAGGTTACTACTATCAGACTATGCACTGATCACAACACAAATACATCTGGAAAGAATTGTATTGGTGAAGCCCAGCTGGCAGAGCTGAACAGAAGCCACTGCAAGATGCCACATGCAAGACTTGCATGATTAAGCATTGCAGCCTGTTACCAGTATTTCATTCAAGAGCCTCCTCTGCATCCCCCTGAGAGTTGCAAGGCAGGGTTAGGTTTTTAGGAATTACAGAACTTTATACATTAGAGTTTAGAATTGTGAGTGTCTTCTCCTGGGCTAATATGAGGTGTTCCTGGGCTAATGTGAGCTGCTTCCTGGAGTAGGATGAGTTCCTGTGAACTGCTTAGGAAATAGTTACAATTACTCTGAGGGGTGTTCAGACTAAGCCTTAGAAGAGTCTTTGGGGTAGGGCTGTGAATGAGAACAGTACAATGTTTAGTAGTTTGTCCTAACAGACGGACAAATGACAAGCAGACTTTTGAAACTGAGAAGAGAGGTTTGGTTTAGACTGGATCTTAGAATCATAGAATCATAGAATGGTAAGGTTGGAAGGGACCTCAAGGATCATCTAGTTCCAACCCCCTGCCATAGGCAGGGACACCTCCCACTAGTACAGCTCACTCAAGGCCTCCTCCAACCTGACCTTGAACACCTCCAGGGAAGGAGCAGCCACAACCTCCCTGGGCAACCTGTGCCAGTGCCTCACCACCCTCACTGGAAAGAACTTCCTCCTAACATCCAGTCTAAATCTCCCCTCTGCCAGTTTAAACCCATTGCCCCTTGTCCTGTCATTGCAAGACCTTGTTAATAGTCCCTTGACAGCCTTCCTGTAGGACCCCTTCAGATACTGGAAGGCTATCTTAGGTGTAAGTTCTTCAGTTTGAGAGTGGTTAGACTCTGGAATAGGCTGCCCAGGGAAGTTGTGGATTCCTCCTCCCTGGGGGTGTTCAAGGCTAGGTTGGATGAGGCTGTGCATCTGGGTCTAGTTGAGAGGTGTCCCTGCTCATGGTGAGGAGGTTGGAGCAGATGATCTCTGAGATCTATTCCAGCCTGAGCCATTCTAGGATTCTGTGATTCTATGATACTGCCCTCAAGGTTTTCAGTTTGATTTAGGTCAGTCTTACAGTAGGCAATTAATAGGAAAAAAAACCAAAAAGGATTTATGTGGAGAACTGAAGGAGGAGAGAATTCCTATTTTAAATTTCTTCCTGCTCATAGTAAGGTTTCCAGAATATAGCAATCTATTGTGAATAGAAGTTACCTTTCATTGGACAGAAATCCTTTGCATTCATCACGTGGAACTGTGCAACAATCCAAGTATCTTAGCAAGTCCTGAATCAGTAAACTTGTTGCTTAGGAAGAACTCTTCTTTAATGCACATTTCCTGGTGTCAGAACAGAACAATCATCAATGTGCTGCTTAAACCAAGAAGAAGCAAGGAGAAACTGGTTGTTATGCATCTCTTTCAGTAAAGACTATTGGAAGCAAAAATAATTAAAGGCCAAATCTGGTCTTATTTATGATCATTTTCGACTGATAAAATGCAGTAGAGTCTGCTCTGACTTTTCACTAGCGTGAAAAGAATAGCTCAGTGTAATGAAATTATTTTAGATTGATATCAGCATAGGAAAAACTCTTCAAAGACTGCTACCAGTGTGTTTTTCCAGCAGGGGAGAATCTGGATCCCAGCTGTTCACATGTGGGCAGCTGGCATGCACACATCAGACATGCACAGACACATAGAATGATTGTTAAAAGCATCGCTTGGATTTCCCAGGAGACTTCAAAGGAGGGTTGCAGTATACCCTCAGACTTTTTTTTCCAAACTGTGGTGCTCCACTAAATCTTTTCAGATATGTGACTGACCTGACTTTCAAACAAGGAGCATCCTGAATTGTGGCATTTGCTGAAAACCAAGCCTCTTTCTGCATAAACCTAAAACCTGGGCACAGATTACTTGGAAACTGTAGTCAAAATTCTGTGAAGGAAACCAGAAGGGTAGCTGACTCCTCAAATTTAGTCTCTCAAAATCACCAGGGGCAGGCCAAAACCCAGCAGTCACTCTCCACTATTCTTTGTGTCTGAGCAATAGCCTAAATTAAATGAAAATAGCATATCCATTTAAAGAAAGCAGCAGACATCTCTGCTTGCCATTCTGTGCCCCACCACCACCTCCTGCACTGTGCATCACTAGATTCAGTTTGCCAGCTAGGACCCTCCCTGGCTGGAGCTGATGTGCTTGCTGTCTCCTAAGACCCTTAACAAAATGTTGCTGGATTGTGGGTGGGTCTAGGTAAAGAATTCAGGAAATAGGTTTGAGGGGGTTGTGTTTTTCATCAGAGTGCTGCTCCAAGAAATTAAAATTCAACCAGACGGCTCCATCAAGAAAATGTTTCAAGCTCCTGCTAGATCTGATTCCTTTATGCCAGGCATTTATGCTTTGTTCCTATCAAGTGGCAGGGGGAAGTTTAATGTGGATGAAAGTATTCTTGGTAAGGACTAATTAGCAGAATTTTATGGATTAGGTGGGTGTTCCTTGTGCGTGGACAGAACCAAAGCAAAACTCTTGAGGAAAAAGAGAAGGCGGCAGTGATTAATTTGTCCTGCTGTTGGTTCTGTCTTTAGTGACCTGTGAAACCAACACAGCTTTTAGTATTTACAGTGCACCAGGCATATTAATAAAGAAAAATGTAAATGTACAATAGATTTGGAAAGCATTGAGTGGAAAACAGTGGTGTGGGAAATGCAGGCAGGTGCAGAAGAAGCTGCTGCATGGTGTGTGTGTGCTCTATGTGCATGGCCTGGCCCAGGCTTTCAGAGTGCAGCCCTTGATTTAGTGGGTTCTTGTGATGGGTGAAAGTCATCTAGTTAATGTCATTATTCATAGCAAAGGAAACGTGTTTAAATTACTTTTCAGAGAGGATAAAACACATAATTAAACATTTTCAGACTTCTTTTTAATTATAGGAGATCTACTTTTTATCTTTTGCTTGAGCCTGTGGATGGCTTTGTCTGTATAAACAGACAATATGATTTTAATTAATAGCCAGTAAAGACCTCAGGATAGAAACAGAATCCTGCAAAAAGAATTCTATTGTGCTCTATTATATGAAAAAATCTCCAAAGGAGACTTCAGTGTCCTAGTTTTTCTCTTTGAATATACTCTGAGTAGAATCCAGTTTGGGCTGAGGTTAGTGCCCATGACATCTGGCTAGGTCATTTTGCTGCCTGGTGCAGCTGAACTTGCCTGTAGCATTCTTTGTTCGCAGAATGGTATATTTTTGACCCTGCACATCCCTTTTCTCTCTGTTGCCATCAGGCTGTGTGCAATGCTAGCACAACCAGAGTGATTCTGGTGATTCTCCTGCCGTGAATTCCTCCTGAAACATGGAGTCCAGCAGGGCACTCCAGGCTATGAAGAGAAGTGTTGCTGCTCTCCCATCATTATGTACCACAATGGTACAGATTCCTTTCTTGAGACCACTCTTGTGCTGTGAGCTGTGTTTAGGATGTCAAAAGACTGTACATTCAGGTATCTTGCTTCATGTAAAGGTATAGGGGCACAAGCAACTGAGCTGCAGAATGAAGCAGCTCTCAGAACTTCTCTAATCAGTGCTAGATGCCAGGTCAGGGAGATACAAGTCACATCTCATCCACCCTTTTGGAAGAATAGGGAGACAAATTACTCAGTTTAGTCCCAAGTCTCACTATAAAGTCATTGCAGTGTATCTATGCAGTTAGTTGTATAGGAAGTGTTTGTTCTGCCTCCACTGCTTCTAGTGTTTGAAATTTTGTTTCCAAAAGCCACCTTCTTCATACAGCTTTCATTTCCCTTGGTCTCTCTGTAAGCAATCTGGTACGGTTGATTTGAGAAAACAATTCAGTTCTTAAGGAGAGCTGCCATTAGACCTGTTTTAAGTGCTTTTCATGCTGCATACCCAAGATGACAGCTCCAAGTGACTTCTTTCTAAATCAGAATGCTGCGTATCTTTTGTGAAAATACTGAGTTACCAAAGACCAATGGTTTTACTCTGACACAACTCATTTAGTTCTGCTTAAGTGAAGACAACTGTCTGAGCCAAGTCTTCTGCAAAGCCACTTGGCTGTCTTTAGAGAAGGTATCCATTTGCCTTTCTGAAGATGCCTGGCAACCTGGGACACACAGTCTTGCAGTTCCAAGGGGCTCAGTCTGTGCAGTGTTTTTCTCCAGCTTACTGTTGGGGGAAAGGGAGAGGCTGGCAAGGCTGCCTCCATCCCAGAACCTGGGACCAAATCAAGTGAAAATTTTCTGTCTTAGTTCCCTGTGTTCACTACAAAGCCTGGGAAGTGGCTTTACAGGTGTGACTGCCAGGGTGGCAGTGAGAAGTGTAAGAACTGCACAGGTGGAATTAGGTAGCAGAATACTTGTGCTGACTCTGCAGAGATTGGTGATGGTCAAACCACAGCATGGGGGAGTCGCAGCACTGAAGCAGACTGTAGCTATAGCCCTGCTGTCTGATAGCCGTTCTTCTGCGCTAGCAATCTGCAGGCTTCTTTACTTGGCCCTGAGGCCCTTGGTGGGATGTACCTCGCCTGGGAACGGCCGAGATGTGTCTGAAGGCTGCGGGATGGTTTCTGTGCGTCGTGTCGCCTTGCAATCAGTAGATGGAGCTCCAAGATAAATCTTTCGAGCCCCGAAGCGTTGCAATCAATTAAACATACAGCTGTTCAGAGACGACAGTAATTACATGGCTAAACGATATCCTTAAATAATCACTAGGGATTTAGACATCTTATTGGAAAAATCTTATCTTACATACATAGAGACAGAAAAAAAGACTTCATTCAGTGCCTCTCTGCCAGATCTCTCTGGTGACTTTCCAAGTGTTTAGAATACTCTGAATGATAGCCAAAGTCATGGCTCAGTGCTCTTGGCTTCAGTGCCTTTTCTTCATGTGCTTACTACAATCTAGTTTATGGAAACCTGTTTCTTATAATGTGCTTCAATTTTCACCCTCTTGAGTTCGTTGTATTTTCTCATATACTGTGTACAGTCCTGAAGTCCCCGACTCTAGAAGGACATGGAACTGTTGGAGCAAGTCCAGAGGAGGCCATGAAGATGCTCAGAGGGCTGCAGTAGCTCTTCTGTGAGGACAGGCTGAGAGAGTTGGGGCTCTGCAGCCTGGAGAAGGGAAGGCTTCCAGGAGACCTTGGAGTGGCCTTCCAGTATCTGAAGGGGGCCTACAGGAAGGCTGGGGAGAGACTATTGACAAAGTCTTACAATGACAGGACCAGGAAGAATGGGTTTGAACTGGCAGAGGGAGGATTTAAACTGGATGTTAGGAAGAAGTTAATTCCAGTGAGGGTGGTGAGGCACTGTCACAGGTTGCCCATGGAGGTTGTGGCTTCTCCCTCCCTGGAAGGGTTCAAGGCCAGGTTGAATGAAGCCTGGAGTGACCTGTTCTAGTGGGAGGTGTCCCTGCCTATGGCAGGGGGTTGGGACTAGATGAGCTTTGAGATCCCTTCCAACCTAAACCATTCTATATAATATGAACAGTACTGATAACCATAGTTTGTGCATTTGACCATGGTGGTTCTTGCTTTCCCAAATTGTTGTCTCTGTTTAGTGCTATAAGCATTGTTCATAACTTTGCCCCTCTGCTTTAGTGCACTTTTTATTATTTTTTAAATTGTCTTTGAACTCTACTGTACACATTTGCTAATTGTTCTCCCTGTTTAAATACATCACTTAGAACTTAGAAGTGGAGACTGCTGAGTGTCTGACCAAAAAAATGCTTTGAGTGAAAGAGAAGAAACATCAACAATAAAAATTACCCCTTCAACTCTGGTGTCCATAAATGCAGTTTTCCACCATCCCTTTATTGTGGTGTTTAAAAGGCAAACTACTAAACCACAAATAAATGGTCTTAAAGTTATTAATACAATGACTGAAGATCAGGCAGGAATGACAGTTTGTTTTGTGAGAATTTGAGCTTGAGTAAAGTAATTGTCAGAGAGATGCAAACTAATAAGAACATAGCAAGAAGATTGCCCTGGAGCTTCTTTCCAGATAAGTTAAATTGAAAAGAGTTAGGAGATTGTGAGAACAGGCCCAGCTTTCTGGGTATGAAAGACAAGATAAGGATTGAGTCTGGAAACCTGAATTAGGTCTGAATTGATGTCCTGTTGTTCACAAGTTGGGATGGGAAATGCTGCTGGTTTTGTCTAGATTTTGCCTGTCTCATAATTTCATGAAGTACCAGTGAAGTCAAGGTTCTTATGCTGATTTATCCCAACTCTGGCTGCATCCTGTGAGTTAAATAAATATTTATTTGCTGCTGTAGAAATCCACAGAGAAGCATTAGCAATATTATATATTAATGTGAAATGAAATTAGTAGTGATATGAGCAAATAGGCTGGGGTTTGAACTTTGGCTGCAATAGTGAAGATTTCTTACTTGTTCTGCTAACTCAGAGGGATAGTCATTTCAGGCAGGTGATGGAAAGATGCTAGGATCTAGCTTTATGAATTGTTGGAGATGGATGAATCACATACCTTGGGGACCTGTTTCCATCTCCACTTAGATTCCTTCTGGTGATTTTCCCAAGGCTCCACCTTGCACTGCATCCCAGTTTACCTTCTTGTACCCTGAGAAGAGTGAAACCCAGCTTTATGAGAAGAGCAGATTGACAGGTTTATCATATATGTTTCTTGTGGAGGGCATTCATCAAGGCTAGAGTGCAGAGCTGACAGTCAAAACTGAGATAACATTTCCTCCCATGGAAGCAGTGCTCAGATATAGAGGACAGAATCCCTTCCTTATCTCCCTGTTCCACCATGCTGCAAGCTCTGCTGCAGGGTAGCAGGAAAATGCACATGAGTATTCTTCTGCAAGTCTCTGTTGCACAATGGCTGTTCTTCAGGGAGCAGCTCCCTCCCTCTCTGCTGGAGAGTCTGTGGTATAAAGAGCTGGGCATAAGCTGTTTGCTGGAATTTTGCAGTGGAAATGTTCTCTGAGGCTTTAGAGAGTTCACCTGCTGTGACCTCTTTGCAATATTTATGAAAATGTTTGGCTAAGCTTGTGAGGCCCTGTAAATCCCCAAGGGGTCCACATGCAGGATTTCCATTGATGCTGCTCACAGTTAACATTCACCAAAAACCTTGGAGTACCCATGGGAAAAAAAAACAAAAAACCCAAAGGAGAAGGCTTTAATAAAAGGAAATTAATTAGGTGCAAAAAGCAAAACACCCTCTGCTGTTTGAAAATTCAGTTTCGCGTAACTGTAACCCTCGGTGCTCAGAGCAGCAACTTTAATCAGAACTGTGGCTGATCTTTTCAGCTCTGTTTTATGCTGTAGTCCAGCTTTGCTGTTAAAGCTCACTCTTTGGTTATGCCTTGGAGGAGAAATGGCTGCTTTGGGAATAACACAAAACATGCATATTAGATTTATTTTCTTTAAGAAAGAGGTTAAAATAGAAATAGCAACCTTGTCACAGAGCACTGGCTGGGGAGCAGCAGCTTGTGGAAGCTAATAGCCCTTGACCTTGCCTTCAGTGATCCAGTCTTGAAGGTGGTTGTCAATCCCATGGAAACACTTGCAGTGTTGGTTGGTATTTTTTATTATTGAGGGAGCCACTGTAAGTTAAGTGAGAGTTAAGCTAGGTGAGAGCTAAGACAAAGAGCTTTTCAGTTAAACTGATATCTAAAATACACTCTTGGGGGCGATTCTGTCTTCTACAATCATGGGGGATTTTTTGAAAGAAAGGAAATGACAGACACATGTACAATGAAGATTAAGCAGAGAAGCCACATGATTTTTAGCAAGAAAGTGCTGTGGAACACAACCTGCCAGCATAGATGGAAATTAATTTGACCGTGAACTCCCTGATCAGAGCTAGTTCAGACTCCTGAACAGCACCTGCAGGGAGAAAAGGAGATAGGAAAATACTTTCTATGTAAAACATTTTTTTTTCATTCCTTCAGTCGACTCTGGCACATGAAGTGGGGAAACTTGATAAGAATGATACCAAGAAATTTCACAGGAAAAAAGGAAACACAGGGTGCATCGGGAGCCTGACATTTCCCCTCCTGCCTGGCATAAACAGCAGAGTAGCAAGCACTCATTATAAGCACTGCTCTAGGAGAAATTCTCCTGGAAAGATAGTGAATGTTCATTTTTTTTTTTCATGACACCACTCGCCCCAAGGCCGTACCTGTCCAGAATTCTAAACAGCCAGTCCCAGGCAAAAGTGTTAAAACCAGCTGCAGCTTATTTGTTTTTTCTTGAGCTGGTGCAGTTTGCCCATACACACTGAAGTATCAGGGACCTTGCTCTCCTGTGTTTGTTAGTGTGAATAAAATACCTAGTAGTGAGCCAGAATTTAGCAGCAAGAGAAGGGAGAAGCTAATGGGGGAGGACCCAAGTATTACCGATAGAAGACAAAATTCCATCATAAGTCTTATCATGGCTTCTGCATCTCATCAGAAGGACCCACAGGACCCTGCCCAGAGGCGGGAGAAACAAGAAGCTGCAGGACAAAATTGTAACAGGGCTCTTGCTACCTCTTAATGCTTTGTCTTTCTGCAGCCTCTTCTTAGGAATTCTGGAGTCTTGTGATCATTTCCTCATCCATTAACTTCAGGACTGCAATCTCTCCCTGGGAAGCTTTCAAAGGAATTAGGAAAGAGCAAAGAAATAAGGAAACAAATCTGGTAACAGAATTCCAGCTCCTCTCATAAATTGCTTGCTGGCCTTAGCTTTAGCTGGAATTTCAAGGGAAGTGCTAATAGTCTGATAAGACTTAGAGTCATGGGAGGTTTAATAGAAATAGCATTGAGAATACAGTGAGAGATTCAGGAAATGATCCACTTCAGACTAAAACTTCAAAGACAGACAGGCAAGGCTCATTTACTGCAGAAAAAGCCCATGCTAAATAATATGCCTGGGATCTCTGTGACCAAGAAGACAGCTTATTTCAGAGATACTCACCCAAAGTCTCACCCAGTGTAATTCAGCACAGCTTGACTGATGGAATCTCCTGAGGACATAATTGGGCAGTGTGCCCCCTCTGCTCCATTTCTTGGACAGAGGTAAGGAAGAGCCCAGTTCCTGTGGGGAAGAGGAGAGAAGTTGTCACAAGTAGAAGTCTACAGCATAATGAAAGAGAAATAAATTTGTCTGCTAAAGGATCCAGAATAGTTTAGAAGAATTAAAAAATACAGTATAGCTGCTCATTTTCGAGAAAGTGTCATAAAAAGGCTGATCAAAAACTCCACCCCACTTTGCAGTACAAGATATAAAATAAAATGATACCATTTTCAGTGGAAGATTGTAGGGAGAAGAAAGCAAAAGACCTCAGCTCTCTGCAGAATAATTACTAAGAGATACCTAGTCAATAGCTTTGTTCTGTCAGAAATCATGGTAACATACACAGAGATAAAGCCAGACAGTCTGCTTGGCTAGACATCATTAATACAATCTCCATAATTTAGAAACTACCTTTCTGGATTCCCTCTCCAGATAGAAATCTGCTAATAAACCTCAACTCAGTTATATTCCCATCAGCAGAATGGCTTTCAGGCTGCATTCCAGCTGGGCAGTGTTTTGCTACATACATTCCCAAAGAAAGCTGTGCTATAGATAATGAATGTACCACACAAAAACACTTTCTTCAATTCTGAAGAGACAAATAGTCTGGGTTCTGCTCCTTTCAGTAGCAGCGATGCTTTATGGAACCTCTCTGCAGTGGTGCTCCCCGAGGAGCAGAGCAGGATGCTGCTAAGTCTGGCTGGCAGCGTGGCAGTGAGATCAACCACTGCAAAGACTGGGAAAGTGGTGCCTGATCTGATTGTGCAGCATGTCAGTCACTGTAGGCTAATAGCAGGCTGTAGTGGGCTCCACCAGAGATGGATCTGGGGCACTTAGATACCTACCAGGTCTGGAAAGGGTGAAGTGGTATCAGTAACACCCGGAGGAAGCATAAACTCATCCTCTGATAGAAGGCAGGAGTGTGTAATGCTCTTCTGTCATCACAACCACATAGATCTACTCTAGGCAGCTTTTTTATTACCAGTCCCAAAAAGCTCAGACATTAAAATCTGCACTGCCCAAGTTTAAATTAAATAATATTCATCCTCACAAAGAGAATTACAAAGGAAATCCGGAAGCAAAACTATTCATTTGGTTCAGAATCAGAATAGAATCTGGCTTCTCCACTAGACATCAAACAGTGAGCTACTAGCTTCATAAACAGTGTTTTTGCAGAAAGATCAGTAAAAAGCTTTCACAAAGGTTCTCTTCCTCCTGGCCTAAGCAGGGGAGCCACTTCATGTCGATTAGAGAAGAACAATCACATCAGCATCTTAACTATTAGACCTTAATTGACAAAAGACCATTTATCAGCACAGGTTTTCCCCCAAAGATAACTGAGTTTATGTATTTGTCCATTAAAGTCTGAAAAGAAAGTGTGTGAAACAGAAAAAAAACCCAAAGAGCTCTGTGTTTATGTCTGTGAGGACCTTTTGTTGCCAGGTACTTTGGAGCATCTTCTTTTTAGGCTGTTTCCTAATGGCTTGCATTCTGATTACTTCTCAGGAAGACAGTATGGTTTTAGTTCCACTGATCTTGTTGACTTTGCTTTCATGTGCAGTGGGTGACATGGAGGAAAAGCAGAAAAGATGGAATCATTATGGATTCTGAAAGAAATGAAAACAAACATCTACCACAGAGCACTTCGAAGAACATTGGAGACCCTGCAGCACAGTTCTGCCATAACAACCCACTCATCCCCACAAGCTTTATCTTTCTGAGTGGAAAATTTGCATGGCAATGCAGACAAGCTTGTGTGAGAGGTGCAGGCTGTGCCTCAAGGTACAGGCAAGAAAATCAGTTGTTTCCAGCAAAAGAAAAGACAGCTAGGAAATGTATGGTGATGAACAGAAAATCCTGATGGATTTCAATTCCCTTATCTACCCTGTCTTCAGGGAAATTTCACTCCAGGTAAACATCAGCCTCTGCCCTTGTGTACTTAGTCCACACTCGAGGCAGACTGGGCAAGTTTTGCAGTGGCATAGAACTACTGGAAGCTGCTGCTGGAAGCTGCTCCTACCTAGCCACCACATTTTTTCCAGATGCTTATGGAGAGGAGATTCTTAGGTCCAATGGAAGTGTTCTGGTCTTTCCTACAAAGAAAAGTATGTTGGTGAGGCACTGGAACAGGTTGCCCAGGGAGGTTGTGGCTGCTCCCTCCCTGGAGGTGTTCAAGGCCAGGTTAGAGGAGACCTTGAGTGAGCTGTACTAGTGGGAGGTGTCCCTGCCTATGGCAGGGGCTTGGAACTAGATGATCCTTGAGGTCCCTTCTAACCTTACCATTCTATGATTCTATGATTCTATGTCGCTGGGTGCCTACCTCTGTATTCTGAAATCATTCTGAAAGTCTGAACCTTGTTTGTTTAGCTCAACCTGGCAAAGACCTTGTTCTGAACACTGCAGCTTTCAGGCTGGACTCAGTAAAAGATGAGTTAATCAAAGCTGATTAGTAAATTGGTCATTAGGAAATCCGAAGCAGACATGCTTCCTTCTATCCCACACCCCTCCCGGGAGTCAAGTGAAGCATGTCACATTCTTACCTACACAGCTTCTTATACATAAATGTAAGGCACAAGGGGACAGCTCTCTTGGAGACAGATGTCTGGGATTTTGCTTCCTTATTATTCCCTATACGATGTAGCAAATTTGCTCATTTTCAATTTGGAGCTCTGCAACTCCTTATTAGGGAGCCGTTCATCTTTCATAAGCATTTAGAGACTGCTGGCATTAGAAGGTTCCTGTTTGGGATATTTTTTTTTACAAATAGAGGCTGCTTTGGATTGGAAAGGAAGATCTGTTTAATCTGCTTCTTTCTTTAGCTTGTTTGTTGTATGGCAGAATGTTTACACAAGGAGCTGTGCTGCTTAAAGAAGAGCATGTATATGCTCTTAATTTTGCAGATCTCCAAGGCAGTGGTTGCATGGAATGCAAAGACTTGGCAGCAAACCCCACAGGATACAAGACTGAGATATCAGTGGACCCAAAGGTGAACAGTCCAGGTGTTACCAGATAGTTTTTCCCCACTAAGTGCTAGAAAGCTAAGGCACCGCTGAAGAGAAAACAGCAAGGGAAGCCAGAGAAGGAAAACGTGCAAGAAGATACACACACATCTCTGCATATTTCAGCTGGTGGAACTGGAATGTCATATTCAGAGCACATGCCAGTAGTTGCTGCCTTACAGCACTCCAAACTGCATTAACATTTCCACTGAGGCATTTGCACATTGATGACTTCGTGCCAATGCCCTCTCAGAGCTGAATCCCCCCAGATCTAACACTGCACAGGAGAGCCTCGCCAGGCTGTGCTAATCCATAGCTCTGCAAACTCACATGCTGACATTCCTATGACCCATTGATGAGCTCATTGACTAAGTGCCATCTAAAGAGATTGAGTGCTGATTTGATAGAGCTAGAAGATGAAAGCAGGTGTCCAGTCTTTGATACTTGTATTTGACAACTGGATATGTATCTCATCATAAAATCTCTCTATTAAAAGATATTGGCATCTCCCCATGAAGCAACAAACCCCACAAGACAAGGGCAGAACTTCATATGAGAGGAGAAAAGTGAAGGAATAAAATATTTTGTGTGGCTAACATACAGATGCAGAATAATTGGATTTTAATTCAGAGTGGCATCTCTAATCACAGGACTGGATGAACATGTACTTTGGGGGCTGACTTTTCCCACCCCAGCCTGTCAGAAGGGCTGGAACAGACATGCAGGTGTATGGTCATCCCTAACATTCCAGGTACAGCATCTGTAAGAAGAAAGAATGAATTTGTGTTGACTTGTATTTACTAACCCTCCCCTGCCTGGCAGAATTCCTCTGCTGAATGTAACAGAATTATTTTTATTTCCTCTGAGACATGATTTAAGGCTCCTGCAGAATTCAGAACAGCTGTGCAATGTGAAAAAGTGAAGGGACTGTATACAATGCAAGCAAAAGGCAAAGTAAGTGAAAGTAAAGCTGAGTGTAGTAGTGGGGGATATAAGGAAATGCAAACGTGACCCTTGCTGAGGCTGGAATCCCTCAGTCTGCTCAGGGTGATTTGCAAAGAGACATTGTGTGGTGTCAGTGTAGTTGTGTGTCAGGAAATGGATGGACAGAGGAATTATTGAGACAGTTAGGTAAAATTTCTCTGAAGAACTAAGTTAACTACCCAATTAGAATATGTTGTACTGCAGATCTGCAAGACAGAAAATCTGGAAGAAATCAAATAAAACACTAACATAAGGGTTTGTCGATGAGCATTGTAGATCTCTTTATCCTCTACCTTACCCTATCACACTATCTTGTTAAAGAGCCACAGAGAACACACCCAGAGATCTAGAAACTTTGCCAAGGAAGGATTCATCAACTTTAGTGGAGAAGCTTTGTAACCATCTGAAGAACTTCAGCCAGAACAGTACAAACCTTCCTGCCTCTGCCCAGGACATCTTCTGCAGAAAGAAGTAGTAAAGACAGAGGTGATGTCTGATTATTTTCAAATGGAGAAATACTTAAAGAGGGCATATAGTTCACAGGCAATGTTATTACTCCAACTTTATCTCATGTAACTCATAAATAGTTTTTAGCAGCCAGTGTGCAAGAAAAGAACTGCACCAGGGCAATCTTCTGCAATATAAGCAACCAAACCAAGACAAGCACCTGCAGTGTTGTGTAGCAGCTCCTAAAGGGTTCTGTCACTGTAGATATAGTCAGCCAGGTGGAACTGCAAAATACCTACAGGTTGACTTGCACATGTAGTGTTCCTCTGTTCTGGCACAACAGCAGTGCTGGGGGAGAGCCATCTCAGGGCAGCACTGGTTGTGAGGAGAGACATGGAATGACAGGGATGCAGTTGCTGCACAAATCTCCAGTGTGGCTTTTCAGGCCATAACCCCTTGGGAAATACACACTTGTACTGTAAGAGTGAACTTCTGGATTGTAGTTCCTAGCATTAGCCTCTCTTCACCAGTCTTTCTTTAAAACAAAATAAAAATGCCAGGCAGTCAGCCTAGCTCTGTATTTGTGTGGCTGAGGACATCAGGTTTTCTAGAAAATAAAGGGAAGAGTAACTAGAAAAGCTACTCACCACTCTCAGCTATGCTTTTTGCTACCAAAACAGCTTAATGTCCTCTATTGAGTTCTTTATGCAGTGAAATATAGACACCAGAGAAATATAAAGAGAATTGCAAAATCATTCCAATTGTGATATGGTCCTAAGCTGATAAATCAACCCGTGAAGAGCAGAGCCACAGATGTACAGTGCAGAGCTGGGTATGCTACACTGCCTCTGAAATCACCTTAATGAGTAGATTTGGCCATGTTCTGCACAGCAGAGCCTGAAACAGTCACAAAACTGTCATCATTATTCTCTAAGAGTAACCATTAAACATTCTGATGTGAATTTTATCAAGTAGCGTTCTGTGAAGGAAAGATCTTTCAGTAGTGTGGGGTCTGGGGAAGAAGACTTAACAGGCAGTTCATAAGTAAGTTGGCAAAGGCATGAGTGGCTCACAAACCATACAGCTTTAATTCAGTGCCCATCTCTGCTACCTTCTGGTGCCAGCTTCAAAAAGCCATGTCAGATTGGTCTGAGAAACCCTGCTTTGACTAGATGGAGCAATTCCTCCTGGAGGTGCTCACATGCTCTCTTATCTGCTCATCTGAGAAGGCTGAAGCACTCACAGTGTCAACATGCCTCACTTTCCATGGCAGGCCCAGATCTCAGCAGGAGCTTGGTATGTCATTGATACTGCAAACCGTGGCTGCTAGCTTTGGTGAGTGTGTGTGTGCATGGCCTGACCTTGTTTCATCCCAAGACAGGAGTGAGATTCAATACTGTCCTTAAATGTAATTAATACAAACCAGAGAAAGTTGGTGCTAGGAGTTCTTCCTTTGGGGTGAAGCCTTGCTTTTTCTCTTCTTGCAAGAACATTGTTTAACAAAATTCAGACTCTTCAATCAGCTGTGTAACAAGGCACCACAAAACCTCCTAGGACTTTAGTTTACAGGGCGAAAAGAGAAGAGGCTGTTTTTACTGGACAAACTGGCATCCACAGGGATTTCCAGAGACTCTACCTCTCTTCCTACATTTTACAACCCCTTTTCACTACTTCACAGTATCACAGTATCACCAAGGTTGGAAGAGACCTCAAAACTCATCAAGTCCAACCCGATACCACAGCCCTCAAGACCAGGCCATGGCACCAAGTGCCACGTCCAGACCCACCTTGAACACCTCCAGGGACGGTGACTCCACCACCTCCCTGGGCAGCCCATTCCAGTAGCCAATGACTCTCTCAGGCAAGAACTTTCTCCTCACCTCCAGCCTAAACTTTCCCTGGCACAGCTTGAGACTGTGTCCTCTTGTTCTGGTGCTGGTTGCCTGAGAGAAGAAGGTAACCTCCCCCTGGCTACAACCACCCTTCAGGTAGTTGTAGACTGCAAGAAGGTTTCCCCTAAACCTCCTCTTCTCCAGGCTAACCAATCCCAGCTCCCTCAGCCTCTCTCCATAGGGCTGTGCTCAAGGCCTCTCCCCAGCCTCGTTGCCCTTCTCTGGACACGCTCAAGCACCTCAATGTCCTTCTTCAATTGAGGGGCCCAGAACTGGACACAGGACTCAAGGTGTGGCCTAAGCAGTGCAGAGTCCAGGGGGAGAATGAGCTCCCTGCTCCTGCTGGCCACACTATTGCTGATGCAGGCCAGGATGCCATTGGCCTTCTTGGCCACCTGGGCACACTGCTGGCTCATGTTCAGGCGGGTGTCAATCAGCACCCCCAGATCTCTCTCTGTTTGGCTGCTCTCCAGCCACTCCGACCCCAGCCTGTAGCTCTGCATGGGGTTGTTGTGGCCAAAGTGCAGCACCTGGCACTTGGATTTGTTGAGCTCCATCCCCTTGGACTCTGCCCATCTGTGCAGGCAGTCGAGGTCCCGCTGCAGAGCCCTTCTGCCCTCCAACCCAGCAACATCAACCCCCAGCTTGGTGTCAGCTGCAAATTTGCTGGTGCCTGACTCGATGCCCTCGTCCAGATCATCAGTGAAGATGTTACAGAGGATGGGGCCCAGCACTGATCCCTGGGGCACACCGCTAGTGCCCAGGCTCCAGCTGGATGTGGCACCATTCACCACCACTCTCTGGGCTCGGCCCTCCAGCCAGTTCCTAACCCAGCGCAGAGTGTTGGCATCCAAGCCATGAGCTGACAGCTTAGCCAGTGAGCTGACAGCTTAGCCAGTAAGCTGACAGCTTAGCCAGCAAGCTGACAGCTTAGCCAACCACTTCACCTTAGGTTTGGGCTGGCAGTACCACTGGAATATTCTGGGAAGAGTTTGTCTGTGTGCAGTATTTTGACCACCAAGCAAGCACATCACCTGCAAACGTTAGTGCAACAGGAGTGCCTTTGAGAAGTGCTCATCAGCATGCACACAAGAGCTGCTGTGCACAAATATGTATGAAATTTTCATCATTGGTATTGAAGTGGTGATCCTGAATATAAATTAGGAGACTTCTAACTATATCAACCATCAGTTAAATGGAAACCAAGTAAATACTGCATTTTTAAATTACAGTTGTCTTCCATTTTAAAAAGGGAAATCTGACATCCTTTGGTTCTTCAGGTTAGCTGAAACCCTTTGGGGAATGCAGAAAAACATTATTAAAATAACAGAGACATTTAAATTTGAAAAATAATTGCCTAGGCATAAGCAAGCCTTTTATCATGCATGCAAAGATTTTAAATCTTTAGATGTTGTTGAGATGTGGCAGATAGGACATAAAACCGCTTACCTGTGCAATACTTTTCTATTATCTGCTCAGGGAATAAATTCTCAAATAAATTGATTGTCCCGAACAAAATAAAACAAACCCCAAACAGAGAGGAAATGCTTTCTTTATCTAGTTCCAGCTACCACTTGTGAGGAGCTTGTTTTCAGAGTTTGCTAGCTATGACAAATCTCTGAAAACCATTAAACTTTAGGACATCTTCATAGAATCATAGAATGGTAAGGTTGAAAGGGACCTCAAGGATCATCTAGTTCCAACCCCCTGCCATAGGCAGGGACACCTCCCACTAGTACAGCTCACTCAAGGCCTCATCCAGCCTGGCCTTGAACACCTCCAGGGAGGGAGCAGCCACAACCTCCCTGAGCAGCCTGTGCCAGTGCCTCACCACCCTCACTGGAAAGAACTTCCTCCTAACATCCAGTCTAAACCTCCCCTCTGCCAGTTCAAACCCATTGCCCCTTGTCCTGTCATTGCAAGACCTTGTCAATAGTCCCTCCCCAGCCTTCCTGTAGGCCCCTTCAGATACTGGAAGGCTACTCTAAGGTCTCCTGGAAGCCTTCTCTTGTCCAGGCTGCAGAGCCTCAACTCTCTCAGCCTGTCCTCATAGGAGAGCTGCTGCAGCCCTCTGATCATCTTTGTGGCCTCCTCTGGACCCACTCCAGCACTTCCATGTCCTTCCTGTGCTGAGAACTGCACACAGTACTCCAGGTGGGGTCTGAGGAGAGCAGAGTAAAGGGGCAGAATCCCCTCCCTTGCCCTGCTGCCCACACTGCTCTTGATGCAGCCCAGGACTCGGTTGACTGTCTGGGCTGCGTGCACACACTGCAGTCTCATGTTGAACCTGTGTGTTCATCCTCCCCAACATTAAAGAAGAGAGAACTCCCATCAGCAGAGATGTAGAAAAGTAAACACAAATTTTTCCTTGGTTCCCTTTGCACAGGAGCTGATGTGCATCTCACTTTTGTCCTGTCAGGCACCTCTTCATACAGTCAATACAGAACCCCACAGAGGGAAGACACCAGTGATTTTTTTTTTGGCTTTGTCAGTCCTCATCTAGCAAATACTCTTTAACTATCTCCCTATAAGAAGTTGTTCAGTCAACCCATGAGAAACTTGCTATGCAGTCATTCAGGTTTAAAAACTGTACATTTATGGTTCTGAGGCAAAAGTTTGCTGTTGTGGAAATACCTAGAGTTATCTAGCAAGATCCCAGTGTTTCTTCCTACTCAGGAGCTGTTCTTGCCTTCATTCCAAGTTGTACTGAAACAGCAAATCTGCTGTGTGATATGACTTGCTGTGTGTTCAGTCATGTCCTATGAGGACAGGCTGAGAGAGTTGGGGCTCTTCAGCCTGGAGAAGAGGAGGCTTCCAGGGGACCTGATAGTAGCCTTCCAGTATCTGAAGGGGGCCTACAGGAAGGCTGGGGAAGGATTATTTACAAGGTCTTGCAACGACAGGACAAGGGGCAATGAGTTTAAACTGGCAGAGGGGAGATTTAGACTGGATGTTAGGAGGAAGTTCTTTACAGTGAGGGTGGTGAGGCACTGGAACAGGTTGCCCAGGGAGGTTGTGGCTGCTCCCTCCCTGGATGTGTTCAAGGCCAGATTGGATGAGGCCTTGAGTGACCTGTACTAGTGGGAGGTGTCCCTGCCTATGGCAGGGGGTTGGAACTAGATGATCCTTGAGGTCCCTTCCAACCTTATCATTCTATGATTCTATGATTCTATGATTCTATGCTCTATAGCTCCTCTGCCTTTCCCTTGAACAAGAACCACAGAGTGTGGTAGTCGTGCATGTGTCCAGGTCATGTACTATGGTAGTTGTGCACGTGTCCAAGTCACCATGATGTAGATATTTGATTAGTTACCTGCTTATTGTAAGCCAGTCTTGATGTGCTTAACACATCAAATAGCTTTGCTTTAATTGTGGAAGAAGAGAATGCCATTACTAGTAAAAGAAATAGTGTGAGAACATGTGAAAAAAATCAAGATCAATTTGTAACAGCAGTTCAGAAGGCAAGACATTACTGGTGGAGCATTGTCTGAGTGACAGTCAGACAATCTCTCAGCCTGTCCTCATAGGACATGACTGAACACACAGCAAGTCATATCACACAGCAGATTTGCTGTTTCAGTACAACTTGGAATGAAGGCAAGAACAGCTCCTGAGTAGGAAGAAACACTGGGATCTTGCTAGTGGAGCATTGTCAGTGACATGGACAGAGGAATGGAGTGCACCCTCAGCAAGTTTGCAGATGACACCAAGCTGTGTGGCACAGTCGACTTGCTAGAGGGCAGGGATGCCATCCAGAGGGACCTGGACAGGCTGGAGAGTTGGGCCCAGGCCAACCTCATGAAATTCAATAAGGCCAAGTGTAAGGTCCTGCACCTGGGTAGGCACAATCCCAAGCACAAATACAGGCTGGGTGGTGAATGGCTGGAGAGCAGCCCTGAGGAAAAGGACCTTGGAGTCTGGGTTGATGAAAAGCTCAACATGAGCCTGCAGTGTGCACATGCAGCCCAGACAGCCAACCGAGTCCTAGGCTGCATCAAGAGAAGCGTGGCCAGCAGGGCAAGAGAGGGGATTCTGCCCCTTTACTCTGCTCTTGTCAGACCCCACCTGGAGTACTGTGTGCAGTTCTGGAACCCTCAGCACAGGAAGGACATGGAAGTGTTGGAGCGGGTCCAGAGGAGGGCCACAAAGATGATCAGAGGGCTGGAGCAGCTCTCCTATGAGGACAGGCTGAGGGAGTTGGGGCTCTTCAGCCTGGAGAAGAGAAGGCTTCGAGGGGACCTGATAGTAGCCTTCCAGTATCTGAAGGGGGCCTACAGGAAGGCTGGGGAAGGATTATTTACAAGGTCCTGCAATGACAGGACAAGGGGCAATGGGCTTAAACTGGCAGAGGGGAGATTTAGACTAGATGTTAGGAGGAAGTTCTTTACAGTAAGGGTGGTGAGGCACTGGAACAGGTTGCCCAGGGAGGTTGTGGATGCTCCCTCCCTGGATGTGTTCAAGGCCAGATTGGATGAGGCCTTGAGTAACCTGTACTAGTGGGAGGTGTCCCTGCCTATGGCAGGGGGTTGGAACTAGATGATCCTTGAGGTCCCTTCCAACCTTACCATTCTATGATTCTATGATTCTATGAGTCTCCAAAATACAAAACACATCTGTCAAATAGAACCACTATCTTTGTGGTGAAACTTTTGAGTGTAGCTACTTCAAATATTTATAGTGTAGCATTATTTGAAGTGTACAGGCAGCCCATAGAACACTCTGCCTGCTACTGCGTGGGCTGCATTGTGTCCAGGATGGACATCGCAGAAATGGTTAGAAAAAGAATCACAAACCTTTCAAAGGTGAATTATTTTGAGTGTGTGAAAACCATCCCTCTAAGTGACAAGTTCTTACAAATGCAAATTCCTGCTTGTGCCCTGTTGAAAATTAGGAACTGCAGACACTTTGTGCTAGCCCTAGCAAGTCATCTGCGATGTGTTTCTGTTCTTTAATTCTGAGAATATTTGTGCAAGCAATAAGCAAGTAGAAGACGAGAAGGGATGGGAAAAGATAACACTTCAGTAGAACGGCATCTCCGCTTGCAGCTGACATAGTTAATGTTTTATTGATAAGATGCAGGTCTTGCTGACTGCTGTACACATCCTTCACTTCATTTCCTTCACAGGCAGCAAGAAATCAATCACTCACATTTTTCTTTTAGCCTACACCTGTCTTAAGCAGCATTCTCAATAGCACTGTAACAGCACCACATCTCATTACGTTGCCCAGGTTGCCCAGGGAGGTGGTGGAAGCCCCATCATTGGAATTTTTTAAGGCCAGACTCGATGGGACTCTGAGCAACCTTGGTGTGAGGTGCCCCTTCCCATGGCAGGGGGGTTGGAGCTAGATGTTCCTCGAGGTCCCTTGCAGCCCTGACAATTCTATGATTTTGTGATTCTATTGTTGATGGCTAAATGCCTGACTCTGTTGTTCAAGCCTCCTCGGTGGGCAGAGGACTTCCATAAAATTTTGGATGTGCATGAACACCTGAGACTGTTGAGTTAGGAAGGAAGAACTATTGATAATCTACAAAAGCAACAGTTTTGTGCCCGTTACCTTTTCCTCCTAAGCACAGTGCAAGAGTGAAGATCAGATAGGTGAAGATAGAGGTGACAGAAATACTCACAAAGCAAAGTCACACCTCTCTATTGCTGCTAGGATGGAAGTCTAAAAACCAATGAAAGAGTAGGTTCACCATCTCCAGTGAGTTAACATCTCATCACTTCCAGCAAACTTCACTTCTATGCAGACCTATGCACTATTGCAGTGCCTCTTGGATCAGTACTGGCCTTTCCTGTGGGAATAAATGTGATCTTAGTAGAATTAGTTTCATTCTACTTGATGATTCACTGATTCAACTCATTGGTCACAGTCATCTTTTATTTCTGCCTGGGCATCAGAACTATCCCCTGCTGACATAACGGTCATATTAACTGAACCCTTTTTGCAGTTACTGGAGTAAATAACTTGAATTTTTGATGTGGACATACAGAGAAGCTTGACTCAAAGTATGGCATAGAAAGTTGGGAATGTAGACAGCCTTTTGCCCATGTTGGGTAACCTGGCAAAACTGGTTAAGGAACTTTTGTTTGTTTGTATCCCTATCGCTCTAAACCAGAGCAGACAATGGTGAATGCAGAGAGTTGTATTTTGGTTGTTCATTAATCATGTAGGTTATAAAAGTTAGTTACTGCTGTTGTGTGCTTTGCTATTGTGTCTCACATCTCACTTGTCTTTCTGAGGATATTAAAACAAGAACCAAGTTGATGATGCATAAAATCATAAGGAGAAACAGTTCAATAGACTAAAGCAGTGATTGCCGCAATGTACAAATGTAAAAGCTGCCCTGAGGAGGTCCTTTAAGCACATTGTTATAAGAAACGCTTACCAATTGAGTTTTCCATGTCACTGAAGTCTACTGCTACAAAGTATGCCATCACTCAGAGCAAAACTGGAAAGACACCTTCTGGCAGAGTGGAATTGCTCAAAAGCATGGAAATAGATCATGTCCAACCAGTGAATGACCACAAAAAAACATTGCTGTGTCTGTTCTTGGGCAGTAGCTCCAATACCCTTCCTTATTTTCACTAGACCTGCTTCCACTGTAAATTCTGTGTATAGTCACACACCAAATTTTAGTTCCAGATTTGAGAAGTGGCTCTGGTGACTCTGTCTTCATTCACTGCTTTAAGGGTACAGTTGCTGAGGTCTTGGTGGTGTTTTTTTAATCCAGTGTTGTCTTCATACAAATATGGATGAATGTGTGTCTCTAAGGAAGAGAGGAAAAGAGGAGGTAGAGGAGAAGAGAATAAAGAAATGAGCTTTGGTCCTTTCTTCAGGTGACATCCTCCAGGATGCCCTGGATATTTCCATTTATGGATTTTATTTTTTCAAAAGTACAGCTCCTCTCTTGAGTTTTTGCCCTGCTTTACAAGTGGGGTAATCCTATTTTCTCCCTGAGAGAGACAGAAAAATTGAGAAACACTCATTTAATGCCTGGAGTTATTTAGTAATTTCTCTGGCTTTGGGTTTGTTTTTTTTCAGTTGACTGGGTGGGTTTTTTTCTTTCTTTGGGTTGGGTTTCATTTGTCTGAGGTTTTTTATGATTGTCTTATTCACCAAAAATATTCCCTCACCTGATTTCTATCTCTCAAAGTTTCTGTTTGTGCATGGTTTGAGCTTCATGCTGGCCTTATAAAATCCTGCTTTACCAGGGAGGTTGGACTCAATGATCTTTGGATGTCCTTTCCAAACCCTACCATTCTGTGATTCAGTGTAATTCCTTTGGTGCAGTGACTGTGTCTTCTGCAAAGAAGCGCCCAGATGCATTGCCAAGGCAAGGCTTTTGGAAAATGTGCTGGTTTGAGGCTAACTGGAATATTTTAATAGAGAAAATTACGCTATAGGCTGTGAAAGGAAAACAATGGTGATGTCTATTTTACTCATAGGCTTGCTGAGATTGTTTGGGAAAAATAACCAAGACATAGATAAGGCATTCTCTGTCTGTCTCTCTCTGGGGACACAGCATCTCCAGTGGTCTAGCAACTTCTGACTTCTCTTTGCCGATTAATATTCACTAACCACTTTTCTTCTAACCCTCCTGGCTGATCCTCCTAATTCACCTTGTGTGTAAGGCAAGCCTTGGGGTAAGGTACAGGGGTGGGGAGAAGGTGGAAGGGTGGTTGGAAGCCCCTCCTGGGGTCTCTGATTTCTGGGAGGGGAGTTGTATTTCTGTATTCCCTTTAACTTGTATATTTCTGTAACTATTCCTGTCTATAGTGTATATCTCTGCTTGTACATTGTGCTGAGCTGTAAATAGAGCTTCAGTCCTTAACTTCCAGCCAGCTGAGTTCTAGTCTGGGTCATTTTACAAAGTGTGGGGGGCAGGGAACTCCCAAACCATCACAGAAAACTAATCTGTTCTTGCTCCTGTATTTCTATTTGAATTTTTACATTCTTGTCTTTGGAAGTTCTAGGAAAGTTTATTTACAAGTGTGGCTTTTCTGGTGCAGCAGTAACTTTCATGAAGTGATACTTGAAAGCGGGGCAGTAAAACTTTGATCTCAAATTGTCAGCTATGGCTTTCTTTCTCCTGGCATACAACAACTTAAAGAGGATAGGATTTGCAGGCAGTGCCCGTTCAGCACTTTCTGAAGTCCCTCCTTCTTGCCTTTCAAGCTGAATGTTCAAAAAGAGAAGCATCCCAAAACATCAGACACATTTTGGAAGTCAAAGGGAATCTTCACTGTGGGATATTTGGTGTCACTGACTCGTTCTGGTTTTGTTTGCTACTTTTTCAGGCATAAGATGCAGAGATTACTGAATCTCCCTGTAGCTCATGTATGCAGAGAAGAATAGGTGGTCCTGTGAAAAGAAATCTAATATTTGTTTATTATTTTCAAGAGCTCAATCTGTTTAGGTCTCTGAAAATAACCATGCAGCAGCGTTAGAAGTTCTCCATGTAGCAAGTCTGTTAGATTAGGCTGAAGCATCCAGCCTGAAGGAAGATGCCTCATCAAAATGTCTTCTGTTTCTTTCAGACTTCACACCTGCTTAGACTCAAGACAGTTTTCCATTCATAGACCTTCCCCCCTCATCACACTAGCCAAAGCAGTTCTTAATGGTAGTACTGAGCTGCAACAGCAGGTAATTCATGCTTGTAAATAAAGGACCAGCTTCTGCTGATGCAGATGCATGCAAAGCAACTCAGTTCTTCCACTGAAACCTTTTCCCTGCCAACATAGACTCGAAGGCAGAGCCTTCCTTCCTGCCATAATATGCATTTACTTATCCTTTTACTACCACAGAGCAAAAATGGATTTCAACTGTCACAGAACTACTGGAACTTGTCTATTTATGCCCCTAGCATAAGGGTTCCTTTGAAATTTGCACGGGAGAGCCATTTGCATGCAGTATGTTGTGGACATGCTCCAAATGCTGCTGTGCCAGAGACATACAAATGCAGAAGCCTTATAAACCAGGGTTTGTTGTGGCTAGTCCTTGAGGGGCAACATATTGGAAAGAGAAAAAAAAAAAAAAAAAAAAGTGTTAATTGAGGCCACAGCTATTCTTTCCTTCTGAGGAGTGTGTCATCTGCCCTCCACGGACAGTGCTAGTCAGTGCCAGTTTTACAAAGACCTTCACTGGGAGAATCTCTGAAGAGACAGAGAGTGAATAGACTTAAGGGCTCCTATGGAGCATCTGCAACATCTGCAAATAGAATTTGCCAGGCTTTCTTCAGGAGATGCAGATGTGCATATCATGGCATTTATAGCTTAGCTTAGATCTGGTAAGTAATGAACTGGCAGCAAAGGCAAAAAGAAGAAAGGTCTTCTGCAACACAAAGAACTCACATGATGGTATTACAGGAGCCATAGAATCGCAAGGGGTGATGGACAGACAGATGCAGAGCTGTACATTTTCAACAGCTTGCTATTTTTGCTGTCACAAATCCTGTAGCTAGCAGAAATAACCATCAATGTGATCCATCATTTTGCTGTAGAGTATATCCTTTGCTGTTATCTTCTTTCACTGATGTGATGCATAAAACTTGATGTTTCCTGGATATTTTATTTTCTGTTCAATAAAATATGGTTAGTGGAGTCTCGAGATATGTGCTGCTTATAAACAGCAATTTAAACATATGAAACAGACATAATTCAAATTATAACTTCCTGGACAGCAAGGAAGACAAATGTTTGTGTTCTCATCAGTTACCTAACTGGCAGAAAAATATTTTGAGTCCTTCATTGTCTGCTCCCTGCCTAACTGTGCACGAATTTGTTATGGATGTGCATGGAATAGGCCGGGCAATGACTGGCTTGAGAGCAGCCCTGAGGAGAGGGACTTGTGGGTGATGGTGTAGGAGAAGCTCAAAATGAGGTGTCAGAGTGCTTTTGCAACCCAGAGAGCCAACCAGAGCCTGGGCTGCACCAAGAGAAGTGTAGCCAGCAGGGCAAGGAAAGTGATCCTCCCTCTCTGCTCCACACTGGTGAGACCCCACCTGGAGTACTGTGTCCAGTTCTGGAGCCACTATTGCAAGAGGGATGTGGATGTGTTGAAAGGTGTCCAGAGAAGGGCCATGAGGACGACCAGAAGGCTGGAGCACATCTCCTATGAGGAGAGACTGAGGGAGTTGGGGCTGTTCAGTCTGGAAAGGAGAAGGCTCTGAGGTGACCTTATTGTGGCCTTTCAGTATCTTAAGAGGGGCTATAAGAAAGCTGGGGAGGAACTTTTTAGGATGTCAGGCAGTGATAGGACTGGGGGGAATGGAACAAAGCTAGAAATGGGGAGATTCAGACTGGATGTTAGAAAGAAGTTCTTCGCCATGAGGGTGGTGAGAACCTGGAACAGGTTGCCCAGGGAGGTGGTGGAAGCCTCATCGCTGGATGTGTTTAAGGCCAGGCTGGATGAGGCTCTGACCAGCCTGATCTAGTGTGAGTTGTCCCTGCCCATGGCACAGGGGTTGGAACTGGATGATCTTTGTGGTCCCTTCCAACCCTGACTGATTCTATGATTCTGTGATTCTATGTGTGATGGTTTGGGAGTTCCCTGCCCCCCCCAACTTTGTAAAATGACCCAGACTAGACTCAGCTGGCTGGAAGTTAAGGACTGAAGCTCTATTTACAGCTCAGCACAATGTACAAGCAGAGATATACACAATGTACAGGGATATTTACAGAAACATACAAGTTAAAGGTAATACAGAAACACAACTCCCCTCCCAGAAATCAGAGACCCCAGGAAGGGCTCCCCCCATCCACCTTTCCACCTTCTCCAACCTCTCTACCTTACCCCAGGGTTTGGCTCATGCAAGGTGAATTTGGAGGATCGGCCAGGGGCGTAAGAAGGAAAGGGATTAGTTAGGTTACTTGGCAGAGAGGAGAAGGCAAGAAAAACTAGAGAGACCGAGAATCTCCAAGCCCAGGTGTCTTATCTGTATTTATGTTCTAATTTTAAAAAGTCTCAGCAAGCCTATGAGTGAAGTAGACATCACCATTGTTTTCTTTTTCAAAGCCTAGAATATAATTTTCATCATTAAAATATTCCAATTAGCCTCAAACCAGCACACTATGAATGGTTCCATTATAGGAACTAAGACCAAGACTGTGAAGGAGACACTATTACCTCTTACTCAGAAGAGAAAGGACACACACATGGGTTGAGAGTAGAACTCTTAGTCAGGAATCCTGCACTGTTTCCTGTGGAACATGATTCAACTTGGGGGATCAGAAAAGGCAGTTAAAAAACTCTGTTATCAGGAAGCTTAATTTTGCCATACATGGGGCCACATCCCTGTGCCGTACAGGGCTACTCAAGCTGATAATGTTGCTTAATAAGTTCATTAATGATTTCAATGAAGTATTAGGGAACATGATGATTAACTTTGCAGATTAATATCAGGGCTGAAGGGCTGCAAGCATCTTAGGGGATAGGATTAGTAATCAAAGCAATGTGTATAAAGTAGAGAAAGGAACTGAAAAAATCTAGAGACAGTTTGATAAGAACAAATGCCAACCCAGGTGGGAACAATTGCAATGGCATCAGAAAAACAGGGACACTGGGCAGAGTTCTGCTGAAAGGAGGCTGAAGGATTCTAGTGGTCATAAATCAGACTTAGTTGTGTACTATGGTGCAGATAGCAAACCCCATTTGAACTGTCCAAGCTGAAGCACAGCAGATCAGGTCTGTAAATGTTACTTGCTTCCTTCACCTCCACTGGAACAATTTGACCTATTTGGCATATTGCACTTAAAGAAAG
The DNA here is from genome assembly GCA_013396675.1 of Eubucco bourcierii. Classification (NCBI taxonomy): domain Eukaryota; kingdom Metazoa; phylum Chordata; class Aves; order Piciformes; family Ramphastidae; genus Eubucco; species Eubucco bourcierii. Next base: position 61,795 of record VWZE01023220.1, read on the forward strand.
ATTTGAACCAGCTTATGGTCTTCTGGAAGCCAGAAGGATCACAGGTCTGACAAACCTTTGAAGAAAGACTGAGGAAATCTGGATAGTCCAAGGGTTTCGGAGCTGATGGGGGTTGGGGAAAGAGAAAACAAATTGCCATGTAGTAATAAGAATCTTGTTTCTTATATCTGCATTCTGTCAGTAATGTTCTGTGATCATTGGACTTCTAAGGGAGTGTCTCTAGACAACAGCATTTAGCTTTTTTTCTCACCTACAGTATAAAAATATATCAGTTTTCTTGGCTAAACAGATAGAAGCGTGTCAAATAAGTCCCATTTTTTTCTAGGCCAGTTTGACAGGTGCTGTGTATTGTTACTCAGTATAGCTTTAAAGTTGAAGTTCAGTAAAAATGACTGACTTTGTGGTGGAAATACCAAAGTTTGAATTAGACTTTGTGTTTAACTGCCTCTAATAAAAGAGCTTTCCTGTACTTACTTTCACAAGTCGAGCTCAGCAGGAGAAAGAAAATGCTAAATGCTGGCAGTATGTGACCTGTTAGCATTTCACATTTATTTTTTTGCTGTTTATGTTGTGGTGCTGATTAGATCACTTTGGGATCCACACCAGCTAAGGCATTAGTGGTATTTCCTTTTCCATCTCTTTTCCAGAAGAAGATAGGATTGGGAGTCTTCTACAGGCATAGAATTATAGGGTCATAGAATGGTAGGGTTAGAGGGGACCTCAAGGATCATCTAGTTCCAACCCCCTGCCATAGGCAGGGACACCTCCCACTAGTACAGCTCACTCAAGGCCTCCTCCAACCTGGCCTTCAACACCTCCAGGGAGGGAGCAGCCACAACCTCCCTGGGCAACCTGTTCCAGCGTCTCACCACCCTCACTGGAAAGAACTTCCTCCTAACATCCAGTCTAAACCTCCCCTCTGCCAGTTCAAACCCATTGGCCCTTGTCCTGTCATTACAAGACCTTGTCAATAGTCACTCCCCAGCCTTCCTGTAGGCCCCCTTCAGATATTGGAAGGCTACTCTAAGGTCTCCTGGAAACCTTCTCTTCTCCAGGCTGCGAAGCCCCAACTCTCTCAGCCTGCCCTCATAGGAGAGCTGCTGCAGCCCTCTGACCATCTTCATGGCCTCCTCTGGATCAGTGGTAGGTGAGCAAAACATCCTTTGACCACTAGCGCTGAACTCTCTCCCTTTGACAAACAAAACATTTATTTTCCTTGTGGTTTATAGCTAAAAACAAGTGCAGAATTTAAAAAAAAAAAAATCACTCTTGCCCTTAGTCTCTGTTACCCCATTGATGCTAATTTTCAGGTTATGATATAAGAGGATATTTTGGCAGGAGATGATACCATTCTGCAGACATGGGTGGGCTCTGCTGGCAGAGCATCAGAGGCATTTTGCTCTTGACCAATTCACTCAGCATGCACACATGCAAACAGCTATGACTGTGCAACTATAGCATTTTTAAATTCCTTCCAATGGAGTGGGATGCAACTCATTTAACTACTGTGCAAACATCAGCTGTTTCACCACCCAATCTCTGACACTTGCCTAGCACTTGAAGCAGCAGCCCAGTCAATGTAGAAAGGCTGCAAAACCAGATTGTGTCTGTCTGTGTCTATTGATGGTCCTCAACCTCTTCTGTGCCCACGCACGTTCCAGGTATTTTTCCAGCAGTTAATCTGGTTTGCCTTCCCTTTATCTGGTGAGCACTGGATTGATGTCCAAGGGGTATCATGTTGATTTGTCTGTACATAGACAGACAGTACCCTTCACTGATAAACCAGTAATTTATGCTCAAGGTTAGTCATTACAGGCATAGCTGAGTGAGGCAAAGTATTAAGATTCAAACAGCTAGCAGCAGATAATACTTTGCAGGGCACCCCCAGTAATTACAACCATTTTCTCAAAATAACATGCTCTTCCATGAAGTGCATCTGTAATTATTTATCTCATTAATTGGATAATCAGCTTTTATCAGCATGACCAAGTGAAAATGTGTTTCAGCATTCAGATGCAACCCTAATGCCTTGTGTGTGTTTTTATCATTTTTTTCAGCCTTTGAAGTAGTAATGTCTTAAAGAATGTAGCTGTGCAGCAAAGATACTAAAATGATTTCCTGTCCTAGGACTCGTGCATGTGTCATTGCTACAGATGAACCCAACTTCTACATTCTTTGATATCTTCTATGCTTCATTTACATGATGAATCTTTCTTTTCTCCAGTAGCCCTTTTAGGAAAATGATTCTTTTCTTATATTCTTTTCTCATTTGCTCTTTCCCCTTTTGCAGTCTTTCAGTGTGCTCACTAAACTAGCTTAATAATCTTCAAGGACAGGAGTAATCTAGATCTCGACCCTGGATTTTGCCTTCCAGTAGTCAAACGAGGTTTGGAAATTATATATGAGCAATTTCTGGTTCAAATCTTCCTTGAGAACATGCTCTGATATTTTCAGGGTATTCATTGAGCTGACTGGCCTGTATTTTCCTGAATCCTCCCTTTTGCCTTTTTTTGTGGGTGGATTTTACTTTTTCAAATCAATGAGGGTCACAGGACTAGTCCAGCTCTTCTCTCGGAGTTTCTGGGAGGTCCTGGGAATGAGGTTAGCAATGAGTACCTGTTGACTCCTCTATTAACTGAGAACACTTGCTGGGATGATCTGGGATTACTCTTGTTTTATGTAATGAGACAAAGGAACACTACAAAAGACTCTGGTTCTTTATTCTAAACTATAAATAAGTTACAGCCCTCTGGGTCTAAACAAGGGACTCATGAAACTCTCTTTTGCTACACTTTAGCTGAGGATCTGGAAAAGGTTCACATCCAAGGGCAAACTGTGCTTTATTCAAGCAGCATAGTGAAGAGGAGATCAATGTGCATTGGCGTCTGCTGATAGGGGTAGTAGAACATGGAAGGAGATAACACCAATGGAGAAGGATATGCATACTACAAAGAAGTGATAGCAAAAGGTAGTTATGTGTGACTGAATTTCTGTTCAGACAGGCAAGTTACTGGATGGAACAGTAACACAGAGGGCCAGTTACCAAAAGGTAAACTGGCCAGTCTCGGCCAGTTACCAAAGGTAAACTGGAAGGGGCATGCCTAAGCTACAGTGAACAATCTCAAGCAGCTGTGTTTGCCATGGAAGAAGCATTAGCATCTTCCAAGGATTTTGCATCTTTCTGTACATGCAAAGTAATTTGCAGGGAGTAGCAGTACAAGGGGACGCCAGAGCTGCACGATACCAGTGTGAGAAACTGCTAAAATCGCTGGGATCACTTTGCCCTGAGGTACAGAGGCAATGACACTTCAGCAGCAGTGTGTCATGTCCCGCTCCTTTGGGAGGTAACTGCCCTTTGCTTAAGGTTTTGTCTTTCAGAGGCAACAGACAACCCTATGAAACAGAGACTATGGACAGTTTTAAAATACATGAGAAGATTTAAGAATAGAGAAGTGCTCTCAAAGGAGAGCTGCTTGTCAGGTGGGTCTCTGAATGTAGTCCCTACAGCCTCAAGGATCTGTGTGGAAAAGGACAGAATCATATTTAGTTGTGATAACTGAAGTGGAGCAAGCAATTTCAACTCTTAAAATAATCAATTACTGATTCTTAATAACAACAAATAATAATTAAGCCATCAAAACTGAAATCTTTACTCACCTGAATAAAGTATTATTTGGACAGCTGTGAACCAGCAGACTTCTAAGACATTCTGCTTTATTCTGTGTTATGTTCTTATCTCCTGTATGTGTGAGCTCTAAGGCCATCCCAAATGAAGTGCATAGACCCTGTCTATGCTTCTGTCCAGCTCTACAGTAAAAGTTGTGCAGACAGAGCTATGCAACATGGCATTGTTGCAAATTTTATCCTTTTGGTTGTCATACTCAGGGCAGCAAAATCCCTGGTGTGAACACAGCTATTCCAGGAATGATTTTTTTTTTTCAGCTTTCTTTATGTTGCTTAGAGAGGTTGCATAACTTCCTCTAAAAAGAAAAAGAAAAAAAAAAAAAGAAAAAAAAAAACCAAAATGAAAAAAACCCACAACAAACCAACCAGAAAACCCAAACCAACCACCTGCCTTCTGTTGTGCTTCCAGCATCTCACTGTGTGCTATGACTGCAGCAGAGGTACAGCTTGAGGGCATATGGATTCAGGAGAAATGATCCTAGCTCACATACTCTCAGTTTCTTGTGTAACAACTTTTGGTGCACATTCTCTGCACACTACTTGCTGAAAGAGAGTTCTCTGTATGCTACCTGCTATGAGCTGGTTACTGGGCAGTGTGGAAGGTTATCTTGTAGGACACTGGGAAGATACCAATGATTATGAATTTCATACATCTCAAATTATCCAGAGGTTCTACTTAAGGAAGCTTCTTTTAATTCAGGATTTCTTTTGCTTCATGATATATAAGGTGTTAGGGGCATCCTTCCCTATGCAGTCTGCATCAGTGAAATGAAAGCTTAATTCCCTCCAGGGCTGGGACAGTTATTGCTAATTCCTACATTCTTGGACTATTAACCCTTGCAGTTGTTCATTCTGTAACCTAATCTGGCTGCTTTGAGATCAGCTGTAAGTGGATTTAGGAAGGGCAGATCCTGCCTCTCCAACCTGATCTCCTTCTATGATCAGGTGACCCACCTGGTGGATGTGGGGAGGCCTGTGGATGTGGTCTACCTGGACTTCAGCAGGGCCTTTGACACTGTCCCCCACAGCAAACTGCTGGCTAAGCTGTCAGCTCGTGGCTTGGATGCCAACACTCTGCGCTGGGTTAGGAACTGGCTGGAGGGCCGAGCCCAGAGAGTGGTGGTGAATGGTGCCACATGCAGCTGGAGGCCGGGCACTAGCAGTGTGCCCCAGGGATCAGTGCTGAGCCCCATCCTCTGTAACATCTTCACTGATGATCTGGACGAGGGCATCGAGTCAGGCACCAGCAAATTTGCAGCTGACACCAAGCTGGGGGCTGATGTTGGTGGGCTGGAGGGCAGAAGGGCTCTGCAGCGGGACCTCGACCGCCTGCACAGATGGGCAGAGTCCAAGGGGATGGAG
>VWZE01023225.1:9991-23495 GCA_013396675.1 Eubucco bourcierii
CAAAAGAGGAGAGGGAGAGGGAGAGGGAGAGGGACAAATAGCCCTACAACCCCCAAGGAGGGAGTCAAGATACGTTCCCAGCCCCACCCCCCACAAAAAAAAGAAATCATTCCTGGTAGCCATCCAATGGTAACCACCACACTTTTAAATAAAGTTTTGACTGAAATTTTGAGGCAAGAAAAAGAGCATCTCAGAAACTGAGCATGCAGTATTACTTAAGTTGCTTCCTTGTTCAAACCTCTTTCCCCTAAAACTTTCTACCATGTCTCTTTTCTGGTTTAATTTGCACCACAGCCATGGGACTGTTTGGTGGTTTCACCCAGGCCTTTGGTGGGGCTTTAGATGAAGCATATGTGTTCAGTACCAGCCCTGTGGCTGTGTGCAGCCACAGATGGCTCAGTGGCCACGGTGTGACTCAGTGTGTTAACACAGACCACTGACTGCAGGACAGCTCTCTGCTGGCCTGATTCTTCCTTTACATCCAGAAGAACAAATCCTGACAAACTAAAAGTAGATGCTTTCTGCTCTCTCAAGGGTCAAGGCTGGGCTGGCCATGAGACAAGAGACAGGCACCCTCTATGGACCCCTCTGCTTTCCCAACTGGAAAAACATGGATTGGATGTATGGAGCACTGCTGGATAAGGAACTGGATGGATGGTGCCACACAGAGAGTAGTGCTCAAGGGCACAATGTCCACCTGGAGACCAGTGACAAGTGGTATCCCTCAGGAGTCAGTGCTGGCACCAGTGCTGTTTGACATCTTTGTCAGTGCCATGGACAGAGGAATCAGTGCAGCCTCAGCAAGTGTGCAGCTGGCACCAAGCTGTGTGGCACAGTCACTTGCTAGAGGGCAGGGATCCATCCAGAGGGACCTGGACAGGCTGGAGAGCTGTGCCCAGGCCAACCTCATGACATTCAACAAGGCCAGGTGTAAGGTCCTGCACCTGGGTAGGCACAATCCCAAGCACAGCTCCAGGTTGGGTGGGGAATGGCTGAGAGCAGCCCTGAGGAACAGGCCCTGGGGGTCTGGGGTGATGAAAAGCTCAAGCTGAGGCTGCAGTGTGAGTGCAGCCCAGACAGCAACTGTGTGCTGGGCTGCAGCAAGAGCAGTGTGGGCAGCAGGGCAAGGGAGGGGATTGTGCCCCTTGGCTCTGCTCTCCTCAGACCCCACCTGCAGTCCTGGGTGCAGTTCTGGAGCCCCCAGCACAGGAAGGACATGGAAGTGTTGGAGCCAGTGCAGAGGAGGCCACCAAGATGCTGAGAGGGCTGCAGCAGCTCTGCTGTGAGGACAGGCTGAGAGAGTTGGGGCTCTGCAGCCTGGAGAAGAGAAGGCTTCCAGGAGACCTTAGAGTAGCCTTCCAGGATCTGAAGGGGGCTACAGGAAGGCTGGGGAGGGACTATTGACAAGGTCTTGGAATGCCAGGACAAGGGGAATGGGTTTGAAGTGTCAGAGGGGAGATTGAAAGTGGATGTTAGGAGGAAGTTGTTTGCAGTGAGGGTGGTGAGACACTGGCACAGGTTGCCCAGGGAGGTTGTGGCTGCTCCCTCCCTGGAGGTGTTCAAGGCCAGGTTGGAGGAGGCCTTGAGTGACCTGTGCTAGTGGGAGGTGTCCCTGCCTATGGCAGGGGGTTGGAACTGGATGATCCTTGAGGTCCCTTCCAACCAATTCTATGATTCCCAAAGGGAAAGAGAAATGGAATAAGGGAGAAAGACTGATGGAGTGGGATAGAAAATTAAAACTAATGAAAATAATATTAATAAAATTAAAAATACACAAATAGATAAAACCCAACATTCAACCCAGCCTTCTGATGGCTCTGCTTTCCCAAAGGGAAAGAGAAACAGAATAAGGGAGAGAGACTGATGGAGGGGGATAGAAATTTAAAACTAATGCAAATGTTATCTATAATATGAAAGATATACAAATAGATGCCAAGCAATATTCAGCCTAGCCTCCTGATGCCAACCCTCACCATTGCCACTGATGGTGTGGGCAGTTCCAGACTGGACTCAGTGGTGGATGGGAACCAAATTCAGGAGCTGGATACTGGAAGTGGATTCAGGAACACACACACCAGGATCAAAGGCATAACAGAGTCCTCCAAGAACCCCAGCCATTGAAGAAAAGGTCTTACCCTGGGGATACCTCAGCTTGATGCTGTCCATGGGATGAAATCCCCAGCTGATCAGTTTAGGCTCACCTGTCCTGGCCCCTCCACCCCTCATCTGCAGCCTTTTTCTTCCAGCATCTCAAGGTGGCACACAGGCCCTTGGTCTGCAGCCCAGCCCTTGGTGCTCGCAGTGTGGTCGCTGCCAGCAGCAGCCACTGACTGTGCAAACCTTCCATGAGCTGCAGGAGGTAGTGGCCCTGAGCAGAGACTGAGCTGGGAACTCACAGAGCAGAGCAGAATCAGTGCTGGTCTGGCTCACACCAGGATATCCTCTAAGAAACGAACTTTCCATACTAACATAATTGAATACTTACACTATTAAAATACAGAACATTCTTCAATAAGTCATGGCAACATCAGTGCTGTAAAAAGTTCCTGCTGCAACTGCTTCTACTGACAAGCATAATCTCAAAGAGAATCTCATTCACCCATTGGCATGGCCTTTAAAACAAAAACAGTGACAGGGAGAGTTTCAACTGACCTGGTTTCAACCAGAGAAACATAGAATCAGAGAATCATAGACTCATAGAGTCACAGAATCAGAGAGTCATAGAGTTATAGAATCACAGAGTCATAGACTCATAGAGTCACAGAATCATAGAGACATAGAATCATAGATTCATAGAAACATAAAATCACAGACTCATAGAATCTTTTCATTCCTCACTGCTCCCAGTGAGAAAAACACTCATCTGGAGTATTGTGTCCAGTTCTGGGCCTCCCAGCTCAAGGGCAGAGGCTGTTTGAGAGAGCCCAGCACAAAGCCATAAAAGATGATTAAGGAAGGTGAACATCTTCCTTATGAGGAGAGCCTGAGGGAGTTTGGAGAGGAGAAGACTGAGAGGTGACCTCACTTATGTTTATAAATATGTGCAGGCTGAGTGCCAGGAGGCTGGAGCCAGACTCTGCTGGGTGATGCCCAGTGCCAGGACAAGGGGCAGTGGGTGGGAGCTGAGGCATAGGCAGTTCCATGGGAACCTGAGGAAGATTTTTTTTTCCCTGTGAGGGTGACAGAGCACTGGAACAGGCTGCCCAGGGGGGTTGTGGAGTCTCCCTCTCTGGAGATATTCAAGAGTTGTCTGGATGTGTTCCTGTGTGATCTGCTCTGGGTGATGCTGCTCTGGCAGGGGGGGGGCTGGACCAGATGATCTTTTGAGGTCCCTTCCAGCCCCTCACATTCTGTGGTTCTGTGATTCATAATTTATACACAGACAGCAGAAACAGATTAATTAGAGTCAGAAAAGCTTTACTAGAAGTCTGTGTATTTCCTCTGTCAAATTCCTACCTCTTTTGGAAAGAAGCTGAGCAAGAACATGTGCAATCTGTCCTTCAGGTCATACCAGCAGGATGACAAAAAGTTTTCTCCTGGACTGGAAGCTAGCAAGAACAATTGGCTCTGTTTATTCTGCTAGCAGAATAATATCACTGGAAGGTTGAAGCAAGAGGGAAACCACTGAAATATTATAACTACTGGGCTTGTGTGACCTCATGTGAAAACAGAAACAGATCACCAGAAGTGATGAAAGGCTGAGTTCAGCTTGGCAAGTGCCAGTTTTTAAACACATAATTAGGTATTAGCTCTGCAGCCTAAGTGAGCTGCTCTGCATTTTTGCCCTTAAATGCACTTTCCCAACAGTCCCTTTTGTCATCTCCTACTCTGACAGGATCAGCATAGTGTATCAATTACTTGGTTTCCAGAAAAAGGAGGAGACAAAATGTACAACTGGGGAGCTTAGGGGGTTGGTGTTGCTGTTGTTGCTAGAGGAGCTACCTTATATGTAAGTTTAATAGAAAGCAAATTTCATCTCTTGCAAGAAAGCATAATTCAAGAAGAATTCTTGCATTCCTGAATTCTTCAAAGCATGAAGAATTCTTCCATTTGGTTCTTCAAATCATAGAATGGCATCCAACCTGGCCTCAAACAGCTCCAGGGAAAGGGGCATCCACAGCCTCTCTGGGCAACCTATTCTAGTGTCTCACTGCCCTCATACAGAAGAACTTCTTCCTAAGATCCAATCTAAATCTATTCTCCCTAATCTTAAAACCATTCCCCCTAGTCCGTCCCCCCCATCTTCCAGAGAGTGATTCCACTATAATTCACCTGCAAGCAGCTGTCAGTGGCCCAAAGCAGTTCAGTTCACACCTGTTTTGCCTAGTGACAAATACATTTCCCAGGGCAATTATCACTGTGTTGTGCATCAGAAGTCAAAGAAGTCTTTTAACACAGAAGTGTAAATCCAGTAAAGTTAGACCCCAGCACTATTACTTCATTAATACATGAGCATGGCAATACTAACTCGAAAAGACAAATTCTCACCCCCACTGGTGAGGATGCTTTAAGGTTCTTGGAACAATGCAGGGGAGAGAGAATAAACCTTCTTTTTAAAATACATACTCAGTTTATGCCAAGTAAAACATCAGCATAATGGAAAAGTTCCAATAGTTGCCTTCATGTGCAGACAAAAAAAGGTTGTTCTCAGTGTACCTCACCTCACTTTGCATTTAGCAAGATGACAAAGGATAAATAAAAGAAGTAAAAGGATAAATGTGTTTTCCTAGGCACAAGTTCATGTTTGAGGTCAGCAGATCAGGCAAAACTTTGAGCAACACTGCATCTTCACCTTTAGATCTCAGCTTATCTGTGGTAGCTTTGACTGAGATTTGAATGGTATTAATGATAATTAAAGACTTTGTTTGCTCGTCAGTGTGTGGCTGTCTGCACTGAGAGCAGGTTGGTGAATGCCTCATTTCAGTTTTGTCACCTTTTCCTGACAGCTTGTCTCCTCAGCATGTCAAACATGAAGAGCATCCCACCTGAGGAAAGCACATGATAAAAGGCAATGTCACAAACAGCCAACCCCCAGAATATCAGGTTGGGATTTCTTCCTCTGATCACTCCTTAGCTGTGAGGGTTCTCTGTTCTCTACGTGCCACCACTAAGCATTGGCTAGGAGGAGGAATAGGATCCTAAGCTAAATATAACTTTCATCTGGTGTGGAGCAGTTGTTGTGATGCATGTATATATAGAGAGGCACACACAGAAATGTACAAGGAAAGCATTGAAGAACAGGTTAAGCATTAGGTGAGGAACAAGGATAGTACAAGGCTGGTGAGACTCTGGAATAGGTTGCCCAGAGTGGCCATGTCTCCTCCCTGGAGGTGTTTAAGATCAGAATGGATGAGGCCTTGGGCAACCAAGTCTACCTGAATCATAGAATCATAGCATCATAGAATCACAGCATCATAGAGTCACAGAATCATAGCATCATAGAGTCACAGCATCATAGAGTCACAGAATCATAGCATCATAGAGTCACAGCATCATAGAGTCACAGAATCATAGCATCATAGAGTCACAGCATCATAGAGTCACAGAATCATAGCATCATAGAGTCACAGCATCATAGCATCATAGAGTCACAGCATCATAGAGTCACAGAATCATAGCATCATAGAATCACAGCATCATAGAGTCACAGAATCATAGCATCATAGAATCACAGCATCATAGAGTCACAGAATCATAGCATCATAGAATCACAGCATCATAGAGTCACAGAATCATAGCATCATAGAATCACAGCATCATAGAGTCACAGAATCATAGCATCATAGAATCACAGCATCATAGAGTCACAGAATCATAGCATCATAGAATCACAGCATCATAGAGTCACAGAATCATAGCATCATAGAATCACAGCATCATAGAGTCACAGAATCATAGCATCATAGAATCACAGCATCATAGAGTCACAGAATCATAGCATCATAGAATCACAGCATCATAGAGTCACAGAATCATAGCATCATAGAATCACAGCATCATAGAGTCACAGAATCATAGCATCATAGAATCACAGCATCATAGAGTCACAGAATCATAGCATCATAGAATCACAGCATCATAGAGTCACAGAATCATAGCATCATAGAATCACAGCATCATAGAGTCACAGAATCATAGCATCATAGAATCACAGCATCATAGAGTCACAGAATCATAGCATCATAGAATCACAGCATCATAGAGTCACAGAATCATAGCATCATAGAATCACAGCATCATAGAGTCACAGAATCATAGCATCATAGAATCACAGCATCATAGAGTCACAGAATCATAGCATCATAGAATCACAGCATCATAGAGTCACAGAATCATAGCATCATAGAATCACAGCATCATAGAGTCACAGAATCATAGACTCACAGCATCATAGAATCATAGCATCATAGTCAGGCAGGTTGGAAGAGACCTCCAAGAACACCCAGCCCCACATATCACCCAGCCCCACCTATCACCCAGCCCCAGCCAATCAACCAGACCATGGCACTAAGTGCCCCATTCAGGCTTTGCTTCAACACCTCCAGGGACCTCCACCACCTCCCTGGGCAGCCCATTCCAATGCCAATCACTCTCTCTGCCAACAACTTCCTCCTAACATCCAGCCTAGACCTCCCCTGGCACAACTTGACACTGTGTCCTCTTCTTCTGTTGTTGGTTGCCTGGTAGAAGAGCCCAACCCCACCTGGCTACAACCTCCCTTCAGGTAGGTGTAGAGAGCAATGAGGTCTGCCTGAGCCTCCTCTTCTGCAGGCTGCACATCCCCAGCTCCCTCAGCCTCTCCTCATAGGGCTGTGCTCCAGGCCTCTCCCCAGCCTTGCTGCCCTTCTCTGGACACCTTCCAGCACCTCAACATCTCTCTTGAATTGAGGGGCCCAGAACTGGACACAGCACTCAAGGTGTGGCCTGAGCAGTGCTGATCACAGGAGAGGCATCCCTGCCAATGCAGGGGGCTTGGTGTGGATGCCAACGTAGGGCATTCTATAAACTTGAATAACACTCCAGACAGTCTGGGCTGGGTGCATGTGATCTGAAGACCAAGGTGCTCTGTCAGCATGTTTTGTAAGGTGGGTAATGCTGTGAAGCACGAATGTAACCCCCAGTCTGAACCTCACACAGAATAAGGGACATTGTTCCCAACAGCAGGATCTATGACTCTGTGATAGGAACATACATGCATAATACCACAGAATCTATAGGATATGTTAGGCAAATATTTTCTCCTTGTCTGTTAAAGAAAATGTAACAACCCCAAATGTTTGTAAGCTCAAAATCTGCAAAACCATGGAGCTGGATCCTTGTAGAATAAGTGCTATGATTTTTATTTTTTTTTTTCAGGCCAAACTCAAAGTTCAAAACTGATCCATTAAGAAGTCTCAGAGAAACACAAGCATCTAAGTGCCTCAAAATTTCAGCTATTTCCTGCTTGGCCTTTTTATTAATTGCCATAATCCATTGGAATTCTTGAGCTAGGAGAGAATTTCCTTCATATTCATCAGAATCATTCCTAGAAGTCATTCCACTTCCACAGAACCCCAGGAAACTCAGAGGCAGAGTTCCACCAGACACTGGTCTGCCAGGCAGGACTTGGGATTTTCTTGCCTGCTGACCTACATGTTGGGTAAGCTGAGCTGGGACCCCTCGAGTTTGAGACCCACTGCTGCCAGGCTTTCCTCAGCTGCACATTCCTGTCATCAAAACTGTTTCAAACTCTTCAAATGCATTTTCCAGCTGGTTTTAATTCTAATCATTGTGCCCATTGTGCCCTGGGATAGTCTCAGTTATTAGGTGCAACAACCATTTCCAGTGTCTAACTTCCACACTGAGCAGTGTCTAACTTCCACACTGAGCAGAGTCTAACTTCCACACTAAGCAGAGTCTAACTTCCACACTAAGCAGAGTCTAACTTCCACACTGAGCAGTGTCTCCAGCTTCCACACTGAGCAGAGTCTAACTTCCACACTGAGCAGTGTCTCCAGCTTCCACACTGAGCAGAGTCTAACTTCCACACTGAGCAGTGTCTAACTTCCACACTAAGCAGAGTCTAACTTCCACACTGAGCAGTGTCTCCAGCTTCCACACTGAGCAGAGTCTAACTTCCACACTGAGCAGTGTCTCCAGCTTCCACACTGAGCAGAGTCTAACTTCCACACTGAGCAGTGTCTCCAGCTTCCACACTGAGCAGAGTCTAACTTCCACACTGAGCAGTGTCTCCAGCTTCCACACTGAGCAGAGTCTAACTTCCACACTGAGCAGTGTCTCCAGCTTCCACACTGAGCAGAGTCTAACTTCCACACTGAGCAGTGTCTCCAGCTTCCACACTGAGCAGAGTCTAACTTCCACACTGAGCAGTGTCTCCAGCTTCCACACTGAGCAGAGTCTAACTTCCACACTGAGCAGTGTCTCCAGCTTCCACACTGAGCAGAGTCTAACTTCCACACTGAGCAGTGTCTCCAGCTTCCACACTGAGCAGAGTCTAACTTCCACACTGAGCAGTGTCTCCAGCTTCCACACTGAGCAGAGTCTAACTTCCACACTGAGCAGTGTCTCCAGCTTCCACACTGAGCAGAGTCTAACTTCCACACTGAGCAGTGTCTCCAGCTTCCACACTGAGCAGAGTCTAACTTCCACACTGAGCAGTGTCTCCAGCTTCCACACTGAGCAGAGTCTAACTTCCACACTGAGCAGTGTCTCCAGCTTCCACACTGAGCAGAGTCTAACTTCCACACTGAGCAATGTCTCCAGCTTCCACACTGAGCAGAGTCTAACTTCCACACTGAGCAGTGTCTCCAGCTTCCACACTGAGCAGTAGCTACAGATGTCCCCCTGGAGCATGTACCTTTTTCTGACCTGTCTAATCTGAGGCCTGTCTGCCTGACAGTCTGCTGGCCCTACAAGGGAGTCTGCCATCTGCCCCCCATGCTTGCTGGTTCTCTCTGTGTTCACCCTTCTCCCCCATTTTCCCAGCACAGTGCACTCATTTCCCCCACTGCAAGGATACAATCCCCCCAGTCTCCCCCCAGTGCTGTCAAAACTGGGTAGAATAATGGAGCCTATGTCACAGTGAGTCAGACACAGGCTGACAACACGAGGATGACACCACAGTAAGGAGGGTTGGATGGCTGTGCCGACAGAGCCACATTACCTTCAAGACTGAGAGCTCTCCACAGCGTATGGACTGCCTCAGACATGTCCATGGTTCATAACATGACAAAATACAGACTGCCCTCTTTGTCCCCTTCCTCCAAAGGGTCAAGTCCATTATTTAGATGACCACTTGGCTATCATGCCAAAGTGACATGCTTCCTCTCTCTCAGGTTGGCTACTCTTTGCAGAGCTTTCCTTTCCTTTCTCCCCTCTTTACCTTTTCCTGCATTATTTCCTCCAGCAGAATTTCAGCCACTAATCAAGATGCAGACTTGCATCTGTTTCTCACTCAAAGCAAAAGCAAAGAACAAACATCCCCCTCCCCTCCCTGCCCTTACCCTAAACAACCCAAGCAGTTTTGAGATTTTTATTGGAAGCAGCTCTCATCTGGTCATTAATCCCATTGCTTCAGATGGGAAAGAGCTGAGAATTGGTTACATCTGGATCTGACTCCCATCTCTGTTCGAGTCAGCCACCTGCCAACCTTTTTAACAAGCAGTGAAAAGACTGAACAGCTCAACAAGTTCATTGGATCAAGTCTGTCAGCAGTGACAGTGAATGGGGAGGAGGAAAACATGGAAGCAAGTCTCCTTGCTTATTTGTCAAAGTCAAAAGAATTTTAAGGAGCTAGCAGCTGAAAACAGGAATAGTTTGGAGAGCTGAGTGGAAGAATGTTTAAGCTGGTCATCAGCATGTTCCTGTTGACTAGAATTATCCTAGCAATGAAAAGTATTTAAGTGATCTTAGATTACCCAACACTGCAGCAATCTTACCATGTAAATAAAGAGCCAACCTTACTCCCTCAATCTGCATGTAAATGTATACATATGCCTGAGAGTATGAGATCCTATTCTGAGAGCTGGCTCAATGACAGCCTCATGAAGTTCAACTAAGTGCAAGATCATGTTCCTCAGTCAGGACAATCCTAAATAGAAGCTGAGAATGCACAGAAAATAGTCCTGAGGAGAAGGAGATGGGGATGCTGTTTGATGAGAAGATGGACATGAGCTGGCACAGTGAGGTTGTAGTCCATAAAGTGAACCAAATCCTGGGCTGCATCAAAAGCAGCATGGGCAAGGGAAAAGGGAAAAGATTCTCCCCCTCTGCTCTGCTCTTGTGAGACCTCACCTGGAGTAGTGTCTCCATTTCTGGAGCCCCCAGCACAAAAAGGACAGGAAAGTGTTAAAAGAGGTCCCAAGGAGGGCCATGAAGATGGTCAGAGGGTTGGAGCACCTTCCTATGAAGACAGGCTGAGAGAGTTAGGGTTGTTCAGCCTGGAGAAACATGGCCCTGGGAAGACCTTAGAGCAGCCTTCCAGTATCTGAAGGGAGAACTGGAGGAGGACTGTTTACACTGGTATGGAGTGACAGGGAAAGGAGTAATAGCTTCAAAATGGAAGAAGCTCAACTTAGATGAGACATTAGGGAGAAATTCTTTACAGTGAGGGTGGTAAGGCACTGGAACAGGTTATCCAGAGATGTTGTAGAGGCTTCCAGTCTGGAAGTGTTCAAAGGCAGGTTGGATGGGGTCTTGAGCAACCCAATCTAGTAGGAGGTGTCCCTGCCCACAGCAAGGGGCTGGAATGATATGATCTTTAAGGTTCCTTCCAACACAAACCATTCCATGATTCTGTGATTCCTCAGAACACAAATGTTTTTGTTTTCTATGTAGCTGAAGGACTTCTGTTTTAATCTAGCATGGGTTTTGCAAAAGTAAAATGAAGCTGAAGATGTGACAAGGAAGCTGAAGATGTGATTAGCCTTTTTATTAATCTCATGTTCAAAGGTGATTGAGACATTTCAGAAAATTCCCTTATTAAATATTTTCATTTTCTCTTTAGTGTTTTGTTAGGGATCACCTAACTTTATTTCATAGTCCTGGTTCCACAGGAGCATAGTGCTGGTTCTAATGAATTCCACAGACAAGTATCATTCCTCCTTAGGAAACTGTAAAGTAGGGGGAAAAAAAAAAAAAAAAAAAAAAAAAAAAGGTAGTAATTTTTTTTGGTGAAAGTGAGGAACTACTACAGAATTTACTGTCCTGTGTATTTCAAATCTATGGTTAGGATGAGTCATAGATCCACAGTTTCATAGACTGCATCAAGTTGGAAGGAATTTTGAAGAACATAGAATCATGGAATCATAGAATCACAGAATGTCAGGGGCTGGAAAGGACCTCAAAGGCTCATCCAGTCTAACCCCCATGCCAGAGCAGATCACACAGGAATGTGTCCAGAAATATCTCCAGAGAGGAAGACTCCACAACTCCCCTGGGCAGCCTGTTCCAGAGTTCTGTCACCCTCACAGGGAAAAATTCTTCCTCAGGTTCACATGGAACTTCCTGTGCCTCAGCTTCCACTCAGTGCCCCTTGTCCTGTAACTGGGCATCACCCAGCAGAGCCTGGCCCCAGCCTCCTGGAGCTCACCTTGCACATATTGATAAACATAAGTGAGGTCACCTCTCAGTCTCCTCTCCAAGCTCCCAGCCCCAGTTCCCTCAGGCTCTCGTCATAAGGAAGATGTTCACCTTCCTTAATCATCTTTTGTGGCTCAGGGCTGGGCTCTCTCAAGAAGCTCCTCTCCTTCTTGAGCTGGAGATATTCCAAACCTGCCTGGATGCCTCCCTGTGTGCTCTGGTATAGGAGATCCTGCTCTGGCTGGGGCGTTGGACTGGATGAGCTTTGGAGGTCCCTTCCAGCCCCATACATTCAGTGATTGTGTGATAAAGTGCTTCTTCACAGAGTTTGCTCCTTGCTTCTAGTGAAAATTAGTCCTGAAGACTGTTATCTTATAATTCTTGCCAGAAATCAAGCCTGGCCCCAGGACCTCCAATGGTATCAACATTGTTTCTCCACAAACAACTGTGTTTTTCAGTCAGCAGCAGTTCTTAGTCATTCAAATGACTGGGATCTGAGCAAGTTCAGCACCAGGCTAATGAGTGGAAAATCATCTTTGGTCTTCCTTGGGGAGAAAATGCTGAAAAACTAACTAAATAAAAAAACCAACCCAAACCCCTGTCTAAATCAGTTGCCATTTCTTTGCTCTACTCTAATCCAAAACACCAAACCCCTGTCTAAATCAGTTGCCATTTCTTTGCTCTACTCTAATCCAAAACACCAAACCCCTGTCTAAATCAGTTGCCATTTCTTTGCTCTACTCTAATCCAAAACACCAAACCCCTGTCTAAATCAGTTGCCATTTCTTTGCTCTACTCTAATCCAAAACACCAAACCCCTGTCTAAATCAGTTGCCATTTCTTTGCTCTACTCTAATCCAAAACACCAAACCCCTGTCTAAATCAGTTGCCATTTCTTTGCTCTACTCTAATCCAAAACACCAAACCCCTGTCTAAATCAGTTGCCATTTCTTTGCTCTACTCTAATCCAAAACACCAAACCCCTGTCTAAATCAGTTGCCATTTCTTTGCTCTACTCTAATCCAAAACACCAAACCCCTGTCTAAATCAGTTGCCATTTCTTTGCTCTACTCTAATCCAAAACACCAAACCCCTGTCTAAATCAGTTGCCATTTCTTTGCTCTACTCTAATCCAAAACACCAAACCCCTGTCTAAATCAGTTGCCATTTCTTTGCTCTACTCTAATCCAAAACACCAAACCCCTGTCTAAATCAGTTGCCATTTCTTTGCTCTACTCTAATCCAAAACACCAAACCCCTGTCTAAATTAGTTTCTTTGCTCAGTTCTAATGCAAATAACTTGGGTGAGTTCTAATGCAAAGAACCTGGTGAGAGCTGCCAATTGTCAACAACTTTTACAATAGCCTGACTCAAGTTTTCCTAGCAAACTTTGCCTGCCACTGTCATTTCAAGCTTGTTCTAAGGAATACTTAAAGGTCACTCAAAGTTTGTGCTGTGCTGCATTGTGGAGCACCGAAACGTCACAGCAGCACCAGCTGCTGTGATATTGGCACAGGCCCATGCAAGTCAGTGGAACTGTTCTGATATATGTTAGTTGAAGACCTTGCTCACAAGGCTTAAATTGAAATCAGATTTCCTTTATGACTCCAATCAGGCAAATGGAGGACTGAAAATCTGTCAATTACACTGAGTTACTGTTGAGACCAAGAACGTCACTGCCAGCTTAGCACATAGCTGATTTATTTCAGTGGCAAAAAACCCACAACATGCACCAATGTGGAACCAAGATTAATTTTTTTCCCTAAGCATAACTGAAATAATAATAATAATAATAATAATAATAATAATAATAATAATAATAATAATAATAATAATAATAATAATAATAATAATAATAATAATAATAATTATAATAATAATTATTTTAAAATAATGTGTGTGGCACAGTCGACTTGCTAGAGGG
>VWZE01023225.1:23783-33915 GCA_013396675.1 Eubucco bourcierii
CAACCTGGAGAACAGAAGGCTTCCAGGAGACCTTAGAGTACCCTTCCAGGATCTGAAGAGAGCCTACAGGAAGGCTGGGGAGGGACTATTGACAAGGTTTTGCAATGCCAGGACAAGGGGCAGTGGGTTTGAACTGGCAGAGGGAAGATTTAGACTGGATGTTAGGAGGAAGTTGTTTGCAGTGAGGGTGGTGAGGCACTGGCACAGGTTGCCCAGGGAGGTTGTGGCTGCTCCCTCCCTGGAGGTGTTCAAGGCCAGGTTGGAGTAGGCCTTGAGTGACCTGTGCTAGTGGGAGGTGTCCCTGCCTATGGCAGGGGGTTGGAACTGGATGATCTTTGAGGTCACTTCCAACCATAACCATTCTATGATTCTATGATGAGTCCAACCAGTATCTCACTGTACCAAGCCTGGTGCTAAACCTTGTCCTTCAGCTCCACATCTCTGCCTCTTTGCTAACAACTGCAGAACTCTTTCAGTGTTTTCTGATATCCAACCTAAACTCTTCCTTGGTGCAATGTGAGGCCTTTCCCTCTCATCCTATCACCTGTTACAAGGGAGAGGAGACCAACACCCACCTGGTTCCAGCATCCTTTCGCGGACTCACAGGGAGCCTTCTTTTCTCCAGACTAAATATCCCCAGCCCCAGCCACTCCTCACCAGATCTGTTCTCCAGACCTCTCACCAGCTTTGTTGCTCTTCTCTAGACCCCCTCCAGCACTTCAATGCCTTTCTTGCAGTGAGGGACCCAAAACTGAACCCATTGTTCCACGTGTGGCCTTAGCAATGTTGAGTACAGCAGGAGAATCACTTCCCTGGTCCTGCTAGCCACAGTATTGGTGATCCAGACCAGGATGCTGTTGGCCTTTGTGCTGGTTTGAGGCTAATTGGAATATCTTAATGGAGAAAATTATATATATACAAGCAGAGATATACACAATATACAGGAATGTTTACAGACATATACAAGATAAAGGTAACACAGAAACACAATCCCCCTCCCAGAAATCAGAGTCCCCAGGAGGGGCTCCCAACCACCCTTCCACCTTCTCCCCACCCCTCTACCTTATCCCAGGGTCTGCCTTACATGCAAGGTGAGTTTGGAGGATGGGCAAGGGGAGTTAGAAGGAAAGTGGTTAGTTGGGTTACCCAGCAGAGAGGAGGAGGCAAAAAGCTAGAGACCAAGTTTCTCTGAGCCTGTGAGACTGAGGCTTATCTATGTCTGTGTCCTTTTTCTTCTACATCTCAGCAAGCCTGTGAGTGAAGCAGACATCACCAGTGTTTTCCTTTCACAGCTTATAATACAATTTTATCCATTAAAATGTTCCAATTAGCCTCAAACCAGCACAGCCTTCTTGGCCACCTGAACACACTCCCAGTTCATGTTCTGCCATCTATCAAGCAACACTCCCAGGTCTTTCTCTACTGCAAAGCTTTCCAGCTTCTGCCCCAAGCCTTGAGTCTTCATGGGTTTGTGACCCAGGTGCAGGAAGCAGCTCTTGGCCTTGTTGAATCAGATGAAGTATGCTGTAAAGAAATGGATAAACATCTCCTACTTCAGTCTGTTTGCCTACAACATGCTTCATAGGACCAATTGCTAAAACAAACTATCCACTCCTTTAGCCCATCTGTTTCTTAGCTCAGGTCTTTTTTCTTCCCCTGCCAACAGCCAAATCATAAAGCTAATTGTCATGCTAAGGAAAACCCACAGGCACTGCTGGTTGCCTCTGATCTGTGTTTGTTTATAATTTAAGCTGCATGAAATAAACTGAAGCTTGCACTTGCAAAAAGAAGCAAAGTGAATGCACTTTTTAAATATGCAGAAGTTTGTTCTTTGTTTTCTGTCAGCTTTTACAGAAGAACTCGTTTCTCATAGTTCACATTTCTGTTTCTTTCCTTCTTCACAGGATGTGACAGACAGTAACTGCTTCGCATCTTTGGAACACCTGAAGAGGAATTTGCTGCCAAATCCAAAAATCCCCTTCAAGTAAAAACATTTTTTATATATAAAAGCATTACTGTTGGTTTTTTTTTTTCTGAAGATGCAAATCAAACAAAGTGGTTTATGAGAACAACTGGGTAACTGTCCAGATAAAGAGATTTGCATGAGCTTAGCAAAAAGGTCTCTCATGCTTATGAGAATTAATAGAATATTGTAGCTTTTCAGAATTAGAGAAGAAGTCCAGAAGGACTTGACAGATTCTTGGTACTTCCTCCTTTCCAGTCAGGCTGGAAATAATGCAAACCCAGCACTGTAGTTGCTCAATTTTGGGCAAATTCTGTTCTTCTTATGGAGAAAAGGATAGGGAATGGAAGGAAAAAGGGAAGGGAGGGAAAAAGAAAGGAAACAGGAAAGAAAAAAGGAAATGAAAGGAAAAATGAAAGGAAAAAGAAAAGGAAAGGAAAAAGGAAAGAAAAAAGGAAAGGAAAGGGAAAAGGAAAGGAAAAAGGAAATGAAAGGGAAAAGGAAAGGAAAAAAAGAAAGGAAATGAAGGGGAAAAGGAAAGGAAAAAGGAAAGAAAGGGAAAAAGGAAAGGAAAAATGAAAGGAAAGGAAAGGGAAAAGGAAAGGAAAAAGGAAAGGAAAGGAAAAAGGAAAGGAAGGGGAAAAGGAAAGAAAAGGAAAAAGGAAAGGAAGGGAAAAGGAAAGGAAAAATGAAATGAAAGGAAAAAGGAAATGAAAAGGAAAGGGAAAAGGATAGGATCACAAATATGATTATGATTATATGTTTATGATTATAAATTATACTCAGTTCTGTATAAATTGGCTCAGAATTGCACTCAGAACTGAATCTGACAACTGGAGAAACTGGGTGCAAGACTAAAGGGGTGATTTTTCTAGCTTGGCTTTTATAGCATAACTTCAGTTTTCAGTGGTAAGTAGCTGCATGAACATACAGAAGTGATGAAACAAACTCATTCAGCATTTCTTTTAGGTAGGATGTAAGCATTTTGAAAGAGAAAAATCTGTCTCTATTTAGCCCTTGTCTAGGACTAAACTACAGTGGCTCCATCACTCCTCCCAGCAGGGAAAGGGATTAAGGAAAAGGAGACTCACAGGTCGAAATGAAAATGGATTTAACGAAACAGCCAAACCGGTACCTATGTCAATAAGAAGAATCTGAGTTATACTCAGCCCTGCAAAGGAATCACAGAATCATAGAATGGTAAGGTTGGAAAGGACCTCAAGGATCATCTAGTTCCAACCCCCTGCCATAGGCAGGGACACCTCCCACCAGTACAGGTTACCCAAGGACTCATCCAACCTGGCCTTGAACACCTCCAGGGAGGGAGCAGCCACAACCTCCCTGGGCAACCTGTGCCAGTGTCTCACCACCCTCACTGCAAACAACTTCCTCCTAACATCCACTTTCAATCTCCCCTCTGCCAGTTCAAACCCATTCCCCTTGTCCTGTCATTGCAAGACCTTGTCAACAGTCCCTCCCCAGCCTTCCTGTAGGCCCCCTTCAGATCCTGGAAGGCTACTATCAGGTCCCCTTGAAGCCTTCCCTTCTCCAGGCTGCAGAGCCCCAACACTCTCAGCCTGTCCTCATAGGAGAGCTGCTCCAGCCCTCTAATCATCTTTGTGGCCTCCTCTGGACCTGCTCCAACACTTCTATGTCCTTCCTGTGCTGCGGGTTCCAGAACTGCACACAGTTCTGGAAAAGGAACTGCAGCCACACTAAACAGAAAGACAGCCCTCAAAAGAAGAAGGATCTAGGAGATGCCTCCTCCTCCTTCTGCAAACTTATGGTCTGGGATACACCTGAAGCCAACTCAGGTCAGCTCTTGTGGCTGACTCAGAGCTGCTGACGGCCTGCAGCCCATGGCTGGAGGCACATTCTGGCCCAGCAGCAGAACAACTGAAGATGTCAAATGTCAGTAAAAAGTCAAGAGGCAGTTTTCAGGCTACAGCTGCATTCAAAAGAGATGGAATTAATCAGATTTCTTCATGAGCTGTTCCTTCATTTGCACCAAGGGCAGCAGTTACTGCTGGTGGTGTGGCCATACCGTCCCTCGCTATTCATGCTGCTGAAATTCATTCCAGCACACAGCCTTCCCACAAGGACACTTACACCATCTAAAGCACTATGGAAGACTTTAGTTTGTGGTTTAGGAGGACAAGACAGAGCCTTTGGGGGCCTCATGCAGGATGATTAATTCCATCCTGGATGTGCAAATGGATTTTGGAACCAAAAGCATCTGTGTTTTCTGCAGAGCTGATGACAGTGCCTGTGCTAGCTGCTTGCCAATGGATACCTGCTACTGGCTGGTTAATGTGGAAGCTAGAATGAAAATTGGGTATATCTGGGGAAAAAAAGAGAAATAATTCCAAATGAAGTTCCACAATCTTAGTACCCAGCAGCAATTAATGAGTACCCCTCATCCCAACCTATAAATGATGAGGAGATGGGAACATCTCTCCTATGAGGAATGTGTCATGGGTTAGGAACTCTCCTCCCCCACACTATTTGAAATTTTCCAGATTAACTCCGATGGTTTGGAGGTAAGATGAAGCTACATTTACAGCATGGTAACATTTACAACTGTGTGTACACAATATAGCCAAGTATTTACAATTATATACAAATTAGAAATAATACAGAAATCAAAATTCATAGAATCATAAAATCATAGAACGGGAAGGTTGGAAGGGGCCTCAAGGACCATCCAGTTCCAACCCCCTGCTGTAAGCAGGGACACCTCCCACCAGCACAGATCACTCAAGGCCTCCTCCAACCTGGCCTTGAACACCTCCAGGGAGGGAGTAGCCACACCCTCCCTGCACAACCTGTGCCAGTGTCTCACCACCCTCACTCCAAACAACTTCCTCCTAACATCCAATCTAAATCTCCCCTCTGCCAATTTAAACCTAATTCCCTCCCAGACAAAGCAAACTGCCCAGAAGGGCTCAAAGCTATCCCCTCTCTGTTCCCTTCCCCCTCTATCTAAGACACACCAACATCAACAAAGCAGAGCTGAAGTGGTAGCTGCTGAGGTTAGAGGTGAGATATCAGAGCAGATTTGGGTGAGGTGAGGGTGGTGAGACACTGGCACAGGTTGCCCAGGGAGGTTGTGGCTGCTCCCTCCCTGCAGGTGTTCAAGGCCAGGTTGGAGGAGGCCTTGAGTGACCTGTGCTAGTGGGAGGTGTCCCTGCCTATGGCAGGGGGGTGGGACTGGGTGATCCTTCAGGGCCCTTCCAACCTCCCATTCTATGATTCTATGATTCTATGATTGATTCTATGATGCTATGACTGTGCAGGACATTGTTCTGTAAAGCACAGAATCAGGGTAAAATATTGTCAGTACTGTAAATTAATAAAATCTTTTTCCCAAAGCAGCATTTTCTTTTAGATATGATGAAGAGAATTGATGCAAACTATCAAGACTGTGCAGGAAGTTGTTCTGTAGAGCACAGAATTAGGGTAAAGTAGTGTCAATATTGTAAATAAATGAAATCTTTACCCAAAGCAGCATTGTCTTTTAGCTATGGTGAAGAGAACTGATGCAAGGTATCATGACTGTGCAGGACATTGTTCTGTAAAGCACAGAATCAGGGTAAAATAGTGTCAATATTGTAAACAAATGAGATCTTTACCCAAAGCAGCATTGTCTTTTAGCTATGGTGAAGAGAACTGATGCAAGGTATCATGACTGTGCAGGACATTGTTCTGTAAAGCACAGAATCAGGGTAAAATAGTGTCAATATTGTAAATATTGTAGATACTGTAAATAAATAAAATCTTTTTTTCCCAAAACAGCATTTTCTTTTAGATATGATGGAGAGAATTGATGCAAGGTATCATGACTTGCAGGAAGTTGTTCTGTAGAGCACAGAATCAGGGTAAAATGTTGTAAGTAAATAAAATCTTTTCCCAAAGCAGTATTTTCTTTTAGATATGATGGAGAGAATGGTGGCTTAGAAATCAAGAGAGAATACAGTCATTTTTTTTTTTGTTGTTGTTGTTGTTATATATGCCCTTATCTTAGCAAAATAAAAAGCAAGGCCAGATCAGCCTTATGGCAGCACCAAAGTCTCAGTAGCAAGGCAGTTTTCTGTGTTCCTTGTATTCATAACCACTAAACTGCACAAGTCAATGTTAGCAAGAAATTCCTTGCCTTAATACAAACAAATTTCTCCAAGTTCTTGGCCTTTCCTAGCTTTCAGCTGCAGAGTGTTAACTCAGGGACAATGTGCCACCAGCTTACCACAGTGACAGGCAGTTCCAGCAGTGAAGCACAGCATGTTCCAGTTCCCATGCAAAACAATGTCTTAGATTTTGTTGAGATTTTATTATTTTATGGGAAATGGAGTAAGTAGCAAGAGAGAATATTCACAGAAGCACCCTCAAAGGTCATCTTGTTCAAGGCCCTGCAGTCAGCAAGGACATCAAGGTCAAGTTGCTGAGGGCCATATCAGGTTTGACTTTGAGTGTCACCAGTCACATCTCTGGGCAACCTGTTCTAGTATTTCACCATCCTCATAGAACTTCCTCTCTATGTCCACCCTAAAGGAAGGGTGGAAAGAGACTTTTCATATGAGTGTCTAGCAACAGGACAAGAGAGAATGGTTTTCATTTGAGGGATAGTAGGCTTAGACTTAGGAAGAAGTTCTTCAGTACAAGGGTGCTGGGACTCTGGAGTGATGAGAGACATCTTTAACTACATCAGGTTGCTGAGGGCCCCTTCAAGCTTGACCTTGAATGTCTCCAGGCATGGGACCTTCCAGTATTTCACCACCTTCATAGTGAAGAACTTCCTCCTAACCTCCAACCTAAATCTACCCTGTTTCAGTTTCAAACCACTGCCCCTCATCCTATCACTACAAGCCCTTCTAAACAGTCTCTCCTCAGCCTTCCTGTAGGTCCCCTACAGATACTGAAATGCTGCTACCAGGTCTCTCTGTGACCTTCTCTTCTCCAGGCTGAATATCCCCAACTCTCTCAGCTGGCCTCACAGGAGAGGTGCTCCAGCTCTCTGATCATTCCTGTCAACATGGGATGCCATTTCTTGCCATTCAGGAGAGAGCAATAAACAGAGACTTATTTCTCTGTCCTAGAACATGGAGAGAAAAGAGATAAGTATGAGGTTGTTGATGCCATACCTGCTGTACCCACCCCATAATATGATGTGATCCTGTGACCTGTGTCCTCTTCAAATACTCATTTTAATAGATACAGAATTGGCTGCAAGTATCATAGAATGTCAGGGGCTGGAAGGGAACTCGAAAGGTCATCTGGTCCAGCCCCAACCTTCCTGTAGGCCACCTTCAGGTACTGGAATGCTGCTGTAAGCTCTCCCTGGAGCCTTCTCTTCTCCAGGCTGAAGAGCCCCAACTCTTGCAGCTTGTCCCCATAGCAGAGGTGCTCCAGTCCTCTGATCATTAAGGGCACAATGTTCACCTGCAGAGCAGTGACAAGTGGCATCCCTCAGGGGTCAGTGCTGGCACCAGTGCTGCTTGACATCTTTGTCAGTGCCATGGACAGAGGAATCAGTGCAGCCTCAGCAAGTGTGCAGATGGCACCAAGCTGTGTGGCACAGTCACTTGCTAGAGGGCAGGGATCCATCCAGAGGGACCTGCACAGGCTGCAGAGTTGTGCCCAGGCCAACCTCAGGACATTCAACAAGGCCAGGTGTAAGATCCTGCACCTGGGTAGGCACAATCCCAAGCACAACTGCAAGGCTGGGTGGAGAATGACTGAGAGCAGCCCTGAGGAACAGGTCCTGGGGGTCTGGGGTGATGAAAAGCTCAACCTGAGGCTGCAGTGTGAGTGCAGCCCAGACAGCAACTGTGTGCTGGGCTGCAGCAAGAGCAGTGTGGGCAGCAGGGCAAGGGAGGGGATTGTGCCCCTTTGCTCTGCTCTCCTCAGACTCCACCTGCAGTCCTGGGTGCAGTTCAGGAGCCCCCAGCACAGGAAGGACATGGAAGTGTTGGAGCCAGTCCAGAGAAGGCCACCAAGATGCTGAGAGGGCTGCAGCAGCTCTGCTGTGAGGACAGGCTGAGAGAGTTGGGGCTCTGCAGCCTGGAGAAGAGAAGGCTTCCAGGAGACCTTGGAGTGGCCTTCCAGTGTCTGAAGAGAGCCTACAGGAAGGCTGGGGAGGGTACATCTGTTAGTAGCTCTTAGTCTGAGGTTTATGGTTGACTCTAGAGAGTACATCATCTCTCCACAGCAGCTGAAAACTTGACCTCAAGAACTACCCTGCTAGTCTTTTGACAATTTCATGCTCTCACTCTGTTATACAAACTGGTTATATGAATCAATTTAGTGAGTAAAGTGACATAAAGAAACCGTGGAATTGTCAAATTTCACTTTTGTTCCAGTTAGCTAACCCTACTGGAGACTTGATAAGTGTGGTAGGGTTTGCTCATGAACTCAGGAACTCAACCACACCAATAGTCAGGTTGTACATTACACCTGTTCATCAGACCTCAGCAAGGCCTTTGACACCATCTCCCATGACATCCTGGTGAGCAAACTCAGGAAGTGTGGGATGGAAGAGCAAGCAGTGAGGTGCATTAGGAGCTGGTTACAAGACAGAGTTCAGAGAGCGGTGAGCAACGGTGCCAGGCCCAGCTGGAGAGCTGTAAGCAGTAGAGTCCCCCAGGGATCAGTGCTGGGGCTGGCGCTGTTCAACATCTTCATCAATGCCATTGCTGAGGGCACAGACAGAATCTGCTCAGCAAGGTTGCTGAGGAAGGTCCAGCAGAGGCCTACGAGGATGATGAGGGGACTGGAGCACTGCTTGGGGAGGAGAGGCTGAGGGACCTGGGGCTGCTTAGTCTGGAGAAGAGAAGACTGAGAAGGTATTTAATAAATGTTTCTAAATCTCTGAGGGCTGGGGGTCAGGAGGGGGGGACAGGCTCTGCTCACTGCTGCCTGGGACAGGACAAGCAGCAATGGATGGAAGCTGCAGCACAGGAGGTTCCAGCTCAACACAAGGGGAACTTCTTGACTGTAAGGGTCCCAGAGCACTGGCACAGACTGTCCAGAGAGGTTGTGGGCAGAGAGAATGTGAACTTTGATCACATTCTGTGATTGTGCCATCCACAACCTCCCTGGGCAACCTGTGCCAGTGTCTCACCACCCTCACTGCAAACAACTTCATCTTAACATCCAGTCTAAATCTCCCCTCTGCCACTTCAAACCCACTGCCCCTTGTCCTGGCATTGCAAGACCTTGTCAATAGTCCCTCCTCAGCCTTCCTGTAGCTGCCTTCAGATCCTGGAAGGCTACTCTAAGGTCTCCTGGAAGCCTTCTCTTCTCCAGGCTGCAGAGCCCCAACTCTCTCAGCCTGTCCTCACAGCAGAGCTGCTGTAGCCCTCTGAGCATCTTGGTGGCCTCCTCTGGACCCGCTCAAACAGTTCCATGTCCTTCCTGTGCTGGGGACATTCCTTTTCCTTAGATAGGTGAATTATGTTAGAATTGATAATCCTAGGAAGGTATTTGCTAAATAGGTGGCAATGACATGCAAACCTCATGCTGGGAAGGTCTGTAGACACATCTGAGCAGCAGTGAAGAAGACACTTTCTCTTGCAGGGAATCAAAGGAATTAGAGTTTCTCTGCAGTCATTCTGGGATGATGTCATATGCCAGATGAAATTGTGCTTTGTCTTTGTCTATTAAGGAAAGAAGAAGAAATAACTAACTACCTTGTCTCCTCAGTCTTGGTACTCTGATAACTCCCCAGCTGAAAAAGCAGGCATGTCTGACTTGCAATGGAAAAAACAAGAGTTGTATCTCTTGGAGCGAGCGCATTGTTTTGTTGAGCTTAATCTGCAATAAATCTTCATGCTATTTGCTGATGTTCTGCATGGCTATCACACTTGAAAGGAAGGGAATCTGCAACGAAGACCAACTGTAACCACATTAGAGTGAAGGGCTTTTTATTGATGCACTTTATTTTTCCACTGGGGACCACAACAGAAAGCATGACTAGAAAGAACCGCAACACTGCAGAAAGACGCAGCCCTCGTTCTCACAGGCACTCTGCTGCTAGTGCAAAAAGAGGGAGACAGACTGCTCAGCTTCCCTGGGACACACATTTTCTTTTCTTGTAAATGGAAACAAGAATTAAGACACAAACAAAATCTGCTGAGGCATTCTTCCAGGAAAGCTTTTTTTTTTTTTTTTTTT
>VWZE01023225.1:50526-72900 GCA_013396675.1 Eubucco bourcierii
GTGTTCAAGGTAGGGTTGGATGTGGCCTTTAGTGACCTGTACTAGTGGGAGGTGTCCCTGCCTATGGCAGGGGGTTGGAACTGGATGATCTTTGAGGTCCCTTCCAACCTTACCATTCTATGATTCTCTGATCCTATGTTCATGGCAGAGAAAACACATTTGGGTTGGTTGTGTTTTATTCCTTGCTGTCTGTTCACAGCAAGATCGACCAAAGACTTTTGAACTTCTCTAACTCCTACATTTATTTTATGGGGAAGTGTAAGTCTTTAACAGTCTGAAAAGGAAATATTTGAAAGAAACCCTTAGGAAAAATAAATAGTTTGAATATGATCATCACATGATTCAAGAATTCAAAAGGTAGACAGGGAAAAAAAAAAAAAGACAGGAGAACTAATATTGATGTTCTTCCCATAGCGGTTAGAGCACATTTGATTCAGGTTCTCTTTCAATGATGTACTGTTGAAAACTCAGCCCTCTTTTCATTTAAGTCCATGACTAATCTTTAATTGACTTCAGATGCAAACAAGGCTAAGCCTACAGTAACAACATGAATTTAAGAGGAAATAAAGTGAGATGAAAAACCTGTTTCCATAGAGCATCTCCCACCAAAAAAGGCCTTTCCTCTTAGCGGATACAGACGTTGTTTTTAAAAGACACATATGGTCCTATCAAACAAACATTCTAAATATAGTGGTAAAGGGCAAAAGAAACAGGAATGTGTGACCATGACGTAGCTGTGATACTTTGCTTTGTCGTATTCTTTTCTTCTCTGTGGAGGAGATTCTAAGAAAAAGAACAATGTTTCCTGTAACTCCTTTGCATGTGCTATGTCCTCTCTTCAGTTGCACGTAACTTGGTCATCTGCAGCTGCAACCTTAAGGAAAAGGCAACAGCCACCCAGGCAAACATAGCCCTGGAAGCAGCACCCACTTAGAGCAGCTGGTTTATAAACAAAAAAACCTTCAAAACCTTTACTGCTCACTTGAAAAAAACCCTAAAAACGCTCCAATGTATTCCAGCCTTCGCTTTTCCCAAGCATTTCAGCACTGCATACCATGCCACTGCTAGCCCCATGCATTCTGAAATCAGCCCTCCTGCATGAGCTTCTCTTACAGAATCATAGAATGGGAAGGTGGGAAGGGACCTCAAGGATCATCCAGTTCCAACCCCCTGCCATAGGCAGGGACATCTCCCACTAGAACAGGTCACTCAAGGTCTCATCCAACCTGGCCTTGAACACCTCCAGGGAGGGAGCAGCCACAACCTCCCTGGGCAACCTGTGCCAGTGTCTCACCACCCTCACTGAAAACAACTTCCTCCTAACATCCACTTTCAATCTCCCCTCTGCCACTTCAAACCCATTGCCCCTTGTCCTGGCATTGCAAGACCTTGGCAATAGTCTCTCCCCAGCTTTCCTGGAGCCCTCTTCAGATACTGGAAGCCTTCTCTTCTCCAGGCTGCACAGCCCCAACTCTCTCAGCCTGTCCTCACAGCAGAGCTGCTGCAGCCCTCTCAGCATCTTCATGGCCTTCTCTGGACCCGCTCCAACACTTCCATGTCCTTCCTGTGCTGAGGGCTCCAGAACTGCACACAGGACTGCAGGTGGGGTCTGAGGAGAGCAGAGCAAATGGGCAGAATCCCCTCCCTTGCCCTGCTGCCCACATTGCTCTTGCTGCAGCCCAGCACACAGTTGCTGTCTGGGCTGCACTCACACTGCAGCCTCATCTTGAGCTTTTCATCACCCCACACCTCCAGGGCCTTTTTCTCAGGGCTGCTCTCAGCTATTCCCCACCCAGCCTGGAGTTGTGCTTGGGATTGTGCCTACCCAGGTGCAGTATCTTACACTTGGCCTCTTTCTTCTTCTTCCTCTCTGTATTCTTCTTCCTCAGGTGGTTTAGGCATTGCTGACTGCTGGAAATGAAAATGGTTTGAAAGGTTCCAGTTGGAAGTGGGCCTGAGTCACATCAACTGGACATTTAGGAGGAAGTTCTATACAGTGAGGGTGGTGAGGCACTAGCACAGGTTGCTCAGGGAGGTTGTGGGGCACAGAATCACTCAATGTGATCACATTGGGTGATTCTGTGCCCCACAACCTCCCTGGAGGTGTTCAAGACCAGGTTGGACGAGGCCTTGAGTGACCTGTGCTAGTGGGAGGTGTCCCTGCCTATGGCAGGAAGTTGGAACTAGATGATCTTTGAGGTCCCTTCCAACCTTACCATTCTGTGATTCTATGATTCTATGACATGATTTTTCCCTTTCCTCAGGGAACAAGGAGAAACTGGATCCAAGGCTTCAATTTTGTCTTGTCCTGGAATTAATGATAACATTCAGATCATTGGATGAGTTTTCTCATAACTCAGGTGTCAATGACATTCAGGAATTAGGTCTAGTTAGGAGCTGCACAATATAAACCAGGTCACAACATTATAGTTATGGCCAACCACTCCAAATTCCTAACCGACATCTGCCCTGGCACACAGCTTAAAAATGATTGGAGACTACACTGGGGATGTTTTACTGTGTCCAGTCTGGGCCACTCTATTCAAGACAGATATTGAGGGACAGGAAGTTGTCCAGAGAAGGGCATCAAGGTTGGTGAGGGGCCTGGAGCACAGCCCTGTGAGGAGAGGCTGAGGGAGCTGGGGATGTGCAGCCTGCAGAAGAGGAGGCGCAGGGCAGACCTCATTGCTCTCTACACCTACCTGAAGGGAGCAAACATGACACTCCCCTGTTCAGAGCTGAACTCTAGCTACCATCAGAAACTCCAAACCCTTGGTCTGAAAAATGCTGGCAGAGCCTTCAGATGAAGTCTGCCCATGGGTGTAAGAATGGGCACCGCAGGCTGACTCTGTGAGCAGACTCTCAAAGCAAGCAGACCTGAGCACATGGAAGCGTAAGGCAAACACAACGCTGAGAGAAAACCATTTCTAGAACAAGCCTGCGTGTCTGAAGAACTCTGAGGTAAACAACAGTTGTGTGCACATCTGAGTAAATGAGAGATGGCTTTCAATAAAGTTGCTGAATGACTTTTTAACAGCACTGTACTAAGCGTGACCTCATCCCTCGTTACAGATCAAAGAATTCATGTGGGGAAGAAAATGTTGCAAAGTCCCACGCACATGAAAAGCTGTTCCATGTGAATTCTCCCATGTCTAATAAGGGGAGAGCCTCTAATGGAGTCTTCAGAAGGGGAATTGCCTCCTACTTTCATAAACATCCTGAATTTGTTCATGCAGGGATGAGGCTACAGGGAGAAAAGACTCGGAAAAGAATATATTATGTAACCTTTCTTTCCACAGGCAAACAAACTACAAACTGAGGAGCTGATAGAGATTAGATTCCTCCAGTTAAGTGGACTAGAAACTGAGGAGCTGATGGAGATTAGATTCCTCCAGAGCTAACTGGACTAGAACTGAGGAGTTGATGGAGATTAGATTCCTCCAGAGTTAAGTGAACTACAAACTGAAGAGCTGATAGAGATTAGATTCCTCCAGAGTTAAGTGAACTACAAACTGAAGAGCTGATAGAGATTAGATTCCTCCAGAGTTAAGTGAACTACAAACTGAAGAGCTGATAGAGATTAGATTCCTCCAGAGTTAAGTGAACTACAAACTGAAGAGCTGATAGAGATTAGATTCCTCCAGAGTTAAGTGAACTACAAACTGAAGAGCTGATAGAGATTAGATTCCTCCAGAGTTAAGTGAACTACAAACTGAAGAGCTGATAGAGATTAGATTCCTCCAGAGTTAAGTGAACTACAAACTGAAGAGCTGATAGAGATTAGATTCCTCCAGAGTTAAGTGAACTACAAACTGAAGAGCTGATAGAGATTAGATTCCTCCAGAGTTAAGTGAACTACAAACTGAAGAGCTGATAGAGATTAGATTCCTCCAGAGTTAAGTGAACTACAAACTGAAGAGCTGATAGAGATTAGATTCCTCCAGAGTTAAGTGAACTACAAACTGAAGAGCTGATAGAGATTAGATTCCTCCAGAGTTAAGTGAACTACAAACTGAAGAGCTGATAGAGATTAGATTCCTCCAGAGTTAAGTGAACTACAAACTGAAGAGCTGATAGAGATTAGATTCCTCCAGAGTTAAGTGAACTACAAACTGAAGAGCTGATAGAGATTAGATTCCTCCAGAGTTAAGTGAACTACAAACTGAAGAGCTGATAGAGATTAGATTCCTCCAGAGTTAAGTGAACTACAAACTGAAGAGCTGATAGAGATTAGATTCCTCCAGAGTTAAGTGAACTACAAACTGAAGAGCTGATAGAGATTAGATTCCTCCAGAGTTAAGTGAACTACAAACTGAAGAGCTGATAGAGATTAGATTCCTCCAGAGTTAAGTGAACTACAAACTGAAGAGCTGATAGAGATTAGATTCCTCCAGAGTTAAGTGAACTACAAACTGAAGAGCTGATAGAGATTAGATTCCTCCAGAGTTAAGTGAACTACAAACTGAAGAGCTGATAGAGATTAGATTCCTCCAGAGTTAAGTGAACTACAAACTGAAGAGCTGATAGAGATTAGATTCCTCCAGAGTTAAGTGAACTACAAACTGAAGAGCTGATAGAGATTAGATTCCTCCAGAGTTAAGTGAACTACAAACTGAAGAGCTGATAGAGATTAGATTCCTCCAGAGTTAAGTGAACTACAAACTGAAGAGCTGATAGAGATTAGATTCCTCCAGAGTTAAGTGCTAATGCAGTGCTCCTTGAAACTTAGATCCAGACAGAATCTGAAGCACAGAAGACTCTTCCTCAGATTTTCAACAGTGAAAAATTATTATATAGTCAATGAAAGTGATGCTAATAGGTGAACTATTTCCCAACAGAACTAACTCCTCAATCAGATAAAAAAGCCAAAAAGGCACTAACAAAAGGGCTATAAACAGAAAGACAACAAAAACCACCTTAGAAAAGTAGAGCTGTCAAGAAGCTTCTATTTAATACCTGTACAGCAAAACACACTATAATCCATCAGACACTGCCAAAATGAGCCTGCAGTGTGAGTGCAGCCCAGACAGCAACTGTGTGGCTTCCAGGAGACCTTAGAGTAGCCTTCCAGGATCTGAAGGGTGCTACAGGAAGGCTGGGGAGGGACTATTGACAAAGTCTTGTAATGCCAGGACAAGGGGCAATGGGTTTGAACTGGCAGAGGGAAGATTGAAAGTGGATGTTAGGAGGAAGTTGTTTGCAGTGGGGGTGGTGAGACACTGGCACAGGTTGCCCAGGGAGGATGTGGTTGCTCCCTCCCTAGAGGTGTTCAAGGCCAGGTTGGAGGAGGCCTTGAGTAACCTGTGCTAGTGGGAGGCGTCCCTGCCTATGGCAGGGGGTTGGAACTGGATGGTCCTTGAGGTCCTTTCCAACCTTACCACTCTATGATTCTATGATTCTATGATCCTCCCAGATGAGGCAATAGAAGTTTTCCTAACTGCAAAAAAGATGGCAGTAATAGTTGGGTTTATCCTTTGCACAAGATACAGCACAGGGTTCCACACAAGCTTTCAGCTTTACAAGCTAAGAATAGGAGGGGGGGGAGGGGGGGGAAAGGCAGCATTTTATATCTAAAATGAGAGTAGAAAGCTTACCTCACACAATTCTGATAAATGATAACACTTTGCAAATGCCCAGCCATGTCAGATTGGGTGCATGTCACTCCTTACAGCTACCAAAACCCAACCAGTGACCAAACACAGTCAGTTTTTTGACTAGCTGCATACCCTCAGAGCAGCTCACAATGGTGGCCTAGACAGAGGCATATTAAACCTCCTATACATGCTTCGAAGCAAAGGCTGTTACATCAGTACATTTGGAAGTTACCATGCTGCTTGCTTATGCAGATGAATTAATAAAAGAAATCTCATTTCCTTCAACAAAAGAAACTCTTCCTTTGACTTGCTCTTTCAGCCAAAGGTCTCTCGACACTTTACAGCTGTGGCATATCATATCTTTCACTTCCTGAGAATTTGTTGCTGTTAGGTCAGTACACTGGGACCAAACACACTATATTCCAAAAGAGTTTTGTCACAGGCTTCCTATGTGATCATAGAATAAAAGAATTATAGGATTGTTTTGGTTGGAAAAGACCTCTAAGATCATCAAGTCCAGCCCTCAACCTAAGACCACCATGGCCTTTAAACCATGCCTTAAAGTGCCACATTGACTGTTTGCTTGAACACCTCCTGGAATGGTGACTCCATCATCTTTCTGGGTAGCCTAGTCCAGTCCCTGACCACTCCTGCAGGAAGTAATTTTTTCCTAATATCCAACCTTGGCACAACTTCAGGTCCATTTCCTTTCATTTCAGTCTGGTGAAGAGAAGGCTCCAAGAAGACCTTATTGTGACCTTCTGGTATCTGAAGGGGGCCTATAGGAAAGCTGGGGAGGGACTTTTCAGGATGCCAGGTGGTGATGGCACCAGGGAGGATGCATCCAAGCCAGAGGAAAGTAGATTTAGATCAGACCAGTGGTGAGACACTGGAACAGGTTGCCCAAAGAGGTGGTGGAAACCTCATCCCTGCAGGTTTTTAAGGGCAGGCTGGATGTGGTTCTGGGCAATCTCATCTAGTGAAAATACTTCAAACAACTCAATAAATCCAAAAGCAGCACGGAAAAAAACTCATGGTAAGCGGGGGTGGGACTAGATGATCCTTGAGGTCCCTTCCAACCCTGACAATTATGTGACTCTATGATTTTATCACTTGATAGTAAGGAGCAAAGACCAGAACCCACCTCACTATCATATCCTTTTAAAATAATTCTTCAGTTCAATAAACTGTATCAGAGAAGAACAAAAAGAGATCAAGTATTAAACTGTAGTCTAGAATACAGATTGCAAGCCCCAGCCTCCAGTTTTAATTTGATTTCCTTTTACTCCTTTCTCCTCCTCCATTGCAGAAGTGAAGTGGTCTTTCACTGCAGAAATGCACAACACAAGAAGCAGACCAAATAAAGTCAAGAGGAGTACACCTAAGCCTCTTGGTTGAGAATGAAAAGCAGAAATGGTTTCATCCTACTCACAAGCATAGGTATACCACTGCCATCCGTCTGGTAAAGTGTTTGACAGAATCTGCAAGGCTCCAAAAATGGGCTCTGGGAACAGGAGTTCATCAGATAGCTACTCTCTGGGCTCCCATGAGGGAGCAGAGACTTCAACAGGCTATTCTGCAGTATCTGACCGAGGCAAAAAAACCTCCAAACAAAGCATTTCTTGCTGCCTGCACAATACAAAAGTTTTGTAGAAACTGAAACATTCTATTCCCCCCACAAGTTTCACAATTATTCCATGGAATTACACAATTTAGTAACAGCAAACTGTCTGTTCTCCTCCTAAATTACAGATTAATATTGTCTCATAAGCCCATCTGAATACAATGTCTTGAGCTGAAGAGACCTGCCCTTTTCCACTCAACACCACAGAGCACATAAAGGTATTTCTATGCTATCTGGATACAGTGACAGGTCACAGAATCAGAGAATGGTAAGGTTGGAAGGGACCTCAAGGATCATCCAGTTCCAACCCCCTGCCATAGGCAGGGACACCTCCCACGAGAACAGGTCACTCAAGGCCTCCTCCAACCTGGCCTGGAACACCTCCAGGGAGGGAGTAGCCACAACCTCCCTGGGCAACCTGTGCCAGCATCTCACCACCCTCACTCCAAAGATCTTCCTCCTAACAACCAGTCTAAATCTCCCCTCTGCCAGTTTAAACCCATTGCCCCTTGTCCTGGCATTGCAAGACCTTGTCAATAGTCCTTCCCCAGCCTTCCTGTAGCCCCCTTCAGATCCTGGAAGGCTACTCTAAGGTCTCCTGGAAGCCTTCTCTTCTGCAGGCTGCACAGCCCCAACTCTCTCAGCCTGTCCTCACAGCAGAGCTGCTGCAGCCCTCTCAGCATCTTGGTGGCCTCCTCTGGACCCACTCCAACACTCCCATGTCCTACTGTGCTGGGGGCTCCAGAACTGCACCCAGGACTGCAGGTGGGGTCTGAGGAGAGCAGAGCAAAGGGGCACAATCCCCTCCCTTGCCCTGCTGCCCACACTGCTCTTGCTGCAGCCCAGCACACAGTTGTTGTCTGGGCTGCACTCACACTGCAGCCTCAGGTTGAGTTTTTCATCATCCCAAACCTCCAGGGCCTTTTCCTCAGGACTGCTCTCAGACATTCACCACCCAGATACCCAAATACCTACCCATAGTTTCTCACATCTCAAACCATAAATTCAGGTGGCAATACTTCAAACAACTCAATATATCTGAAAGCAGCAGGAAAAAAACCCACACTTTGGTTTCTTCTAATTAAATTGTATATTGATCTTAAGCTCCTCTCTGTTGCTTGTCAAAGCCACCCCTTAGTATTGTTGTTCTTTGTCTTCCTCTACAGACACAGGAAAGTCTTCATTCTCATAATATTTGTTCTCAAATGCTGAGTTCAGCTTTAGGCCCCTCACTAAAAGAAAGACATCAAGGTGCTGCAGTCCAGAGAAGGTGTCCAGAGAAGGGCAGTGAAGTTGGTGAAGAGTCTGCAGAACAGGTCTGGTGAGAAGCAGTTGATAGAACCAAGATTAATTGGTTCAGCCTGAAGAAAAGGAGGCTGAGGAGAGACCTTCTGGCTCTTTACAACTTCCTGACCAAAAGTTAGAGCAAGGAGGGTGTTAGTCTCTTTTCCCAAGTGAGAAAGTGATAGGATGAGAGGAAATGGCCTCCCACCTGGGGAAGTTTAGGTTGGGTATCAGGAAAAATTCATTCACCAAAAGAGTTGTCAATCCCTGGAACAAGCTGTCAAGATAAATGCTGGAGTCATTATCCCTGAAGGCATTTAAAAGTTGTGTGGATGTGGCACCTGGAACATCATTTACTGACTTGGTGGGTAACAGCTAGGCTCAATGGTCTTAAAAGTCTTTTCCAATCTAAATGTTGGAATGATTCTGAAAAACAGTGTAGTGGTCTTCAAACCAGGCAGATCCTAGCAGGGTCTAGCAGTTAAGATGAATAAACAAGTGGTGCCTCAAAGGAAAAAGAAGAGAGGGAGAAATCAGTATGGTGGGGTCCACCATACTGGTGGTTTTTCATGCCACCCAGCTTTCCAGAGGAGGGCCACCAGGATGATCAGAGGGCTGCAGCAGCTCTCCTATGAGGACAGGCTGAGAGAGTTGGGGTTCTGCAGCCTGCAGAAGAGAAGGCTTCGAGGGGACCTGATAGTAGCCTTCCAGTATCTGAAGGGGGCTAGAGAAAGGCTGGGGAGGGACTATTGACAAGGTCTTGCAATGCCAGGACAAGGGGCAATGGGTTTGAACTGGCAGAGGGGAGATTTAGACTGGATATTAGGAGGAAGTTCTTTACAGTGAGGGTGGTAAGACACTGGCACAGGTTGCCCAGGGAGGTTGTGGCTGCTCCCTCCCTGGAGGTATTCAAGGCCAGGTTGGAGGAGGCCTTGAGTGACCTGTGCTAGTGGGAGGTGTCCCTGCATATGGCAGAGGGTTGGAACTAGATGGTCCTTGAGGTCCCTTCCAACCTTATCATTCTATGTTTCTATGATGCTCTGAATGACAAGCATGATTTTGGACCAAAGGGGTTTGATGCTCTTTAAAGGACCATTTAATCCTCCATTTAATACTTGATTTCTTGGCATAAATGTCCCAGGGAAATAAAAAGGTTAAAAATCAAGTACTCATTTTGAGGGGAAAAAGAAAAAAAAAAGAAAAAAAAGAAGTGAGATGAACTCTTACAAAGAAAAGTCTTCACACATGAAGCATCTTTACACAGCTGAAGCAATCAGTTCATATGCAGACAGCCTGCTCTGGAAACGTGATTTGCAGGACCAGTCCTGGCTTTACTGAGTTGTCTGAAGTGGTTTCACCTCAGGCCAAGAATTACAGATTGGGATGTGAAAAACGGAGTTTCTGAAAGAGGTTTACTTCCTGGCTTACTTCATCAAATATTTTGAATAAAATATAAACAAGGGCTGTGATGCTTCAACTTCCAAAGCAGAGCCAAGCCAAGAGCTGTATTTCCTATTCAGCAGCCACAGTCGAACAAACAAAACATTTTCATCTCCCTTCAGATGAAATGATTCTTCAGACATTCCCAAAAGGCAAGACACTCATACTAGTCACACCCCTCTTTGACTCAACATCACCAGGGAATCATGCTCACCCCCTTTTCACAGATCACAGAATGTCAGGGGCTGGAAGGCACCTCCAAAGCTCATCCAGTCCAACCCCTCCTGCCAGAGCAGAATCTCCTAGACCAGATCACACAGGAACACATCCAGGTGGGTTTTGAATATCTCCAGAGAGGAAGACTCCACAACCTCCCTGGGCAGCCTGTTCCAGGGTTCTGTCATCCTCACAGGGAAAAATTCCTCCTCATGTTTAAATGAAAACTTCCTACGGCTCAGCTTCCACCCAGTGCCCCTTGTCCTCTGCATCACCCAGCAGAGCCTGGCTCCAGCCTCCCGGCACTCACCTGCACATCTTTATAACCATTGCTGAAGTCACCTCTCAGTCTCCTCCCAGCAGCACAGCCCCAGCTCCCTCAGGCTCTCCTCCTAACAGAGCTGTTCCACTCCCTTCAGCATCTTTGTGGCTCTGTGCTGGACTCTCTCAAGCAGTTCTATGTCCCTCCTCAACTGGACACAGTATTCCAGATGAGGCCTCATTAGGGCAGAGTAGAGGGGTAGGAGAACCTCTCTCCACCTACTAACCACAGCCCTTCTAATGCACCCCAGACTGGCATTGCCCCTCCTGGCCACCAGAGCACATTGCTGGCTCCCATCAATGAGGACCCCCAAATCCTTTTCCTCTTTGCTGCCTTCAACAGGTCAGTCCCCAACCTATACTTTTCTCACTCTGCATTGTCTACTCTTGTCCCTTACTGTCTCTTTAAGCAATGGGTGTGCAAAGCAGTTAAATCTCTGTGAGTACTTGTTTTAAGAGTCACATACAATGTTGGGCTAAAAGGGCAAGCAAAGAAGGAACTCGTAGCACCTGCAGTGCTTGTCCTGGTAGTTTTATGGAGCTGGTAACTACATTGCCATGGATGAAGAGACTTTCCTGAATATAGCTGCATGGGAGATCCTAAGAAATAGGTGATGGGTGCTTTACCATCATACATCTCTATAGCAGCATCATATTGTCACTTATTACCCAAGAAACAGGGTCTGATGATCCCTCCCTGGAGGTGTTCAAGGCCAGGTTGGCGGAGGCCTTGAGTGACCTGTACTAGTGGGAGATGTCTGGCAGGGGGTCGGAACTAG
Source organism: Eubucco bourcierii (assembly GCA_013396675.1). Classification (NCBI taxonomy): domain Eukaryota; kingdom Metazoa; phylum Chordata; class Aves; order Piciformes; family Ramphastidae; genus Eubucco; species Eubucco bourcierii. Next base: position 61,785 of record VWZE01023225.1, read on the forward strand.
ATGATCGTTGAGGTCCCTTCCAACCTTACCATTCTATGATTCTTCTCCCTAGTAACAAGAGAAAATGGTCTCAAGTTGCACCAATAGAGGTTAGGGATGGATATTAGGAAAGATTTCTTTATTGCATGAGTGTTCAGGCACTGAAACAGGTTGTCCTCCCTAATGCTGGAGTCACAGTCCCTGGATGTGTTCAAAGAGCATGTAGACATGATGCTTTGGAACGTGGTTTAGTGGGTATAGTGGTGGTGGGTTGACAGCTAGACTTCGTGATCTTCAAGATCATAGAATGGTAAGGTTGGAAGGGACCTCAAAGCTCATCTAGTTCCAACCCCCTGCCATAGGCAGGGACACCTTCCACTAGATCTTTTCCAACTTTAATGATTCTCTGATTCCATAAAAATCCTTCAAGATAACAACGGGTAAGCCCTTCAAACCCTTTCAACCTGAGTGGGTGTTAGTGAACCCTGTTCCAAACACCACAGTAATTCCCAAGCCCAGGGACTGATTCAGAAAGCTTACAGACCCTCTGCCTCTGCCTCTGAAGTTACACTTGGCTGAAGCTCTCCTCGCTGTTCAGCAGCTGAAACAGCAGCCCACCCCTGAAAGCTATTCATCCTTGGAGCCCAGGCTCCTCCAGGATGCTAGGTCAGGATGTCAGGGAGGTAATTGCTTTGCAAGCCTCTGTCTGAGGAGCCTTGTTTACAGTTGAAATTAGCTGCAAATAAAAGCCAGACATTGCCACTCCTGTCCAGCCCTACAGACGCTTGAATGGAAGATAAATTCCCAATCAAGTCTGGACTGATCCAGGTTGAAATGATAGAAGAGGAATGTGCTGAGCCCTCTTGCTCTGCAGCTGCCTGCCAGTAGGTGGTGGGCAGCTTAACGGAGTGATTCCCATCACAGTGAAAAGGAACGGGGCACCGCAAGCTGAACCGAGGGGAAGGCAAGAGGACGTACGGGAGGAAATCGTGAATGCTTAGCTCACATAGACTGCGTGAGAATGAATGCAGAGAAGCCAAGGAACACTGAGCAAACGTGCAGGGCTGAGGCAGGCAAAGATACGTGATTCCAGGCAGCCAAGCTGGGAGCAAAGACAAGCAAAGAAAGATGACAAGCGGCAAATAGAGATGTGGCACACAATGACACAGGAAGGAAGGCTCTCAATGCCAGAGGGGAGGGAAAAAAAGGGGGGAAAAGGAAAAAAATAAAAGAGAACTGAGCAGATACAGCAAAGATGAAGAAAAATAATGGAACGTGCTGAAAAGCTCAGGCAATGTGCACTGAAGTGGGACAGCAGGAGCATGGTGATCCACTCCCAGATCTTGCTCCAAATAAACAGCTTCATAGAGGCAAAGAAACAGGACTGAATGTGCTTTGTGCATGGCTATTCCAAAGCTTTAGTTTTAAATTAAACCCATTCTTGCCAAATATACAGCTGAGTCTATTTTCACTAGTTTTTATCTATTGTTGACAGAACCTGGAAATCTTCCTAAATGTAATGGTGGCAACATATAGACTCTGTCTGATTCAGAAAGTTCTTTACTGGTGCTAAGTTGATGGTTGGACTTGATGATCTTAGAGGTCCTTTCCAACTAAAATAATCCTATGATTCTACTATTGCCTGTACATCCTATGGTTCTACTATTGCCTGTACATCCTATGGTTCTACTATTGCCTGTACATCCTATGGTTCTACTATTGCCTGTACAGCCTATGGTTCTACTATTGCCTGTACATCCTATGGTTCTACTATTGCCTGTACATCCTATGGTTCTACTATTGCCTGTACATCCTATGGTTCTACTATTGCCTGTACATCCTATGATTCTACTATTGCCTGTACATCCTATGGTTCTACTATTGCCTGTACATCCTATGGTTCTACTATTGCCTGTACATCCTATGGTTCTACTATTGCCTGTACATCCTATGGTTCTACTATTGCCTGTACATCCTATGGTTCTACTATTGCCTGTACATCCTATGGTTCTACTATTGCCTGTACATCCTATGATTCTATTATTGCCTGTACAGCCTATGGTTCTACTATTGCCTGTACATCCTATGGTTCTACTATTGCCTGTACATCCTATGATTCTATTATTGCCTGTATATCTTATGGTTCTGCTACTGCCAGTACATCCTATGATTCCATTCTTGCCAGTACATCCTATGAGTCTATTATTGCCTGTATATCCTATGGTTCTGCTACTGCCAGTACATCCTATGATTCCATTCTTGCCAGTACATCCTATGAGTCTATTATTGCCTGTATATCCTATGGTTCTGCTACTGCCAGTACATCCTATGATTCCATTATTGCCTGTACATCCCATAATTCTATCATTGCCTGGCTTTTTCTCTACCCTAGAAAGGAAAACTTTTAGAAATATTGAAGATATTATCAAATGTCACCCTAAAATATGCAGCTCTGGAGCCCCCAGCACAGGAAGGACATGGAACTGTTAGAGTGAGTCCAGAGGAGGCCACCAAGATGCTCAGAGGGAGGCAGAAGCTCTGCTGTGAGGACAGGCTGAGAGAGTTGGGGCTCTGCAGCCTGCAGAAGAGAAGGCTTCCAGGAGACCTTGGAGTAGCCTTCCAGGATCTGAAGGGGGCTACAGGAAGGCTGGGGATGGACTATTGACAAGGTCTTGCAATGCCAGGACAAGGGGCAATGGGTTTGAAGTGGCAGAGGGGAGATTAAAACTGGATGTTTGGAGGAAGTTGTTTGCAGTGAGGGTGGTGAGACACTGGCACAGGTTGCCCAGGGAGGTTGTGGCTGCTCAAGGCCAGATTGGACGAGGTCTTGAGTGGCCTGTGCTAGTGGGAGGTGTCCCTGCCTGTGGCAGGGGGTTGGAACTGGATGATCCTTGAGGTCCCTTCCAACCTTACCATTCTATGATTCTATGATTCTATGATCTCTGTGCCACAAGCACATATAACTCCACCTGTACTCTTCATAGTGCTTTTGTATCTAGACTTCAAATGGCTTTGCAAAGCAAAACAATCACTCTTATTTTTCTGACCTGTGTTGGACCCAAATACCAAGGAGAACTTTAACTTTCACCTACTTTCATCACAGAAAAAAAAGAAAATTGTGCTAATCTTATTTTACTTTTTTTTTCCTAACCTGTGTTTGATCCAAATAACATGGAGAACTTTAAATTTCACCTACTTTCATCACAGAAAAAGAAAAAAAAAAAAAAAGAAAAGGTCATGTTAAAATTCTGATGAGCATGTCTGTCACTAAGACTCTCTCTAAAATTCATAGTATCACATGGAAAAATAAATTACTGTACTAGTGGGAGGTGTCCCTGCCTATGGCAGGGGGTTGGAACTAGATGATCCTTGAGGTCCCTTCCAACCTTACCATTCTATGATTCTATGATTCTATAAATACAACCTGGATGTTCTGTTAGGGCAAAACCTGAGGATTTCAAGTTTTGGTTTATTTCACTGCAAGTATTTTTTCGAAAGTTATTTTGGTTTTAAGGAAACTCCATTTAGTCAAGGATGATTTTTCAGTCAGCCCCTGTAAATCAGACACGTTAAAAATGACTATGAGTAAGAAGTGAGAATGAGTAAGTGCATCCTAACGCTATGAAAGCAGTTTGTTGACCAACACAGTGCACTTCAGAGTCTGCAAAAATGCAGAAGCACACATAGTCATCTATAAATGATATTTCAGTTACTCTGAAATGGAAACCCTAGAGGAAACCCAAAAATGTTAGCATAGCTATCCAGAACCTAGGCACACTGTCAGCACTCCTCTTACAGCAGTTGTATCACAATTATCATTACAGACCTCACAATGATTTCTTTTTTCTATTTTTGCCCACCAGTTTCAAGCCTATGAGCACACCATAATGTTTGGATTTTTTTTATATTTGCTTCCATGAAACTAGAATGCCACCTCTAAAGTGAAGGACTTGCCTGGCTGCTGAGCAGCACTGCTCTCTGTTGAATGCCATTAGCACAGACTGTAGTTCCTCTGTTTGGGCATCAGGCTGGAATTACTAAGGGCTTTCATTGTCTTGAGGTCAACAGGTGCAGAACGTCTCATGGATTTGAATGCTGTAGTTATCAGCCTGGCAATCAATGGTCTTATGTTATAGCATTCATATTAAAATGTTAATTGCCATTAATGCCTTCCACTAAGGCATTCAACTCAATTGTGTTCTTTTGGTCCCAGAAATGTTGATACGTGAGACTGTCCCATCAATTTCAACAGAGCACAGACGTATACCATCCATAGGAGCACTGAAGCCATTAAACAAAGCTTTAGAATCTGATCAGATTTTGCTTGCACTGATATCTGCCTTCATTTATGACCTCTAAAGAATATATTAAGATTGCTACTACAGGTGAAGTTGTTTGATGCATTTCAACCTTTCAGCAGTTTGCAGTTGTAGTAAATAATCAGTCACATCAGCTCTAAGACTAAGTGACAGCAAAGGCTTCATGGGGCACTGGAAAACTATGTGACAGTAAAGGCTTGATGGAGCACTGGAAAACTGTGACAGCAAGGCTTCACAGAGCACTGGAAAAATGTCACAGCAAGGCTTGATGGAGCACTGGAAAATCATGTGACAGCAAAGGCTCTGTTGAGCACTGCAAACACAGATTGCTGGATTGCAGGTTTGGGTTTTCTGGGGAAGAATTATTCAAAACAGAAGCTAAACTCCATTCTGTAGATCTAACTTTTAGAGCTTTAAAAGCTTATATTATCATAGAATCACTGGTTTTACACCCTAAGTTACAGGAAGCCCACTAAGTCAAGAAGCACAGTCCCTTTCATAGCATCATAGAATCACAGGATTATAGCATCATAGAATCAGAAAACGGTTTAGGTTGGAAGGGACCTCAAGGATCATCCAGTTCCAACCCCTGCCATAGGCAGGGACACCTCCCACTAGAACAGGTCACTCAAGGCCTCATCCAACCTGGCCTTGAACACCTCCAGGGAGGGAGCAGCCACAACCTCCCTGGGCAACCTGTGCCAGTGTCTCACCACCCTCACTGCAAACAACTTCCTCCTAACATCCAGTTTCATTCTCCTCTCTGCCACTTCAAACCCATTGCCCCTTGTCCTGGCATTACAGGACCTTGTCAATAGGCCCTCCCCAGCCTTCCTGTGATGCCACAAGAAGAGTTTTGCAGGATGGGTTAAAACAAGTGCCTGCAGTGAAGAAAAAACACTGTACAAAGCATCTCTAGGTCCCAAAAGAACATAAACATTCATACAGAGATTTTGCCTCTCTTCTACCAGTGAAAATGGCTGTGAGTGTATTACAAAAGCTGACCAAGCCCCGGCTACAGCTGCCTGCACCCCAAGAACATGAGCATGCACAAATCCTGTAAGGCCCTGTATAAAACCAAACACTTGTTCCTGATCCCTAATGATAAATTCAGATGAAACAAAACAGATAAATATTCCCATTGACTCCACTGGGATCTGAGGCCCAAGAATATCCCACTTCTCCTAGAATCATCACCAGAAAAAAAGCACCCAATGCTTTCAGTAGGACAATGAGAAGCATGCAGATTATTGGCTTTTATAGACACTTTTTGGAACTATTTCATTAGGCTACTTTATAATTGTAAAGCAGAATGAAACCATGACCTAACTTCCTGGGAAGAAGGCAAGGCAGTGTTTTCACTAATGAGTTACAAAAATAGATAAGTGATGGAATGATTCTAAACTAGTTAATGGTTTTTTGAATAGGAAACTGAGTGACTTGCTATTTACTATATTTTTTTTTCACTTTTCTCCTGGTACAGCTCAGTTTTTTTGCTAAATCCATCTGCTGCTTAGATGTATTTATTATTATGTCATTAAGCAACTCCTCACTTCCCAGGGGCCCTCACCTTTGCACTTTGTGGAAATGAGTTCTTTGCCTCACTCAAACGTCACAGCGACAACTCACACAAGGGAGCTGTGATGCAAGAAATGTCAGAATTTAGAAAGCACTTTTTTTTTTTTTTTAAACTCTGCTGAAATTTGAAGTTTACACAAGATGTGATGGGTTTCCCCATCCCCACTTTGCTCCTCAACTCCTCCTCCTTCCTTCTCACACACAGTCTTCTTCCTATTCTTCGCAGTTTCAATGACAACAAGGAACAAAGATGTCTTGAGAGAGCCAAGAATAATACCCTGTTGTTGATCTGTACTCATAAGTCTCACTTAATGACTTTTTNAAAAGTTGAAAACTCATGCTTCACTGGGGCCATCTGTGAAGTTCTTTGTTTGGGGATTTGAGAAGGAGCCAAAGCTTTGCATACCCTGTCTTTGAGACTCAAATCCCAGAGGTATCGCAGAAGTTTAACTAGGGCTCAGACTAGCATAAAGTCACTGTTCATAAGAGAGTTTTGTCTGCCAGATCAATGGCTAACAATGCCCAGCTGATAGCCACAGCTCCCCAGGAAGATGTATAACCTGCTGTATACCTGCAAACTGAATCGGGCAAGTTAAACAACACAATCAGTTATAGATGTTCAGATATTCCCCTTCTCAAAGACTCTGAAAGGCTGGCTCCAGAGCCTGAAGTTAAAATGTCTGTGGTAGCAATGATGTCACCCTTGTCACAGGCTTTAACTAGAGCAATGAAAGGAGCTGTTATGTTTCTCCTAGCTCAGCAGGTGTGAAGGCAACACAAAGGACATTCACAGAGGAATTCCCTTACATGAAACTTAATCAGACTCTCTCTTGAGTGTTGCACACCACTGATCCCACTGCCTGGGGAATGAATGGGGAACAAATGCTGATTCATTGTGTTTTGCAAACGCTTCTGGAGAACAATATTTAATATCAAAAAGTCACCAATTCTTGCTGCCACTTCCATTTCATCTCCTGTTCATTGTTATTTTTTTTTGTCCTCCTCCTGCTTACTTTATGATTCATTTGCTGACCCTTCCTTCAACAAGCTCCTAAGATCTGCTTGATTTAAGTATGTTTAAGTCTGAAAGTCGATTGAGAAGTTTTGTTTTCCTTTTATTTTAATGTAGATAACTGCATACAAAGAGAACTCAGAGGAGATGGCAACACAGGCTGAAAGCTGAGTTCAGATGAAGATAGGACCTTCAATGTTGATGAATATTTTGTTTGCAGCCCAATAGTAATCAACTCTGTTTAAAAAACTCCTGCTGCAGCTGGCATGAACTGTACTTTCTGCTCCCTTCCCCTTGTCTAATTTACCCTTGTTAATTAAGATAAGGAATATAACATTTAATTCATTGAAAAAACACATTAAGCCAATACATTCTATTACAATTTGCTTCAACATGACCATAATTTTCATCTGAGGAAATATTTGAGCAGCTTCCCAAACTGAAATACACAAATGCTACATCAGCTTTTTTTAAGAGCCTAAACAGAAACCACTTTTGCTGTTCTAACTTAAGAGCAGCTGCACTTTCCAGTCTGACATTGCTAGGATGGCTATGGTATGCTGCAGGGCATCATTTGCTATGCCATTGATGCAGATTCCTGGGCCCAGTCAGCAGATTTCAAAGTGCATCACTCTGAGGTAAACACAGCCATTCTCTGAAAATACCCCAGGAACCACAACACAAAGCTCTCATCAGGGTATATATGTTCAGTGGGCTTTAATTTGCAGTTCTCATAATTCAGTTCAAGTCCCAGCCTGCATGTGTGAAGCTTCATGTTGCAAGTAAAAGACTTCCTTTAAAAAAAGGGATCTCAAAATTCCTGTCCTTATAGAAAATACAATCATAGAATCACAGAATGGTAAGGCTGGAAGTGACCTCAAAGCTCATCCAGTTCCAACCCCCTGCCATAAGCAGGGACACCTCCCACTAGTACAGGTCACTCAAGGCCTCGTCCAACCTGGCCTTGAACACCTCCAGGTGTTCAAGGACTATTGACAGGTGTTCAGGGACAATTGACAAGGTCTTGCAATGACAGGACAAGGGGAATGGGATTGAACTGGCAGAGGGGAGATTGAAACTGCAGGAACGTTGTTAGGAGGAAGTTGTTTGTAGTGAGAGTGGTGAGACACTGGCACAGGTTGCCCAGGGAGGATGTGGAGCACAGAAGCACAGAATGTGATCAAAGATCACATTCTGTGCTTCTGTGCTCCACAACCTCCCTGGAGGTGTTCAAGGCCAGGTTTGAGGAGGCCTTGAGTGACCTGTGCTAGTGGGAGGTGTCCCTGCCTATGGCTTGGATCCAGTTCCTATGGTTGGAACTGGATGAGCTTTGAGGTCCCTTCCAATCTTACCATTCTATGATTCTATGATAAGTCAGCATAGTTTCAAGCAGAGTTTATAGTGCCCACTGTACATCTGCCTTCATTATCTAAACTGCAGCCTGTGCTGAGTGTTAAAGAAGCATTTTAAACTGCACAAGATGGAAAGAATGTTTGCCTGTGTACAGTTACAAGAGAGCAGAGCATGGCTTGAAAGATTTTCGTCACCGAAGCAGGGCCCTCTTTATGCACTTATGTCTTGCAAAATTTCCCCCTCTCAATTAACTGTCTGCTTTCCTATACGTTTCCTGTAGCAAACAAAAAGAGCTGCCAAATGCAATTCTTTGGGTTTTGGCACAAGACCCAAGAGAGGCAGAGGAAAAGTCCGAAAATGACTCAGCTGCCAACTCGAACATCGCAACAGCTCTGACATTTCCGCACTCCGGCGTTTTAAATAGCAAGATTGAGAAATCTAAAGTAGACAACTCTGATGAGCTGAAAGGATTGGGGGGTTTTGTTTCCCTGGTAAATAAGGGATAGGCTCAAATGACTGAAAGGGTAAAACTTTCCCAGACGTGGACTTTACATGTGTGCACAAAGAAGCATAAAGGGAAATGGGGAGAGAACACTGGGATGGTTTAAGCAGCTGGTATCCTTTCTGAAAGAGGCTGTACCAGCTCTTCATTTGATTCTACTTTCTGACAAGTGCCCAAGACCCTGGCAGATAATGTCAGGCAACGTGGTAGAAGGCAACTGGTGGGAGAACGCTCAAATAATACCACCACAAGAGCCATCAGCCCATCAAAGACCCATCTGTACAAGGCTAGAGAAGTGTAGGTCACAGAAGTGGAAGGAACACAAACTGCTGAGTGGAAGGGACCTGCCTGCCCAGTCCTTCCCAGGGTCATTCCTGGAGTCATTCATCTCCCACGTCCAGGTGCGACACTCAGCCTGAAGAGTCAACCCTTGAGCACGTTCTGTACTTTGGGTCTAGGGGACCCATCATCTAGAGTGAGTGTTTGTCCAGCTGCCAGCTACTGTATAAGGATCAGGACCCAAAGGGTGTTACTAAATGGAAAGTCTCTGGTGTCTGAATCCAAGGGCCCATGGTGCAACTCCTGGTGGGGGCCCACTGAGCACTGAGCAGATGAAGTGCCCTGGGAGCCAGGGTAGGGGTGTATCTAGGGGCAGGACCACAAGAGAAGCTCCTTAGTGAATGGACCAGCAGAGTTCCAATTGGAGAGACTACAGAGGGCAGGGGTCTCTAAGGGCAAGGTCTGCAGGTCTGTGTGTTTCTGTGTGAACAGAATGGATGGAGATCTTGGCTACTGTGGGACCAGAAGTGTCCAGACCAGCACTCTGCATGTGTGTGTGTGTGTGTGTGTGTGTGTGTGTGCATGTGTTCATACCCTGAGGTACAGTCTTTACTAGCAACTGGAAGAAGTTTGCAGTCTCAAGGGCTCCTATGTTCATGTTCCAGCATCCATAGAAAATGGGATGCAGGAGTAGATTGAGTCTCTAAGCCCAGCTGCTGAGGGAATCTATGTTGTACATATGTACCTATAAGTTCTCACCCCTAGATCTTCATCCTACTCAGACAGAGAAGCAACACTGAGGTCTGCATGGTCAAGTGTGTGTGTGCTTGTGATGTGTACATGTGTCTCTGTCTGTGTTTCCACATGCTCAGCCTCACTGCTGGGTAGACCCTGGGGATGTAAATCAGCAGCAGATTTCCCTCTCTCGGACTGTTAGGTCCAGCCCAAAAATTCTCCTATCAGATATTGACTTTTTATTTTTCCTGACAAAGGAAAGAAGATACCATTTTTAAAATACACTTTCTTTTTTTTTTTTAATATGTGTGCTGTATAATAAATGCCTTGAAGGGGAGGAAAAACTTTGCTAAAAATAAAATCAAAACCCATCAATATTTCTGAACTGTGAGTCTAGCTTTGCCTCCAAAACTTTTAAATGCCAGTTCAACCTTTGTGCCTCTGATTCTCCTCCACTGTTTCCTCCCTTTGAAACAGGGTTCATGTCCCTTGTAGATCTGTGCCTCCATGCTGACTTTAATTTGATGTGCTGTCAACAAACTTTTAGTCCCAGTTTCGGTATCTACACACTAAATAAACACAGTAGGTTCCAAATCAAAATCTACACGAGAGGTATTAATGATTTTCCCCTTGCTCAAGTAGTAAGCATCTGACTTTGCATGCTGTTCAGAGCGTTTCACGTTGGATGAGGAAACCACAACTCCATGCCATGTCCTATTGGACAGGAACGCTGGCTAAAGTGGCTATGGCTTTAGATGTTCTCCTCCTTCTCCCAGGCTTTCACAGGAGTGTTGACATGTCTGGATTAAAATCAGATAAGCACAGCAGAACAAACAAGAATTAAGTTGTTCTACATATGACAGGCAGCAGACTTCTGGATTTTTTTTGCCACTGACTACTGTAGTTTTGAAAAGAGCTTTCATGGGTTGCAGAAGAGATCAGACAAGTACTTAGAAAGGAATTCCAGTGAGAGCTACCAAACCAAAAGTGGGTCAGGAAATCCCTAGAAATGCATACAGAATCATAGAATCATAGAATGGGAACCTTGGAAGGGACCTCAAAGATCATCCAGTTCCAACCCCCTGCCATAGGCAGGGACACCTCCAACTAGCACAGCTCACTCAAGGCCTCCTCCAACCTGGCCTTGAACACCTCCAGGGAGGGAGCAGCCACAACCTCCCTGGGCAACCTGTGCCAGTGTCTCACCACCCTCACTGCAAACAACTTCCTCCTAACATCCACTTTCAATCTCCCCTCTGCCAGTTCAAACCCATTGCCCCTTGTCCTGGCATTGCAAGACCTTGTCAGTAGTCCCTNCAGGTGGGTCTGAGGAGAGCAGAGCAAAGAGGCACAATCCCC
>VWZE01023227.1:2954-22885 GCA_013396675.1 Eubucco bourcierii
AGAGGGCTGCAGCAGCTCTGCTGTGAGGACAGACTGAGAGAGTTGAGACTGTGCAGCCTGGAGAAGAGAAGACTTCCAGGAGACCTTAGAGTAACCTTCCAGAATCTGAAGGGGACTACAGGAAGGCTGGGGAGGGACTATTGACAAGGTCTTGCAATGCCAGGACAAGGGGCAATGGGTTTGAAGTGTCAGAGGGGAGATTTAGACTGGATGTTAGGAGGAAGTTGTATGCAGTGAGGGTGGTGAGACACTGGCACAGGCTGCCCAGGGAGGTTGTGGCTGCTCCCTTGGTGGAGGTGTTGAAGGCCAGGTTGGAGGAGGCCTTGAGTGAGCTGTGCTAGTGGGAGGTGTCCCTGCCTATGGCAGGGGGTTGGAACTGGATGATCCTTGAGGTCCCTTCCAACCTTACCATTCTATGATTTGGTGAAATTTGGTCCTTCTTCCCTTCTGAAATGCTCTGTGTTGCCTTGGTTTTGGTTTTGAAGTTAGTCTTAACTCAGTAGTGAACAAAAGCAGTAGCTCCCTGTGGACTCAAAGCAAGTCTGTTCTTTCACTGTGGGTAAGGGTGGTTCCAAAGTCACAAATGCTGACTTCACCCTGCTGAGGTGAAAGGCCTTGGAGTCTTGAAAGTACAGTAAGTGGTGAGAAGGACATTTCTTTGAGGGGCAGCTCAGAGCATCCTTCCATCCATTCTGCCCCCAGGTAGTCAAGAACCTGTGTTGTTGTGGTCTGTGTTATTCCTCAGACGTGCAAACTTCTTAGAATCACAGAGTCATTTTGATGGGAAAAGACCTCTAAGACCATCAAGTTCAACCATTCTCTGACTCTACCAGGGTTGGTCCTAAACCACGTCCCTCAACCCCACATTTCTGCCTGTTTGTAACACCTCCAGGGGTGAGGATTCCACCACCTCCCTGGTAACTTGTTCCAGTGGTTGAGAATACTTCCAGTGAAGGAATTTCTTCTAATACCCAATCTAAATGTTGTAATAAATACATTTTTGTATTTTCAACTTTCACTCATTTTTAGGTGTTCCTTGCTTTTACTTTTAATTATTTCATGTTACCACTGAATAGGGTTCTGCTTCCAGCCAAAGTTATCCTTTGTTTTATTCCGGACTCTTTTCCTTTGTTTTATTCCTGACTCTTTTCCTTTGTTTTGTTCCTGACTCTTTTCCTTTGTTTTATTCCTGACTCTTATCCTTTGTTTTATTCCTGACTCTTTATCTGTGTTCAAATACTTGAAGGAATTCCAGTTTTAAGTCCCAGTGTGTTTACATTTTCTTTTCCATGCACTAGTTATGCTTATAACTTCCTTTGGTGTGGGGAAACAAGCCATTCTTAATCACCAGCTGGATAGATGAAGAGCTCTTATTTGATACCTTATGCATCTAACAGCTTTTCCTCAGTGTTTTCCTTGCTAACTCTGAAAGGATCTGCAAGCATGTCAGTAGGATTTGTTCCTCTTCTTGGATTGTCAAAATCTATTCTGTAGTTCCTTCTGAAGAGAAATAATTTATGTTGACTCTGGTTGATTGCAGAGCTTTGTGATTTTTTTGCTCAAAGCATGGGCTGGAAGCAAGGAAGTGAGAGGTGATCACTGTCCCTGTGTACTTTGCTGTGGTGGTGGTGATTCTTTTCATTCTCAGGATGTTGACTGGTCTGTGTTGCTAGGTGCTTGCTGCATGTGGCTGGATTGGGTAGCTCACTTCTCTTTGGCTTTCTCTTAAACTCTTCCAGACATGTGCCTCTTCCCATCTATAGAATCCATAGATTCTAGAATCAATAGATTCCATCTATACAATCTTCCATCAATAGAATCAATATGATTCTATTGAATCATAGCATCAGTCAGGGTTGGAAGGGACCACAAGGATCACCTAGTTCCAACCCACCTGCCATGGACAGGGACACCCTCCCCTAGGTCAGGCTGTCCAGAACCTCATCCAGCCTGGCCTTAAACACCTCCAGGGATGGGATTTCCACCACCTCCCTGGGCAACCTGTTCCATGGTCTCCACCACCCTCATGCTGAAGAACTTTTTCCTAACATCCAGTCTGGCCTCAACCACCTCCCTGGGCACCCCATTCCAGGCTTTCACCACTCCTATGGTGAAGAACTTCCTCCTCACTTCCAGTCTGAGTCTCCCCACCTCCAGCTTTGCTCCATTCCCCCCAGTCCTGTCACTACTTGATCTCCTAAAAAGTCCCTCCCCAGCTTTCTTGTAACCCTCTTCAGATACCCGAAGGCCACAATAAGGTCACCTGGGAGCCTGCTCTTCTCCAGACTGCACAGCCCCAACTCTTTCAGTCTACCCTCTGGGTTGCTGAAAAGCTCAAGATGAGGCTGCAGTGTGAGTGCAGCCCAGACAGCAACTGTGTGCTGGGCTGCAGTAAGAGCAGTGTGGGCAGCAGGGCAAGGGAGGGGATTGTGCCTCTTTGCTCTGCTCTTGTCAGACCCCACCTGGAGTCCTGTGTGCAGTTCTGGAGCCCCCAGCACAGGAAGGACATGGAAGTGTTGGAGTGGGTCCAGAGGAGGCCACGAGGATGCTCAGAGGGCTGCAGCAGCTCTGCTGTGAGGACAGACTGAGAGAGTTGGGGCTGTGCAACCTGGAGAAGAGAAGGCTTCCANCCCTGGAGGTGTTGAAGGCCAGGTTGGAGGAGGCCTTGAGTGAGCTGTACTAGTGGGAGGTGTCCCTGCCTATGGCAGGGGGTTGGAACTGGATGATCCTTGAGGTCCCTTCCAACCTTACCATTCTTTGCTTCTATGATTCTATGATTTGTCAGAGTCCAGTGTTAGTGGCCCTAGGTCACCTCTGGCTATGTATGATCTGTCTGCTTCCTTAATTTCTGGACTCTATCTTCATTGTTGTTGAGCTGTGCTTGTGTCATGGGTTTTGCCTCAAGGTCATGAGTTCATGACCTTGCCCTCAACCATAGCATCTCTAAACAGTTTGTTTTGTCCAGTTGGGAGCTTAGGTTTTTGTGCTTTTCTTCAGTCAGAGGGCTGGGAATAGAGTCCAGTACTTGGTCATTATTTTCCCTGTGTTGACCAACTGAGGAGAGCAGCACTTTAAAACGGGGAGGAGACTCTTTGAAAGCATTGCAGAGCTCTTCATCTGACAAGGTACTCTGTGCCCATGGGCAGAGGCCCCAGCCTGTTCCCCAGTGGGCAGAAAATTGGAAAGATGAGCTGTATGTTGAAATTCTCTTCTGTCTGATGTCACAAAACATGTTCTGTGGGAGAGCTGAGAGAAGGGGGAACTCCAGGAGTGATTTGTGAACAGGAGATGGCAATTTGACCCCAGCTCTGTCTGGGAGCTGCAACTTCTTGGACGCTGGAGGAGACTTCGAGGTAGGCATTAGTCACACTAGTTATGAAGTGGTGTTTTTGTTTCAGTACACTTGTGGAGAACAAAACAGACAAACCAGAATTTTGTCTAACAGAACCTGGTACCTAAGGCTTGTCCACTGAAACCACTGAGGGTCTTGGAGCTGTTAATGGCAGGGGAATGAGCACAGCATGAGGAGGACTGGTAGCAGGAACTGTAACTTTTGTCAGAGAAAATGACCTGCTTCCACCACTTCATCAATGTAGTTGGTCAAGGAAACAGCCTAGGAAAATGAAAGCAATTTCTGAAATCATAGAACGGCTCATTTTGGAAGGGACCTTAGAGATAGCTACTGCAACCTCCCTGCCATTGACAGAGACACCTCTCAGTTAGGCTTGACTGCTCAAGGCCTCATCCAGCCAGACCTTTAACAACTCCAGGGAAAGAGACATTCACAGCCTCCCTGGGCAGCCTATTCCAGAGTCTGACCACCCTTGTACTGAAGAACTCCTTGCTAAGATTGAGTCTAACCCTACTCTCCCTCCCCTTCAAACCATCCCCTCTTGTTCTGTTGCTTGACACATTTATGTAAAGTCCCTCTCTAGCCTTCCTGTAGGATCCCGTCAGGTATTGGAAGGCAGCTCTAAGGTGTAGGGTCTTCTGCAGGCTGAACAAGCCCACCTTAGTCAGCCTATCCTCATAGCAGAGGTGCTCTATTGATGTGCAGTTTGTAGTTTGGGAATAAATTTTATATCCAAGTCATTTTTACCTCTTTAGAACAAAATAACGATTGGAGTGATTACAAAATATTATTTAACATTAAATATCCTCTATCACCTATTATTTAATGTTCTAATATTTTGTAGTTTTAAATGAGTCAAAGCTTATTTAGGAATATAACTTAAAGGTCTATTAACTGCTAGTTGCTGGAAAAAAAAAAAAACCCTACAGCTTTTATAAATGTGTGTGAGAGAAATTTAAAATCACTAATTGGATAAGCTGGGCTCTGAGAAGGAGGTGTGATTAGACTCCAGTACCACATATAAGAAACCAGTTGCAGCTCTGGTGCAAACCAGTCTGTAGCAGAGATGTGTCAAGTTTGAGTCATATTTCTTTCATGTGCTTACTTTAATCCCTCTCTGCACCTTTAAGCTGCTGATTGATTGATTGTTAAACTCCTGGCTTAGGCTTCTCTTTTTTCTGGCTGTTTTTCTTTATGAGAAAGCTTAGGAACCCATTTTCACTTAACCTGAGGCAAATGTGCTTCTACCTGCCCAGCATCTGCAGGAAAGTGGTTTGGTGACCTCTGTCTGTGGTGGCCACCAAGAACCATTTTGTTGTAATGCTTCAAGCCTCAGTGCAGTATTTAAATGATCACACTTGAATGACTTCTGTCAGAAAGTAAAAATCAACATCTCCAGCAATTCATTCCACATTTTTCTAATCAGCTTCTGTGCTGACAATTTCTGAGGTCACTAAATGACTTACAGAATCATAGAATGGTAAGGTTGGAAGGGACCTCAAGGATCAGCTAGTTCCAACCCTCTGCCAGAGGCAGGGACACCTCGCACTAGTACAGCTCACTCAAGGCCTCCTCCAACCTGGCCTTCAACACCTCCAGGGAGGCAGCAGCCACAACCTCCCTGGGCAACCTGTGCCAGTGTCTCACCACCCTCACTGCAAACAACTTCCTCCTAACATCCAGTTTCAATCTCCCCTCTACCACTTCAAACCCATTGCCCCTTGTCCTGGCATTACAAGACCTTGTCAATAGTCTCTCCCCAGCCTTCCTGTAGCCCCCTTCAGATACTGGAAAGCTACTGTAAGGTCTCCTGGAAGCCTTCTCTTCTCCAGGCTGCAGAGCCCCAACTCTCTCAGCCTGTCCTCAGAGCAGAGCTGCTGCAGCCCTCTGAGCATCTTTGTGGCCTCCTCTGGACTGGCTCAGACACTTCCATATCCTTGTGCTGAGGGCTCCAGAACTGCACACAGGACTCCAGGTGGGGTCTGAGGAGAGCAGAGCAAAGGGGCAGAATCCCCTCCCTTGCCCTGCTGCCCACACTGCTCTTGCTGCAGCCCAGCACTCAGTTGCTCTCTGGGCTGCATGCACACACTGTAAGGACTTGTCTCTTTGAGTCTCTTATGGTTTGTGTTGCAAGGGTAAATTTTGAGGTGGCCCTGGAAATTCAGCTTAACTTGCTTCAGTGTTGCCTGTAGTCTCTCTTGACTGTCCTACTCTTCCTTCTTCAAGGACTGTGAGGAGCAGGTGAGGTATTCTTTCCAGAAACATTACACATATGACTGTGTATTGCAGAGTGTCTGGCAAGAGAGAGGCTTTCAGTTTTCAAGAATTCACAGGTAGTTTACAGTCATGGTAAGGAAGAGAGCTACAGTACTGGACAACCAGCTTTTGTCCTGTAGATTAGAGACTGCTCCCAAATGTATTAGACAGACACAAAGAAGGATATTGCCTTCTGGTGTGTGTGAGGGGTGTGAGTTCCTGGATCTCATCCATAAGACTGAAAGTGATCAATAAGCTAGGTTTTTGATGTACCTTAAACCATGAAGGGGTTTGGAGGTGAAAGGCCTTCCATAAAGGAGGCTCTGGTGATTACTTTGTTTTATGCTAGAGTTTCACATTTTCTTCTGTAATAAGAAGGTATTCTGGCTGGGTCAAACTCATGGCTGTGTCTCAACCAGTGTTCTGGCTGGCTGGTTCTGAGTCTGTTCTGGGCATAAAACTTGTGGCACTGTGAGAACTGGTTTAGCTCAGTTTGGCTGCTGAAAATTTCCCTGGCTTTTTGACCACCTTTATGGTGGAGAAAAACCTTCAGATGAGCTTATCTTTGTAAGCTAGCAAACACTGATACAAACCAACCCAATCTTTCACCCTTGAGCCTTGTGTTATAAACATGTTGAAAAGGCATTTGACTCTGTCCCACATGGCATCCTGGGCACCAAACTGGAAAAACATGGACTGGATGGGTGGAGCACTGCTGGGTAAGGAATTGGCTGGATGGTGGCACACAGAGAGTGGGGATCAAGGGCACAATGTCCACCTGGAGACCAGTGCCAAGTGGTGTCCCTCAGGGGTCAGTGCTGGCACCAGTGCTGTTTAACATCTTTGTCAGTGCCATGGACAGAGGAATCAGTGCAGCCTCAGCAAGTGTGCAGATGGCACCAAGCTGTGTGGCACAGTTGACTTGCTAGAGGGCAGGGATCCATTCAGAGGGACCTGGACAGGCTGCAGAGCTGTGCCCAGGCCAATCTCATGAGATTCAAGAAGGCCAAGTGTAGGGTCCTGAACCTGGGTAGGCACAGTGCCAAGCACAGCTCCAGGCTGGTTGGGGAATGGCTGAGAGCAGCCCTGAGGAAAAGGCCCTGGGGGTGTGGGGTGATGAAAAGCTCAAGATGAGGCTGCAGTGTGAGTGCAGCCCAGACAGCAACTGTGTGCTGGGCTGCAGCAAGAGCAGTGTGGGCAGCAGGGCAAGGGAGGGGATTGTGCCCCTTTGCTCTGCTCTCCTCAGACCCCACCTGGAGTCCTGTGTGCAGTTCTGGAGCCCCCAGCACAGGAAGGACATGGAAGTGTTGGAGTGGGTCCAGAGGAGGCCACCAAGATGCTGAGAGGGCTGCAGCAGCTCTGCTGTGAGGACAGGCTGAGAGAGTTGGGGCTCTGCAGCCTGGAGAGGAGAAGGCTTCCAGGAGAGCTTGGAGTGGCCTTGCAGGATCTGAAGGGGGCTGCAGGAAGGCTGGGGAGGGACTATTGACAAGGTCTGGGAATGGCAGGACAAGGGGAATGGGTTTGAAGTGTCAGAGGGGAGATTGAAAGTGGATGTTAGGAGGAAGTTGTTTGCAGTGAGGGTGGTGAGACACTGGCACAGGTTGCCCAGGGAGGTTGTGGCTGCTCCCTTGGTGGAGGTGTTGAAGGCCAGGTTGGAGGAGGCCTTGAGTGAGCTGTGCTAGTGGGAGGTGTCCCTGCCTATGGCAGGGGGTTGGAACTGGATGATCCTTGAGGTCCCTTCCAACCTTACCATTCTATGTGTCTATGTTGAGATGCCAGATTGGCTAAGATCCTGATGCAGCAGATTGACTTTTCTTATCTTCTAGGAGTTTTCTGGTATTGAAATCCTAAAGTTGATAATCAAATTGATGTCCCCTGTCCTTGCATATTTTGTAATTAAGTTTCCCAAACTACCCTCATGCAACTGTCCCCATGAAGTGCTTGCTCTGGTTGCAGACTCTGCTTCTCCAAGGCATTTCTGGATGTTCATTTTTTGGTATTTTTCTTAGTCTTTGCTGCAGGGATCTTTGGTATCAGTGAGGTTGGTTGGTGAGAACAGCAATCCTTTTTTCCTACAGGCATCACAGATGGCTTTGAGTTGGAAGGCACCTTAAAGATCACTTAGTTCCAACCCTCCACCACAGGCAGGGACACCGTCCACTAGACCAGGTTGCTCAAGCCTTATCCAGCCTGGCCTTGAACACTTCCAGGCAGGGGCATCCACAACCTCTCTGGGCAGCCTGTTCCAGTTTCTCACCACCCTCGCTGTAAAGAATTTCATCCTAATCTTCAGTCTAAATCTCCCCTCTTCTAGCTCAAAGCCATTGCCTATCATCCTATCACTACAAGCCTTTGTAAAAAGTCCCTCCCTGGCTTTCTTTTAACTCCCTTCAGATACTGGAAGGTTACTATAAAATCTCCCTGGAGCCTTTTCTTCTCTGGGCTGAACAGCTCCAACTCTCCCAGCCTGTCCTCACAGAAGAGGTGCTCCAGCTCTCTTGATTATCTTGGCCTCCCATGGACGTGCTCCAACAATCATGATTGTAGATGAATAAAGCTGAAGTTTCTCTACACAGTGGTTCTGCTTTATGTCTGCCTGTGAAGGCTGCACTTAAGCCATTGAGTAGCCATCCAGTACACTTAGGACCTGACTGTAATTTCCCTGCAGAAGAGAAACCTATCCCTGTGTGGGGTCGTTCAGTGCTGTTCTAGGCTGTCAGTAAGAACTGCCATGCCCTGAGTTGCTCCTCTCAGCGTTTTCATGACAGCCTCGCTGTTGTCAGGGAAGCAAGGGAAGAGCTGCATTCCTGCCTGTCAATATGCTCCACTTTCTCTCAACTTTCTCTTGTTAGGAATTTCTAGGCTCTTGCTCATGTAAATGTGCACAGTGACAGGCAGTGTCCTAACACCTGCGTTTTCCATCGCTCCTTACAGAAGGGCTCATCTTAGGCAAATGCATTAGAAGGGGAACCTTTCTGCAGGAGGATTTATTTGCTTATGTGGTTGTGCCTATTTGTCTCAATCAGGTCCACAATCACTTGTTATTTGAAGACAAGTCTGGCAGTAGACTTCACATAAGCTTCAGTTGCCTGTGTTTTGGCATCTGGTGCAGTTGGAGACACTCAGTTATGCCGTCTGCTCTTCAGCTGTGTGCTTTAGTTAATCCTGAATTAGAAGGTAGCTCCCCAGGCTGGCTGTGTGCTGTGTAACACAGTTGATCAAGCACAGGCATTATTGCCATTCCACTGCCTTTGCTTGTCAAGGGTTTTTCTGAGACATCTGCCACATACAATCATAGAATGGTAAGGTTGAAAGGGACCTCAAGGATCATCCAGTTCCAACCCCCTGCCATAGGCAGGGACACCTCCCACTAATAGAGGTCATGCAAGGCCTCGACCAACCTGGCCTTAAACACCTCCACCAAGGGAGCAGCCACAACCTCCATGGGCAGCCTGTGCCAGTGTCTCACCACCCTCACTGCAAACAACTTCCTCCTAACATCCAGTCTAAATCTCCCCTCTGCCAGTTCAAACCCATTGTCCCTCGTCCTGGCATTACAGGACCTTGTCAATAGTCCCTCCCCAGTATTCCTGTAGCCCCCTTCAGATCCTGGAAGGCTACTCTAAGGTCTCCTGGAAGCCTTCTCTTCTCCAGGCTGCAGAACCCCAACTCTCTCAGCCTGTCCTCACAGCAGAGCTGCTGCAGCCCTCTCAGCATCTTGGTGGCCTCCTCTGGCCCCACTCCAACACTTCCATGTCCTTCCTGTGCTGAGGGCTCCAGAACTGCACACAGGACTCCAGGTGGGTTCTGAGGAGAGCAGAGCAAAGGGGCAGAATACCCTCCCTTGCCCTGCTGCCCACACTGCTCTTGCTGTAGCCCAGCACTCAGTTGCTGTCTGGGCTGCACTCACACTGCAGCCTCATGTTGAGCTTTTCATCACCCCAGACTCCAAGGTCCTTTTCCTCAGGGCTGCTCTCAGCCATTCCCCACCCAGCCTGGAGTTGTGCTTGGGATTGTGCCTACCCAGGGGCAGGACCTTACACTTGGCCTTGTTGAATGTCATGAGGTTGGCCTGGGCACAGCTCTGCAGCCTGTCCAGGTCCCTCTGGATGGCATACAGGCTGTGTAGACACTCTGTGTCATTTCATGTGTGGTTTGTCAATTTTGCCTGTTTAAAAACAAGATAGATTTTATTGATAATCCTGGGCAGCCATCTGCTGCCTGTTACTTTAAGTCAAACTCTTGCTAAGTTACTGCTGTGGGCCTGTCTCATTCTTTGATTTTGTAGAACAGGAGAGGTTGAATTAACAACTACTCTGAAGGCAGTGCAGAGCTGTGTGTTTCCTGTCATCTCCAACTCATCTGCTGGATAAAACACAATACAAAAATTCCATTGAGCTTGGGATTTCTGTAGTACATTTTATGTAGAAATATTTACCCTAAAGGTGAGAAACAACACACAAAAAAGAACATTTTATCATCTCTACTTTTGTGTAACTGAGTTGAGTGAAGTCATACCATGAGGAAAAAAAAAAAATCACAGAATCATTTAGTTTGGAAAAGAGCTTTAAGATCATAGATTCATGAATGGTTTGGTTTGAAAGGCACTCTAAAGATCATCAAGTTCCAAACCTCTTGCCGTGGGCAGAGGCTGCTCAAGGTCTCATCCAACCTGGCTTTGAACACTTCCAGGGATGGAACTGGACAGCCTATTCCAGTGTTTCATCACCCTCTAAAGAATTTCATCCTGATCTCCAGTCTCAATCTGCCCTCTTCCAGCTCAAAGCCATTGCCACTTATCCTGTCACTAGAAGCTCTTGTAAAAAGTCCCTTACCAGCTCTTCTTCAGGTACTGGAAAGCTTCTCTAAGGTCTCCCATAAGCCTTCTCTTCTCCAGGCCAAAGCACCCTGGCTCTCCCAGCCTGTCCCCAGAGGGGAGGTTCTCCAGCCCTCTGATTATCTTCATGGTCTCCTCTGGAACCACTCCAGTGGTTTGATGATCAAGATCTCACAGGAAGGCTGAGGAGGGACTATTGACAAGGTCTTGCAATGCCAGGACAAGGGGCAATGGGTTTGAAGTGGCAGAGGGGAGATTTAGACTGGATGTTAGGAGGAAGTTGTTTGCAGTGAGGGTGGTGAGACACTGGCACAGGTTGCCCAGGGAGGTTGTGGAGCACAGAATCACCCAACGTGATCTTTGATCACGTTGGGTGATTCTGTGCTCCACAACCTCCCTGGAGGTGTTGAAGGCCAGGTTGGAGGAGGTCTTGAGTAAGCTGTACTAGTGGGAGGTGTCCCTGCCTATGGCAGGGTGTTGGAACTGGATGATCCTTGAAGTCACTTCCAACCTTACCATTCTATGATTCTATGATCATCAATTCCAACTGTTATCTACCAAACAGAGTTCCTCCATACCAGAGCAGAAGAATGGAGAGTTTAGTGGAATTTTAAAGCTAAAACTAAATCCAAACCCTCCTTACTCAGAAAGCTCTTAACTCTGTTTGGGTCCTGCATCATGGGACTTGTGCAGCAGCATTAACAAGCTGCTAATAAAAGCAGGGGTTGGTCTGGAAGCAAGCCTTGAGATGCTGCCTGCCCAGACCCTGCCCCCAGTCTATTGCAGTGCTGTGCCTGTACCTGGCAGTATTTTCATTAATTATGTGGATGAAGCAGTGCACTGATTAGATTTGTGGGTGCTTTAAGGCAGGCTTTGAGGAGTCTGCAAACATATCAGGACTGGAACTGGAATTCAATGTGATATTGAAAAATTGCTTTATCTTTTTGCCTTTAATTTTGTTTTGTAAATAAGGGAATTCAAGGAGGACAAGAACCATGTGTCATTAACTGCAGAACAGAGTCACAAACAGTACAGGCTAGAGCTTGCTAGAAGAGGCCTTGGGATCACTAATGTCATAGTGTGAAAAACAGGCATGCATGAGCAGAGATCATAGAATCATAGAATGGTAAGGTTGGAAGGGACCTCAAGGATCATCTAGTTCCAACCTCCTGCCATAGGCAGGGACACCTCCCACTAGTACAGCTCACTCAAGGCCTCCTCCAACCTGGCCTTCAACACCTCCCTGGGCAACCTGTGCCAGTGCCTCACCACCCTCACTGCAAACAACTTCCTCCTAACATCCAGTCTAAATCTCCCCTCTACCAGTTCAAACCCATTTCCCCTTGTCCTGACATTGCAAGACCTTGTCAATAGTCCCTCCCCAGCCTTCCTGTAGGCCTCCTTCAGATACTGGAAGGCTACTCTAAGGTCTGGAAGCCTTCTCCAGGCTGCAGAGCCCAAACTCTCTTATTCTGTCCTCATAGCAGAGCTGCTGCAACCCTCTGAGCATCTTTGTGGCCTCCTCTGGACCTGCTCCAACATTTCCATGTCCTTCCTGTGCTGAGCACTCAATATATATCGATGTAGATATTTGGTGCAGGAGATGGAAGGTGACTGCCTCTCACTTGGTACCTTTGTAGAGCACTCCATAAACACAGCAGGTGCTGTGTGTTACACTCCTGCACACAGATGAGGTCTGGTGTGTTGGGTTGTGTGAGGGAGAGGTGTGGTGTGACCATGTGCCAACTGCACAGGCACCTTGTCACTCCCTGCAGGGTGAAATCCAGTCTTCTGACTGTTCAGGTTGTTAGTCTCTGCAGCTGTTGGCTTTCATACTTCAACTTTGTCTGGTCAAGTATTGCCTTTATCAGTTTTCCCACCTTGTGAAAGTCCCTTTAAACTTGGTAACTCACTCTTTGTCTTTTCCATCATCTGTGCTGGGGTACCACAAATATCTCACTCCCCACCTTTGTTTTCTGGAGCATGGGTGGTGTAACTGGGGCCCTTGCTGGTGTTGATTGAGGCAAAGCAGTCACGGAGCAGGATTTTTGCAGTCTGAATTTAGTCCCAGTTTTTTAATGCATCACAGAATCCTAACATTGGTGGCTGTTGAAAGGGATCATAGAATCATAGAATGGTAAGGTTGGAAGGGACCTCAAGGAGTTCCAACTCCCTACCACAGGCAGGGACAACTCCCACTAGTACAGGTCACTCAAGGCCTCCTCCAACCTGGCCTTCAACACCTCCAGGGAGGTTGTGGAGCACAGAATCACCCAACGTGATCTTTGATCACGTTGGGTGATTCTGTGCTCCACAACCTCCCTGGGCAACCTGTGCCAGTGTCTCACCACCCTCACTGCAAACAACTTCCTCCTAACATCCAGTCTAAATCTCCCCTCTGCCACTTCAAACCCATTGCCCCTTGTCCTGGCATTGCAAGACCTTGTCAGTAGTCCCTCCCCAGCCTTCCTGTATCCCCCTTCAGATGCTGGAAGGCTACTCTAAGGTCTGGAAGCCTTCTCTTCTGCAGGCTGCAGACCCCCAACTCTCTCAGCCTGCCCTCATTGGTCATGCTGACCTCTGAGCTGCTTCCAGGGTGCAGGAGGCTGTCAGAGCTTTTTGGCAGTACCCAACATTCCACTACTGCGTGGTATGAAGGAGCAGTTCCCTGATCTTGGTAGCCTTGGCCAAAGAACACGTTGGTGATGAAGAAATTCAGCTGGACAGGTGGAGAGAGAGATAGATAGTACCTGGCATAGTCCAAGGAACTGCTTTAGGTACCCCTGGTACCCGTGGATTCAGGACTGACTGGATAAGTAACAACTTCCTTCTGCTGCTCTTTTGTTGTTCTTTTGTTGTTTTCTTATTTTTCCCTCTTGTCAGGCTTGGTAAGAGGTAGAAAAAAGAGGGATTTTCTCTTGGGGCCTGTTTGGTATTTTGTGTGCTTTTTACTGGAAAAACTGTGGCCAAGGCTTGCTGTGGCAGTTTGTTGCAAAGCCTTGAAGAAATTGGCAGGTGTGAGTTGTTATCTGCAGAATAATTATATGGAATTCTCTTCTAAGCTGATCATTCTTCCTGCTGCCTTTTGGGCTGGGGCAGTTCACAGCTGAGCAGCAGGCCCTGAAGTCAAGGCATGTGGGTTCTGCTCTGGTGACTTCCTTTGGCTGTGAGCTCTGTTTCCCCATGTGTCAGTCTGAAGCAGTGTTAGGGGGCGGGTGGGGTGGGGGTCTGACTTCTGGAGATAGCTCTGTCACTCAGATCCAGGAGTGAAAAAGAAGTATGGTTGACATTCCAAATGCAAAGTACCCTGCTCATAATCATCTCCTTGTTGCAGTGATAGGTAATGGCACAAGTTAAGATGCAGACTACAGCAAACCTGTCTGGACCTACCATGTCCCCTATGGTGCTACCCCTACCAGTTACAGCTCCAAACACCATGGGTTTGCCATCCTCAATGAACGGATCCATTTCAGAATCAGCTGCCAGCTGCAGCAGTCCTACTGCCAGCCTCCTGGATCCTGAGCCTTCTAGCAACTCACCAGGTCAGTTGGTCCAGGTATATTTTCTTTGAGTTCAAATGAATCTTTTTGATGACTTGTTAGTTTAGGAAAAAAAAAAAAACCCAAAACAACCCCAAACCAAAAACCAAACAAACCAGCAACTTAGGTCTTTAAGAGGATAAAAATTAAGGAAAAAAAAAAAAAAAAAAAGAAACTTGGAGGAAAAAAAAATATTTTGGCTAAATAGACTGTTTGCTAAGTTAGGGTTTTTTTTTTTCCTTTCAACTGAACTCTGTCTTAGAGTGAAGTGTTAAGCAATGATACAAAATCTCAGCACACAGCATGTCTGTTTTGTCAAATTCTGAGTGTATCTTTCGTAGTGAAGTTTTAGTGGTGCAGGAAGGTCTCCAAGTGTAGTTTTCTTCCTTAGAACAGAATGTCTTCATGCTGTTTGTCAGAATTTGGCCTTCCCTTTGAGGTTTAATAAATGCTGTAGTTCCTACACTGAACTGGGTGTAAAATACAGAAATGTTACTCTGAGAAATGAGGGAAGAAGGGGCAGTGTATGTGTGAGGGTTAAGTACAAACAGGTTGAAAAAGAAATAGCAGAAAGTTAAAAAATAGTCAGTATGTATGAAGGAGGTAAGCCCAGGGAAAGCAGAACAGAGTCCTTGAAGGAAAAAGAAAGGTGTCTTTGGGGAGTCCTCTGGGAGTGATTTCTCTATTGTGACAAAACCCTAAAACACTGGGAAGAATCAGGAAGTGTCATAGAATGGTAAGGTTGGAAGGGACCTCAAGGATCATCCAGTTCCAACCCTCTGCCATAGGCAGGGACACCTCCCACTAGTACAGCTCACTCAAGTGGGGACCACAGGGTCTACCTGCTTTATTTATCTTGCAACCCTTGTGTTACCCACTTCTGCTTCTAAGTGCTGAGGAGTCACTCTGACAGAGCAGTCAGTTCTGGAATCAGAACACTCCTGCCAATAACTTTGGTGCTGGAAAAAATGTAGCATGTGGCCTCCTGCACTGTCATCTTTTACATAGAGTCATAGAATGGTATGGTTGGAAGGGACCTCAAGGATCAGCTAGTTCCAAGCCCCTGCCATAGGCAGGGACACCTCCCACTAGTACAACTCAATCAAGACCTCCTCCAACCTGGCCTTCAACACCTCCCTGGGCAACCTGTGCCAGTGTCTCACCACCCTCACTGCAAACAACTTCCTCCTAACATCCAGTCTAAATCTCCCCTCTACCAGTTCAAACCCATTTCCCCTTGTCCTGTCATTACAAGCCCTTGTCAATAATCCCTCCCCAGCCTTCCTGTAGCCCCCTTCAGATCCTGGAAGGCTACTCTAAGGTCTCCTGGAAGCCTTCTCTTCTGCAGGCTGCAGAACCCCAACTCTCTCAGCCTGTCCTCACAGCAGAGCTGCTGCAGCCCTCTGATCATCTTTGTGGCCCTAAAGGGAGAGTTGTGTTTTTTCAATAGCATATAATCAAAGTGGTTGATGTAAAACCTGTGTTCTCCTGTGACTGGGTCTGTAAATGGTGTTTGAAAGTTGTATTAAGCCTATGTGCAAGAAAACTCATTATTTTAACCAAAGTGTTTTCTTTTCTAAGCATGCTGCTGCTTTTGCAAAGCTTTGTGAAGTGGTGAAGGATACATTTCTCCACAGAAACTTTACAGACTCTTTATTTACAGCTCTTCTCCAAGATAACATGGCCAACCCCAAAGAGAAAACTCCAATGTGTCTGGTAAATGAGTTAGCACGTTTCAATAGAATTCAACCCCAGTATAAGCTTCTGAATGAAAGAGGGCCTGCTCATGCCAAGGTAAGGTCACAGTTCCAGGTGCTGAGCCATAACTTAAATGCTGAACAGATAATGCCACTTTTCCAGTGTGAAGGGTTTCTCACTGGGCTTTATTTTGCTGTCACAAAATGTGTTGTCTCTATTGCTGCTGAAGCTCTGTGGTTCATTGTACCTTACTTTTGAGTTCTGCCTTTCGTCAGTTTCTAGCAAGACCTTCTGAAGGTCTTCCCAAGGTGTCACCACCCTTTTTTAAAATCATTGTGGAGCTTCTTTTTTTTGTTTGTTTTAGCTGCATGAATCCCTCTCCCCAGTCAGCATGTCTCTGATAACTGCCTCTCTGTTTGTTTCTTGTGCAGATAACAACAAAGCTAGTTTGTGTCATCTTTTAAAGTGCTTATTGATAAGATTGTGTGTCTGTAAAGTTAATTAGATCTTGCATGAGAGGGCACAAGACTTTATTGCTGCTCTTCACTTTAAATTCTGTGCATCTCTGAGATCTACAGTGACACTAGACTACCTAATGTGATTATAGCACTAAAGTTCCTAGTAAACTAACAGTGAACTCTGCTCAGTTCTCATATCAGTTTGGTTATCAAACTTAACTTCACAAGTGCAAGTTGGGATGCTTGCAGATGATGGAGAATCCAGATGTTCTCCTGATGATAATTCTTCAGATGTGGTTTTTGAATTGCCTCTGTAGTTAGGAGCAATCTAGGGGAGGTGAAAAAAAAACCACAACAAACCCTGAAAAACTCTTAGACAGTGAGAGAATGCAGAACTGCTTTGGACCCAGTCTTTCTGGAGTGGCAGAGCTGTGGAAGACACAGCTGATGTACTAGTAACAGTTTCAGCTGTTACCTGACAGAATGTGTGAAGCAGAGCTGAGCTTGTCCTAGGAAGCATGACCTGAAGGATGTAATGCTGCCACTGCTCTTTGCCATTTAAGGAGCATCTCAGGTTGCTTTCCTCCTACACATAGTCTGTTCTTGGCCACTGGTGGTTTTCATGGTTTTCAGAGCCAGCTCTCTGTGTTGTGACCACAAATGCTAGTAAATTTTTGTGCCCTAGTTTCTAGTTGTCCTTGGAAGCTTAGTTTTGATAGCAGAGGTGAAATGGGAAACTGGAAACAAGAGAGCTGGGAGAGAAGTGGCAATTTCTGACAGTGCAGTTAGGGTTTCTAAAAGTCTGTCCTCAGGTGAATTCTTCAGCATAAGAAAAATCAGAAAGTTGTTGTTAGCATAAAGGGCATTTTTGGGTACATGAGTCAGACTGATTGTTTGATCTGTGCTTCTGTGTCAGTGGCATCTCAGGAGACAGATTTAAAAGATTGTCAGAAGACACTGGGGGGTGGTGCAGAGAAGAGGGAGGAAGGGTAAGGAATGTACCACTCTAGAGGCTGGGAAGCTGGAGGGGAAGTTCTACATGCAAAAAGTGTGAGGAGGAAAGACTTGCCAGAGCTAAGGGAGACTGACCTTAAACACAGCAGAGTCAGAACAAGCCCAGAGTGTGGTGGCCTTTGCATTTCTACTCTAGCCATCAGGTAAATGACATTGGATGTAAAAAAAGGCAAAGCTTCCTCAGGAAAGTGCTGAGAAAGCTTCAGTCTGTAGCAGAACTGTCAGCTCTGGTCATGCAGAACTTGAGTACTTCATTGGCTGCTCCAGATTTTGGGTTGAAGTAGTTTTATTCCTTTAATTAAATTCTCACCTGCTACTGTGTGTGGTTTCTTGCAGGAGTTTTTCTGTCAGATGGGCTAAGTGAGGTTAGAGCTCTGGCTGTGAGCATTTCCTGAACAAGCTCTTCATTATCATGAGTTTATTACACTAAGCCCTAGGAGGAGAGCTAGAGGTAGATAAATAGCCATTAGTCATCATATTTTTATTGACATTTGAAATATTTCTCTTGCTATAAAAATATCTATACTGATAATGGTATTGCAAAATATAAACCAGGTCAAATCCAGATCCAGAAATCCAAATTCAGTTCTTCTGGTAATAAAGTTGTCTGTTTATAGGTGATGCATTTAATTATGGATATTTAGCTTAGCTTTCAGGTAGGGGTAGGGTTTGACAGAGTGGAAATGCTGAGAGTGTTTTGTCTCTTGCTCAGGTGTGTGTCATGACTGCAGTGGAAAAACCAGCACAGTGATAGGAGCTGTGACATGGGGAACTTGCTCTCTGCTTTTGCAATTAAGTGGGCCAAACCTCAAAGCTGTAATTAAGGCACAAGTTCTGCAGTTAGAACTTTGAGGTCATATGCACTGTGTGCATGTGTGTAGGGCTGAGTCCTGAGGCACATACATGTGTTCACATGCTTGTTTGCAAGGGCATGCTGAAGGAAATACATCTCAGGGTTGCTCAGTGTGCCCACCTTTGGGCACCTGGTCCTGGGGTCTAGCAAGGTGAAATAATTAAAAACATTCTAGGCCGCTGAGAATCAGTTTGCAGTTGTCATTGCTTGGTTTAAATATTACCTGTTCTTTGCTAGTTGATGTTCACATAGTGGCATTTTGCCATTTGAAAGGCCAGGTGTTGCCTACTGCTAAGGACTCACTGACCTCTAAGACTCAAATCTGGGAGTTGAATATAAAGAAGTGGGCACAAGGTTTCACTTCAGTCCTTGAAGTTTTTATACAGATTGGTCTGTCTGCAGTTACAATCTTGCCAGTTTTGACCTGTTCTTTGTCTTTGAAGATGTTTACAGTGCAGCTGACTCTGGGAGAGCAGACATGGGAGGCTGAAGGAAGCAGTATTAAAAAGGCCCAACATGCTGCTGCCAGCAAAGCATTGAATGAAACCACCCTTCCCAAACCGACGCCTAGGCCACCCAAAAACAATGTTAACAACAATCCAGGTATGGCATTTTCCTCTCTGCTTTAACCCTTGATGAAGGGCTGGAATACTACACCACTAATAAATCAGTTGAATGAGGTATAAGTTCAGCTGGAGGATGCGCATCAACCTATCTGTCTTACAGGTGTCATGGTACAATGATGGACCCCCAGGTGAGTTTGCACAGGGCAATTTTTAATGCAAATCATAGAATGGTAAGGTTGGAAGGGACCTCAAGGATCAGCTAGTTCCAAGCCCCTGCCGTAGGCAGGGACACCTCCCACTAGTAGAACTCACTCAATACTTCCTCCAACCTGGCCTTGAACACCTCCAGGGAGGGAGCAGCCACAGCCTCCCTGGGCAACCTGTGCCAGTGTCTCACCACCCTCACTATAAAGAACTTCCTCCTAACATCCAGCCTAAATGTCCCCTCTGCCACTTCAAACCCATTGCCCCTTGTCCTGGCATTGCAAGACCTTGTAAATAGTCTCTCCCCAGCCTTCCTGTAGCCCCCTTCAGGTACTGGAAGGCTACTCTAAGGTCTCCTGGAAGCCTTCTCTTCTCCAGGCTGAAGAATCTCAACTCTTGTAGCCTGTCCTCACAGCAGAGCTTCTGCAGCCCTCTCAGCATCTTGGTGGCCTTCTCTGGACCTGCTCCAACACTTCCATGTCCTTCCTATGCTGGGAGCTCCAGAACTGCACACAGGACTCCAGGTGGGGTCTGAGGAGAGCAGAGCAAAGGGGCAGAATCCCCTCCCTTGCCCTGCTGCCCACACTGCTCTTGCTGCAGCCCAGCACACAGTTGCTGTCTGGGCTGCATGCGCACACTGCAGCCTCATCTCCTCTTATCCTATCACCTGATACTAGGGAAAGAGACCAACCCACACCTCACTGCAACTTCCTTTCAGGGAGCTGAATTCATAGCTGTGCATAGTCTCAAAGAAAGGGTCCTTAGCCAGGTAACAAACAGAGTGGAGAGATTTGCTCTGTGTCTGTTCTTAAGAAATAGTTGCTAGGTGGTTAAGTCACAAATGCAGCCTTGTCAGCTCCCACAGCAGCAGTTCATGTACAGTTCTAGTGACAAAGGCACTGGAGAGGACTGGTCACATATCAATCTTTGTACATGTACTCCATCAGTTACCAAATTAATTGTACTATTAGCTAATTCATTATACTGTGATCCCACATTTACATTTACATTCTCCTAGAGATGTGGATTTTGGTGTTGAAATACCCACCTCTTCTGGACAGGACACCTCTTCTATTGGTCTCTGTCCAAATCTGTCTCTGCTTTATATAAAGAAGCCATAATCACAGTATCAGCAAGGTTGGAAGAGACCTCAA
>VWZE01023230.1:8306-22190 GCA_013396675.1 Eubucco bourcierii
AAAAGATAGTTCCTTTATTTATTCCTAGTTTAAGCAATGTGCTGAGGCTCGGAAGAAAACAGCTCAGCAAGCCTCCATCAGCTACCAAAATGATGGACCTTAGCTAACTTTTCAAGCATCTTTCTTTTTCTGTGATGAGTTTTAACAACTAATGTTTTTGCTATTGCTCCAGTGTGGCTTTCTCTGCCTGTTACAGGGATGTGTTTTAGACTGTCATACCTAGTGAGCTATTTGCAAGACCCACTGTCTGTTTTCCTTCAGAATTCAAAGAGGATGCTTTCTGTAGATTAATTGCCTGCACCATTGTTCTGGGTGTAAACGAAACAGTTCCTTTTTGCAGCAGTACCCACATGAAAGGAAGGGTCTTCGGGATATCTTTCTGTGCATCATGGGCTGGTATCCCTAAGCCTGCTGCTAATGAAATCAGGCTGTGCACTCTGTTCCTTTTGCACTGTCCTCCCTTTTTAAAAGTTGTTTTTACAATTCCATCCAAGTGATCTTTCATCTTTCTGTTGTAGGTAAAAATCCTTTTGATCTGACATCTTGCTTGATGTGACTACGTTTTGAGCATTAACTTTTTGTGTCAGTGAGGCTTAGAATACATGAAGAAAAGTACCGTAGGCTCTTTATTTCCACCGAATACTAGATGAACGCAATGGGAAAGCCCATGCAGGTCGCGGCGGGGTTTACCTCCAAGTGCCTCGCTCTTTGGAATACTTCAGCGGCCGCCCGCCTCACTGCCTCATCCTTACTACTCACACTCCCCCCGGTGGGCAAATTCGGTACCGTTCCCTTCTCCTGCT
This sequence comes from Eubucco bourcierii, assembly GCA_013396675.1. Classification (NCBI taxonomy): domain Eukaryota; kingdom Metazoa; phylum Chordata; class Aves; order Piciformes; family Ramphastidae; genus Eubucco; species Eubucco bourcierii. The sequence continues at coordinate 9,110 of VWZE01023230.1, forward strand.
GTTTTTATACAGTCACCGAGGTCAGGAATCTTGCCGCCTCGTCGTGGAGTCCTCTAAAACATGGAGACGATCTTTGACGAAGGGGAAAAAAACCCATATTAAATACATGTGAATCTCTCAGTCCCCGAGCTGCATGTCTCCAGGCTGGTGCTGAGATTTAGGGCATTACAAATCCATGGAACTATCTTGACTTGCACTGCATGACCAAACTAGATAGCAGAATATGAGGAAGAGGATCTTGCCTGTAAATGCTACAGTCATGCTCTAAACAGGAAATCTGGAGCAGCAGCCCCTAAAGAGACAGTGATTTAAAAAATCCCTAGGGAAGCAAGAAAATGCTTTGCAAAAGTGTATTACTGACACACAGACTTATTTAGTGAGGGAAACTATTTCACGTTAGGTCAGGCCTGTGCATTTTAACTGTGAGCATATCACAGCACACCATATATTTTTTGTTGTTCACAGCCTTATGAAGAAAGCTGCTGGGACCATAGCAAAATGATAACATGTTCTGACTGAATTCTATTTTCCGTCTGTACTTATCTCAACTCAGTACGTTTGCCATTCCACGATTTTGTTCTCACAGTAACAGCCAGAGGACACCTGCAGTTAAGACAAAGGAGTTACACATAACTGACCTTGATACTAACCATCCCAGTGAAACGGCATCTGAGACAGGGATATAGTTAAGTGGGAGATCTTCAGGACAAACACAGCCGAATGGTGAAGCAGAGTGAGATATTGAAGGTCTGCAGGTGGTGAGAACGTTCTTCAAGAAAGACACAGCAGACAGAGCCCAACTAAACAATTTTGTTTGTCCATTGGAGCAAAATCTTGCCTAACTAGAAAAAAGGAATTCCTTGCTGACTCTAGATAAATCAGAACTGCAAGCTGAAGGAGTAACTTAAAACAATGTAGCAGCATGAAGCATTAAAGGAGTGTGAATTCAGTGCGCTCTCTGTTCCGCAATAGGAACAAATGCGTAACGAACTTTACATAACCATCTTTCACTGTTTATTTTGTACTGTTATGGAAGAAAATTTAATCATACTTCTCTACTGTGTTGATTTGGTTTATTTGCTTAGGTTTTGTTGTCTGCTAGGTTGGTTGTTTTTCACAATGAATGAAGTTGTAAAATGGATATGGCCTACATTTCAAGAGAAAGATCATTTTGCTAGCTGGATTTCCCATTCTGGTTCATAGCAGGACCATACAGCTTTATACCCACACAGCTGAGCCACAGATACCATGTCAGACAAAGAAAAAAATGTGGGAGTGGAAGATCAGTTTTGGGGTTTTTTTTGGTTGGGTTTTGTTGTTGTTGTTGGTTTTTGTTGTTAGGTTGTTGGGGTTTTTTGGTGTGTGTTTTCTTTCGTTTCTTTGTTTGCTTTGGCTTTTGTTTTTGTGTTGTTTTTTTTTCTGTTTGTAATTTGCCTGTTCACCTTAAAAACAGGGAAGTGGGGAGCTCAGCCAAGAAAATCAAAGTACAGCTCTGACACATGAGAACACTGATTCCTTCTCTAAATGCCCCAGCCTTTTATTTCATTTGCTCTGTGTAGAACAGAGCATCCAGATGATGGTTTCCTGGAGAATCTTCAGAATTCCATGTCTCTCTGAGGCCATAAATACATTTTCCATGATGGAGAGGTCCTCCTAATGCCCTGCGTAACACCACATGAGCAACTGTGAGTACTTAGTACCTTCTTTATTAGTCCTCATATTTTCACCTCTACTAATATGACCAACCACTAGTGGCCAACTGTGATGGTTTGGGAGTTCTGTGCCCCCCATCCCCACACTCTTTGTAAATCACCCAGACTAGATTCAGTCACCTGGAAGTTAAGGAATGAAGCTCTATTTACAGCTTTGCACAATATACAAGCAGATATATACACTATATACAGGAATATTTACAGAAATATACAAGTTAAAGGTAGTACAGAAACACAACACCCCTCCCAGAAATCAGAGTCCCCAGGAGGGGCACCCAACCACCCTCCACCTTCTTCCCACCCCTCTACCTTACCCCAGGGTTTGGCTTACGTGCAAGGTGAGTTTGATTGGCCAGAGGGGGTTAGAAGCAAAGTGGTTAGTTAGGTTATTCAGCAGAGAGGAGAAGACAAGAACAGCTAGAGAGACTGAGACTCTCCATCTCTATGTTGTCTATGTTTGTGTCCCTGTCCTTATACATCTCAGCAAACCTATGAGTGAAGTAGACATAACCATTGTTTTTCTTTCCACAGCCTATAACCTAATTATTTTCATTAAAAATATTCCAATTAGCCTCAAACCAGCACACCAACAAAGATGTCTCTGTCTGTATGTAAAAATAGGATACTGCCCTTTGTGAGAGCATTAAACTTGTGTTGTGGATGCACATACAGAGCAATGGTATCACAAATAGTGAGGAACAGCTGATGATGGTTTCAACTGGGACTCGTCTAAGTAGGCTTAGCTAATTTATGGGCTGGGAAGTCATTGTAGCTCAATGAAAAATATTCAAAGGCTCCCTTCTGCATGGAAACATTTTGCAAATCCAAACCTAATTCTGCATTAAATGGAGAAACAACTAATCCTCAACTTCTTTAAACCAGTTTAACCTAAAGTGTTTGTGGAGATATATTTTACAGCTTTCTTCCCATGGACCTGGTTGATGTTTTTTATTATTTGCATTGTAAGACTGCTTTGATTTATTATACACAAAAAATGCATAACATAGTCCTTTTCCCTCTGCTCCAAAAAACCACCAACTTGAGAATCATAGCATTTTCCAGTAAATCTAGCTGCATGAAGCATTCCTAATAAAATGATAACAATTACTGTTTCCAAAAGAACAGCTAAACTGCAAGAGGAGAGCTGATATTAATATACATCCACCCAAATTTAATCTCTGAATGTAAAGGAGGCTTCTCATATATGGGAGTTTAGAACATACTTAAAATGACAGGCTTTCCTTCTTCCTGCATTCTGAAAGAACACATGGATCTGTCAAGGATATCTAAATACTCCAGGTTTTTCCAGGGAATGTTGGAATACTACATACAAGCAAAAGAGTGAGAAAGGAGAATCTCAGAGCGCACAGAGTTGGCTAATGCTGGTGTAAGACGTGAAGAAAAACAAGAGAGCTACACGCAAAGGAACATTTTAATGGGCACCAGAGCAAAATTTCAAACATTCCCCTTTTTTTTTTTTTTTTTAAATAAATGCAGTTATGATTAAACAGGGCTTCCACTTGCCAGTTATCTTAGAGAAACTCAACAGTGTCTCTAAGGTAAATCAGGCAGAAAAAATGCAAAGGCATGCAGTTACTAGTGGTGTCCCTCAGAGTTCAGTACTGGGGCCTGTCCTCTTTAGTATCTTTATCAGTGATCTGGATGAGGAGATTGAGTGCACCCTCAGCACATTTGCAGATGACACCACACTGGGTGGCTGTGTCAATCTGCTAGAGGATGGAGAGGGTATGCCTCTAGAAGATTGACAGATTAGACCAATGGGCCAAGGCTAATTGTATTAAGTTTAACAAGGCCAAGTGCGTTTGGGTCACAACAACATGGTTAAGCAATAGACATGGGGATGTGTGGTTGGAAAGATGTGACTCAGAGATGGATCTGAGTCAGTAGTGTGCCCAGGTGTCTAAGAAAGCTAATGGTATCTTGGCTTGTATTAGAAACACTGTAGACAACAGGAACAGGGAGGTGATCATCCCCCTGCACTCAGCACCTGGTGAGGCCAAAGAGTATTGTGTCCAATTCTGAGCCCCTCACTACGAGAGAGACACTGAAGTTCTGGAGCATGTCCAGAGAACAGAGAAGAGAAGGCTCGTGAAGAGCCTGGAGCACCTGGCCTACAAGGAGTGTCTGAGGGATCTGGACTTGTTCAGTCTGGAGGCAGCTCAAGGGAGACCTCATCACTCTCTACAACTACCTGAAAAGAGGTTGGAGCTGGGAGAGGGACAGACTTTTCTCCCTGGTGGCAAACAACAGGACTGGAAGAAATGGTTTCAAGTTGTGCCTGGGGATATTCATACTGGATGCTAAGAAATAACTTCACAGAAGGCTTATCAAACATTGCAGTGATCTGCCCAGGGCAGTGGTGGTCGCCATCCCTGGAGGTGTTTAAGCAGTGTGTGGACCTGGCACTCAGTGATGTGGTTTAGTGTTGGCCCTTCAATGCTGGGTCAAATGTTGGTGTGGATGGTCTTTGAGGTCTCTTCCAGAAAAGAGTATGTTTTCTGTGTGATATGGTAACTAGTCTCCTGCCTGTATTTACATTACTGCCAAAAAGAAATCCTAAAAGGACTTCTAAAATGAATCCTGATACATGGGTAATAACTAGTGCTAGTAGTTAGCATACCGTAACTTACGCATGAAGCAGTCTTGTTTTGCCCCTTTTGGTAGCTGGTGTAAAAAACTTACAATGTGCAAGTGGCTAACATTCTGGTCATGATGAGCTGAAAACAGTCTTGCAGTGTAAAACAGGCTGTGCTTCCTGAGTGAACATAGCAAATCGTGCTGGCTACAGAAACAGTTGTTCCACATGAGACGCTTGGCTGTATAGCACACCGATGGAAGAAATCTATTGCCTGTTGCAGTTTTCAGTTCTAAAAACACCTCTGCAACTTCTGGAATTCTGTTAACAGTCCCAAGACTGCACTAACCAGAGTTGTGCCAATTACTCGATTGCTTCATTGCCTTCTGCTGAATGGTCTCTGCCAGAACTGCTGTGGAGGGGCTGGCAGAGCTTGTTGAAAAGCATCTGTGCCACCTCTGTAGTCGCTGTTGTAGTGCTGAACAAATCGACTACACTTTCATGTCCTCCAGAGCAGCTGGAGGCCTGTATTATACTTGTTGTGGGTGGTGCAGTGTCTTTTAAATAGATAGAAATACTATGAAATAGTATTGATGATAGATAGAATGATAGAAATGATAGAAATACTAGAAATGCAGTGGTCTGCAGTGGCAGGGCAGCAGTGTGAGCCAGGGAGGTGTTGCTGCAACAGCATGACAACAGTTGCATAAATTAAAATGCTGGTGGGGAAAATACCTGAAGGCACAAAGTTAAAAAAATTGTTTTTGAAAGAGAAGGGCACACCACCTTTTCCTGTGAGCAGCTGTGGGGCCAGGGGTTAGCCCTGCTTCAGGGTGAATGCTGCATGTTCTCTGCTTCTCACGCTAAGAAAGGCTTATGGCCCTCCTGGTATAGGAACTCCCCCACAAAACCCCATTTCCACTATAAAATAGTTGGCGCAACAGCACTTGAGGGGATTAAGAATGGACATGATGCCTGGGAGTTCTCCTACAGGTGCATGGCTGAAACCAGCAGCTCCACACAGCCAGGATGGCTCACTTGCACAAAGCTCATGGCAGACAGGAGGCTTGGAGTCCCAGGACAGAGCTGTTGCTGTCAAGACTGCCTTCCTCCTGGTGTGGGCTGAGTGGCTGGATAGGGGCTAAGGGAGAGTTGTGCCTGAAGAAGATCTCAGCAAAATGTTTTTTTCTTCCACCTGTGCGAGATGCCAACCTTGGGAAAACAAGAGGCATAAAAGATGCTTTGGTCACCAAGTGTTCAGACAGCCCGTGGCCCCGTTGGCTTGGTCCTTCATTGTTCCTAGAAGGGTCTGCAGCTCTGTAACAATGGCAAATGCAGGGACAGTAAAACAACTGTCACTATGTTAGCACACAAGGCTATGGTATCTGCTCGTGGCTTTATTTGATTTCTGTCACTAAAACCATCTACCTCACCCCTAACAGTGGCTTCATGCCCACCAAATGATCTCTCCTTCTGACACTAGCACACTGTAAAACCCCAGCCTCACTTGGAGTGTTGTGTGGCATCTCTTCACAAAAGCTGAAGGGTGAAAGACAAGCCAAAGGTGGCAGCTGCTGGAAGGTCTGCCAGCTGCAGCAACAGGTCAGCAGCACAGCAAGGGCAGGAGATCAGAGCCTCCACTGGGAATCAGAGAGAGAAGATGCAGGAAGAATTACATGCAGATGTGGAGTGCAGGGTTTGGAAGTCATGGACAACCTGGCGGTTGCTGTGACAAAGGGAAGGGTTGAGGGGAGGAGGTAAAGGAGGGACTGGAACTGTTGGGTGATCAGAAGGCAGACAACCTGCTGCAGGCATTCTGGTAACCAGAGAGGCAGAAGGTGAGATGGAGGCAAAGGCTCCAGTGATTTCAACAGGCCTGAATGGAGATCAGCTTAAAGTGAAAACTCTCACATTCATAAGAGAATGAAAGGCTGATGGAGACCACTGGACTCTATAGAAGATGGCAACTGAGCATCTACACACAATCAAAGGCCAACAGTCTTAAGCCACATGATGAAAAACAAAACCCACGCTGTGTTGCATGTGTGTTGTTCCTGATACTTACTTTAGTACCTAATTTTCCCTTATGAAATGGTTTCACATTTGAGCAGTCCAATGCCTCAACACCCCTCACAGATCCTCAAGGAAGAGACATTGAAATTACCTCCATTTGTTGTTTCCCAGCTTGCAGCTCTGAGGAATGCCAGCAACTGTCACTGAGGATATTTTCATTTTGTGTAGGACTCTATCTTGTGTCATCTTGGTCTATGTCTGTGACCTGAGCAGGCGAGCCCTGCTCTCCTCACAGCTGTTTCATACAGCAGGGGTGGTCTCCTCCCCAGCCACACCTTCTGTTACACTGGGCTGCCTTAGTCTGCTCTTCCTCCCATTGGAAGTATAGCAGATGATGCATCAGTCTATAGGTATTGATGTTAAGCACTTTCCTCCTGTTGTTAGCTGTGGGATCTAATACTATCATCCCTTCAGACTGCACAGAAAAGCTACCCCAAAGGTTCTCCCTCTAACACTCTCCATTTAGTAAAGTCTACACTAAATGCCAGCCAGAACCTTCAGCAGATATTTATGTTATGCAGATCTAACACCCAAAGCAGCCCTGAAGCACTCCAGGGTTTTTTTTGTTCTTTTGGTTTTCACAGAATCACAGAATGTCAGGGGTTGGAAGGGACCTCGAAAGATCACCCAGTCCAACAACACTGCCAGAGCAGGATCACCTATACCAAATCACACAGAAACATGTCCAGGAGAGTTTTGAGTATCTCCAGAGAGGGAGACTACCCAGTGAAAACATTCCCATTGTTTACATGAAATTTCCTATGCCTCAGCTTCCACCCATTTCCCCTTGTCCTGTCATTGGGCATCACTGAAGAGAGCCTGCTTCCGTTCTCCTGGCACTCACACTTCACATGTGTATAAACATTGATGAGGTAACCTCTCAGTCTCCTCCAAGCTAAAGAGCCCCAGCTCCCTTAGGCTCTCCTTGCAAGAGAGATGTTCCATTCCTTTCATCATCTTTGCGGCTCTAAGCTGGACACCCTCAAGCAGTTCTATGTCTTGAACTGTAGGGCCCTGAACTAGACACAGTACTCCAGATGCAGTCTCACCAGGGCAGAGTAGAGAGGCAAGAGAACCTCTCTCAACCTACTAGCCACAGCTCTTCTAATACACCCCAGAAGGGGGCCTACAGGAAGGCTGGGGAAGGATTATTTACAAGGTCCTGCAATGACAGGACAAGGGGCTATGGGCTTAAACTGGCAGAGGGGAGATTTAGACTGGATGTTAGGAGGAAGTTCTTTACAGTGAGGGTGGTGANACCATTCTATGATTCTATGATTCTAGAATGGCATCAGTCCTCCTGGCCACAACAGCACACTCCCAGCTCACGGTGACCCGCCCATGCACCAGGACTCCCAGATCCTTTTCTCCTTTACTGCCTTCCAGCAGGCCGGTGCCCAACCTATACTGACACCTATGGTTGCTCTTTCCCAGATGCAAGACTCTACACTTGCTTTTGTTGAATTTCATTCAGTTTCTCCCTACCCAACCCTCCAGCCTGTCCAAGTCTCACTGAATGGCAGCACAGCCTTCTGGTCTGTCAGCCACTCCACCCAGTTTAGTGTTATCAGCAAACTTGCTGACAGTGCACTCTGTGCCCTCATCCAGGTCATCAATATATCTACTGAATAGTAATGATCCCTGGACTGAGAGACTCTATGAGACAGAGGCCTCCAACTAGGCTCCATCCCACTGACCACAACTCTGACTTCTTTCCCTCAACCAGTTCACATCCACTTCACTATCTGATCATCCAGACCACACTACCTCAGTTTAGCTGCAAAGATGCTGTGGGAGCTGGTGTCAAATGCCTTACTGAAATCAAGACAAACCACATGCACTGCTCTACCATCATCTGTCCACCTGCTTATGTCTTCATAAAAGGCTATCAGGTTGGTCAAGCATGACTTCCCCTTGGTAAAACCATTTTGACTTCTTTTTTTTTTTTTTGGGGTGGTGGCCTTTTAACCTAGCAGTTCCCTCTGCGTACAGAGGCCGAGCATGCTGTGACAGGTACAACTGCCCTGACAAACACAAAAGACTGACAGACACCCTACAAAGGTCTGAGGCTTGCTAGAAGCTGGTAAGGTCAGCCTGGTGCCTCTCAGACATTAACTGGTACCTCCCAGCCCAGGCTCTGATCCTCCTTNCATCTCCAGGCCCAGGCTCTGGTCCTCCTGCTGTGTTGTTCTCTAGACTTCACACTCCAATGAATTAAAATGACCATGGTGCACCTTTGGCCTAGGGCATAAACGGAATCCCATCACAGAGACATTTTGAGTTGCCTCCATGCAGCAAACAGCCTGGTAGTCAGACCTCATCCCCTTGCAGTGGGATGTCAACCAAGGATACTTCCATGGACTGAGCAAGTCCTCAACCCACTTGTGGTGAGTGTCTATTCTGGGTACCCTTGAGTGGGAAGCTTCTCCTTGATGAGTGAAGGTGTGCACATTTTGGGCCATCACGCTAGAAAGAACATTCAGCATGGACATGGTCAGGGAGGGCTGCAAACTGGACATGGAACTCATGGGGAGTCTCAACCCAATAGCTATGCTGCTGGCTCAGCCAAGTTCACTGCCCAGTAGGGTTAAGCACACTGTTGAGTACAGCCCAGTGCAGATGCTGGACTGGGAGCAGTCACACAGCTAAACAATGCTGCCCACTCCTGCTAGGGCAGCCTCACCTGCCTGTTTAGCCTGGAAAACAGGAGGCTCAGGAGTGACCTCATTGCTGTCTACCTAAAAGGAGGTTGTAGCCAGGTGGGGGTTGGTCTCTTCTCCCAGACAACCAGCAACAGAACGAGGGGACACAGTTTCAAGCTGTGCCAGGGGAGGTCTAGGCTGGATATTAGAGGAAGATCTTGACAGAGTGACTGGCATTGGAATGGGATGTCCAGGGAGGTGGTGGAGTCACTGTCCCTCGAGGTGTTCAAGAGACTGGATCAGGCACTTAGTGCCATGGTGTAGCTGACTGGATAGGGCTGGGTGATAGGTTGGATGATCTCGGAGGTGTCTTCCAACCTGACTGATTCTATGAGAAGATGCTGCAGAAGGCAGATGGGGCAGGGGAGGATGTGTGGTCTGTGCACATGTGTACACCTCTGCACAAAAAGAAAACTTGCCTGTCAGATGTCTGTGTAGCCTAAGTCAGTCCAGTAGAGAGGGGTGAGAACTAATCTACGCAGTAAACTCAGGAAAGGGAAAAAAACCTAAAAATTAATGAGACATTCATTCACCAGGTGTAATTACGGCCCTGTTAAACTGAGCAGATTGCTTCTACTCCTAAGGCAGCTCAGGAATATCTGGATGGCACGTCCATCACAGAAACAGATCTGTAGGGTGACATTTGTTCCCCCCAAACCTTTTTTATGGCAAGTGTGCAGGCCAGCTATGTGGGAAAAACCTCATTTCATGTGTCCTGCACAGACTCAGAGGAACAGAAGAAAACTGCAGCCTACGATGTATATTGTCAATAAGGAATTTGTTTAATTAAACACCTTCTTGTCTTGTTGAAACAGTTATTTCTTCTCTAAAAATCTCAGTTTATCCTTCTTACTATCACATTTTATGCTTGTTACATTGGATCAAAGGAGAAGGAGGATGGTCATTTTAAGACAGATTGCAGTCATATATGAAAGGCCACTGTTCTGGTAGTGAGGGTTTGCCCTCATAGTTTAGAGTTCAGCTTTGTCAGCATCTTCTCAAGCTTTATTGCTAGAGCCATGTTACCTTTAATCCTTAATTTTCCTGACATGAAGGCCATGGTTGGCTTTAGTTTACCTAAAAAAGAGAAACAGAACCATTAGTAAATGCCAAGGTGCAGGAGACAGCCTGTGCTTAGGAAAATGTAATGCCAATACATCAAGACACAGCAACTACACCTGCTTCCAAGTTGTGCTGATAATATGATGCACATTTAGCAAACAGGCTAGAGACGTGCACAAGTCCAACAGATGGACCAGAATCTTTCTACAGCTACACTTGCTAATAAAGTCTCCACATCAGTCTTTGACAACCCTTTCAGCATAAAAGTTTTTATTAATGTCTAACTTAAACCTCCTCTGCATTTCCTCTTGCCCTGTCATTAGAGACTTCAGAAGAAACCAGCACCCAGGATCGCCACAACTTCTTTTCAGGTAGTTGTAGAAAACAGTAGGGTCTCCCCTCAGCATCATTGTTCTTCAGACTAAACACCACCAGCCTCCTCAGCTGCTTATATTTTCAAGACTCTCCACAAGCTTCATGGCCCTTTGAACCACAAGGATTTCAGGGCACCAGGGCCCACGGTATATTTGCCTACAAAGTTCTGTAAAATCAGGGCAAACACAGCCTAGAGAAATCCAACAGATTGATGGGATTCTTTCTGAAGCTACACTCACTCCTAAAATTCCGGTGCAGTGGTTAATAAAAGCTTTTGTGCTCTTCCTGTTCATAGCAAAGCTCAGAAAAAGCCCAGGAGTTCTAGGCTATGAGCCACAAAATACTGAAAGCTCTTCAATCCCAAGATCACCAAACAAGGAGGCTGTCTACTTGCCCATCAGCAGGTTTTCTGTGCACCAGGGCCTACAGCTGCCCTACCAAATGCCAAATGCCACTCACCTGTGAACATCTTCACAAAGTCGGTACTCGACATGCTCATAACCACATCAGCTGTCACAGGAGGCTTGCCAAAACCAGCACTCCCACTCTTGGTTTTCAGGTCGATATACCAAGTGCCTCCTTCATCACCTGAACAGTGAGAAGAGGTGACAAGGAAGCAAAGAGCTCTGCCCTTCTCAGTCCTCACTGTTTAACAGCTGCTCCCAGCCTCCATCTGGAGCAGTTACACGGCACTACTCACGGTGGTAGTGCTCTGTAAGAAGCTGCCCCTTACCCCATGCTCTGTGTGCAGGCAAGGCCAACCTCTGACAGACGCCCACAGCAGACATCCCAAGGACGTGGGCACCAGAGCCCAAAGGTAGCACACTGCTGACAGAGGTGCTGGCAGCCAGGGCTTTTAACACGACCCTGTGAGTTCTATCATCAGGCCACCCCTGCGCTGTGGGACCACCCCTGCAACAAAGCCCACAGCTGCCACAAGTGCCAGCAGCTTCCAGCAGCTGCAGAACTCGGTCCTGCAGAGAAGGAGCATCACCCTGAGAAGCTGGTCTCTCTAGGGACCAGCTCAAAAAGGCTTTCTGTTGGAAAACACCCAGGGCCTTCTGCTAGGAGCTGAGCATGTGCAGGCTACGCAAGCGACCGCTCACCAGATAATTCAAACTGGTAGACCCCCTGAGTGGTTCTCACATACTCTTCGCTCATTGCCCCCTGAATAACTCTGAATGTTTCTGCAACACGACTCGATGCTTTAGCTCCAGACGGTCCTTCCTGCTGCCATCCACTTAATTTCTTCTCCTCTTTGGATGCCTGGGAAGCACCTGCAACAAAGAGATCACTTGTTTCTTTCAGCTGCAAAACACCTTACAACTGCACAGAGAAGCAAGGTAGAGAACTCTTGGGAAAAAGATTTCAGCTGCACAGTAGACAAAAGGTATTTTCCCATTTCAGCCTTAGGATGAAGGATGAGCTTTGCACCTGTGAATCTCAAGAGAAGCATGGCACAAAAGGGAACTCTGCAACATGTTTTGTTTCCTCCTGCATCAGAAATGGAAGGAAAATCACAGCGGAATTCCGGCTGCTCACAGCTCACTGCAGAGGCTTGCACAGCACCTTGATTTCTAGTGCAATCCACACACCCCTGGCATCACTGACTGCAACAGAGCTGTGCCTTTAACGAGCATCACTTCCACCTCCAAGTACTCCTCTCCTGTCTGCCTGCTGTCTGCTAACAGCACAGTACCTTCGTTAACTCTCCTGCAAAGGCTTCTAAGCTGTAAAGCAATTCACTGCTTTAATCAGCATTTTCCTCTACCACAGTCAACACCTGAGTTTCACAGTAATGCACAGCGCTGACAATTCACAGAGCTGATCCAGCTCACTAAGGATGTTGCAAAAAGTCTCTCAGGTGTCTTCTGCATCAACAAATAGCTAGGATTACCCTGGCAGCCCCTACTGAGTAACCAGTGTTGTGAGGCCCAGGGAACCACAACTTCTGGCCTAAGCCGAACAGTCCCAGTGTGACTGTCAAAGAATATTTTCAAGGGAAAGGGACTGTTCAAACTTCACCTCCTCTACCCTTCTTCCTATGAAGCCTGTTTGTCATCCTTAAATCCTCTCCAACTTGACACACCACAATACTAAAAAAGCCAAAACTGATGCTTTTCTGGAGATGCATTAAGAAGCAACAGAGGCTCTACACCATGTCGTACAAATTTTCCAATTCCAAAGAGATGTTGCTCCAAAATGTGGTGTCTGATATCTAATTTTCCAGTAATATTTACTTGTGAACTTCCTCCTACCACAATTCATATGATTAAAAAAGGATTCTATAAATGAAGGTACTGATCTCATGATTGGAACGTAGAGATAGATGGCCACAGACTGTTCAGAAAGGACAGGCAGAGGAGAAGGGGAGGGGGTGTTGCCCTCTACATCAAAGACAGACTAGAGGCCATGGAACTCCACCTGGGGATGTCCAATGCAGAAACAGAGAGCTTGTGGGTAAAAGTTAAAGGGAAGAAACAGGAAGGTGACTTCATAGTAGGAGTCTGTGACCTCCTCCTGCCACCTCCCGATCAGCAAGGTGAAGTGGATGAGGCCCT
>VWZE01023234.1:11786-25390 GCA_013396675.1 Eubucco bourcierii
CTGTTATAGACCACCCAACTGGGAAGATGAGGTGGATGAATTACTCTGTAAACTACAGAATGTTTCAAGACTCCCAGCCCTTGTTCTTGTAGGTGACTTTAACCTGCCAGATATCTGCTAGGAACTTAACACAGCAGAGAGGACACAGTCTAGAAGGTTTTTAGAGAGTATAGAGGACAGCTTCCCGACACAACTGGTGTGCCAGCCTACCAGGAGTGAGGCGCTGCTTGACCTGCTGTTTACAAATAGAGAAGGGCTGGTGGGAGATGTGGTGGTCGAAGGCTGTCTGGGGTGCAGTGACCATGAAATAATAAACTTTTCAATATGCAGTGAAACTAGGAGAGTCATCAACAAAACATGCACATTGAACTTCCAGAGGGCAGACTTCAGCTTATTCAAAGAGCTAACTCAAAGACTACCTTGGGAAACAGCCCCTAAAAACAAAGGGTTCCAGGAAGGTTGGACTTACTTCAAAAAAGAAATCTGAAAGGTGCAGGAACAGGCTATCCCAATGTACCAGAAGAAGAGCTGCCAGGGAAGACAACCAACCTGGATGGGTGAGGGGCTTGTGAAGGAATTAAGGGGAAAAAAAGAGGGCATATCACCTTTGGAAAGAGGGGGAGGCAACTCAGGAAAAAAATTAAGATGTTGCCAGGTCATTTAGGAAGAAAATTAGAGAGGCAAAAGTCCAGTTAGAACTTAAATTGACCACTGCTGTGAATGATAACAAGAAGTGTTTCTATAAATATGTTAATGACAAAAAGAGGGGCAAGGATAGGATAACATCCACTCTTTATTGGACAAGGAGGGCAATGTAGTGACTAGAGATGAGGAAAAGACAGAGGTGCTNGAGGAAGCAGTTAGGGACCATTTGAGCCTCTTGGATCCTCACAAGTCTGTGGGACCAGACAGGATTAATCCTAGAGTGATGAGATTGCTGGCAGATGAGATTGCTGGGATATGAGCTGGCCAAGCCACTATCCATCATTTATCAATAGTCCTGGCTTACTGGAGAGGTCCATGAAGACTGGAAGCTGGCCAAAGTGATGCACATCCACAAGAAGGGATGGAAGGAGGATCTGGGAAACTACAGACCTGTCAACCTGACCTCAGTGCCATGCTAGACAATGGAACAGATCATCCTTTGTGCAATCACACAGCATCTACAGGACAGCCAAGGGATCAGACCAAGCCAACACGGATCTAGGAGGGGCAGGTCCTGCTTGACTAACCTAATCTCTTTTTCTGACCAGGTGACCTGCCTGGTGGATGTGGGGAAGGCTGTGGATGTAGTCTACCTGGACTTTTTCAGCAAGACCTTTGACACCATCTCCTGTACCAAACTCCTGGCCAAGCTGGCAGCCCTTGACTTAGACAGGGACACTCTGTGCTGGGTTAAGAACTGGCNACAGGGACCCTCTGTGCTGGGTTAAGAACTGGCTGGAGGGCCAGGCCCAGAGAGTAGTGATGAATGGTGCCACATCCAGTTGGCAGCCAGTCACTAGTGGTGTCCCCCAGGGATCAATGCTGGGCCCAGTCCTGTTCAATATCTTTATTGCTGATCTGGACCAGGGGATTGAGTCTACCATTGGTAAGTCTGCAGATGATACCAAACTGGGAGCAAGTGTTGATCTGTTACAGGGTAGGAGGGCACTGCAACTGGACCTGGAGAGGCTGGATAGGTGGGCACAGTCCAATGCCATGAGTTTTAACAAGTCCAAGTGCCAGGTACAGCACTTTGACCACAACAACCCCATGCAGTACAGAACACTCTGGGAACAGAGTGGCTAGAGAGCAGTCAGACAGAGAGGGACCTCAGGGTACTGGTTGACAGCCAACTTGGGCATGAGCCAGCAGTGTGCCCAGGTGGCCAAGAAGGCCAATGGCATCCTGACCTTTATCAGGAATAGCGTGGTCAGCAGGAGCAAGGAAGTCTTTCTGCCCCTGTACTCTGCACTGGTTAGGCCACAACTTGAGTATTGTGTCCAGTTCTGGGCCCCTCAATTTAAGAAAGATATTGAGGTGCTTGAGCATGTCCAGAGAAGGGCACCAAGGCTGGTGAGGGGTCTGGAGCACAGCTCTACAAGGAGTGGTTGAGGGAGCTGGGGTTGTTCAGCCTGGAGAAGAGGAGGCTCAGGGGTGACCTCATTGCTGTCTACAACTATCTGAAAGGAGGTTGTAGCCAGGTAGGGGTTGGTCTTTTCTCCCAGGCACCTAGTGACAGAACAAGAGGACAGAGTCTCAAACTGCACCAGGGCAGGTTTAGGCTGGATGTTAGGAAGAAAGAAGTTCTGCACAGAAAGAGTAATTGGCCATTGGAATGGGCTGCCCGAGGAGCTGGTGGAGTCACCATGCCTGGAGGTGTTTAAAAGAAGACAGGATGAGGCACTTAGTGCCATGGTTTAGTTAATTAGAAGGATTAAGTGTTAGGTTGGACTCGATAATCTCAGAGATCTTTTCCAACCTGGTTAATTCTGTGATTCTTTCCCCACGTTCTTCCTCTGGCTCACACACATGTGGGTTGCCTGCAATCAATTTGCATTCATGGGAAAGTGTGACTGGATCTCCAGAGAAGTGCCTAAAGGCTGTCTGAGCACTGGTCCTGGCAGAAGATTTTGTGATGAAAGCTGAGAATTAGAAATTAAGAGAATCCCTGCTGCCAGCACTGTGCTGTCCTGAGAGCTCAGGCTGTCTGCTTAAGGTTTCAAATAAATTCTTCAACACCAGAATAACTTCACTCTCCTGTCTCCTAGGAGTGGGATGGAGGAACATAGGATTTAATAGATGCAGAAGAGGTTTAAAGAGCGTGCAGACCCCTTCTGCCTCACAGCCACAAACCCAAAGACAGGCCTACTTTTGTTTTAGTATTGTGGAAGGAAGAACCAGTTACCATTATGGTATTTCACATACTACACTGTGTCCTCTGATTCCAGACACTTTCATTTTCTTTGGAGGAAAATATTCTGGGGCAGGGTTATTAGTCCTGTCTAGACAGGCTGAGGAAAGGCCTGGTATGTCCATCGTATCCCATGAGACAGTGGGGGGAAATTTTACATTTTATCTCTGCATGCAGCATTTGTCATCTACAGAGAGGAGATGTCATATCCTTCTTGGTCAAACTGCCTATAGCTATCTTTTTTTTTTTTTTTTTCTGTTTTAACACCTCAAAGTAGTACAGTTTCTGGAAAGTAGTAACTGTGCCTTCAAAGCTCTGGAAGCTAGCATTAGCACATCTCTCAGGAATTTTCCACAATTCTTTGCTTCACAGTCATTTTTCATTATTTTGGATTCTTTGCATAAAGTATTCATTTCTTCCAAGTCTTAAAACTGCCATTGAAAAGAAGATGATGAAATATATCCTGAGGCAAACAGAACTGTAACAGAACAGTCTAGAAATGTGATCATGTCTCTTTTCAGGCCTGTGTTATTGCATTCACCAGGACTATCCAGACTTGCCACTACCTTTTCCCCATTTCTACTATGAATAAAGATTTTTCCTGTGATTAAATACTTTAATTAATCAAAATATCTTCCTACGTAAGAATTATCCAGCTACATAAAGTGAACCATATTCTTGACCTGCACCTCCCTGTTTGCAAAAAAAAGGTAAAAGTTAAAATATATGTATGATGTTGTTTATTAAGAAACCTGTAAGCCTTTGCCAATTAGAAGCAAAAAAACTCAGTCCGAGACATGGAACAGAGAGAGGGTGAGTTAAAACTACTGGGGAAGAGTTAATAGCTTCCATTTATATTTCTGATTGCTTGGTATGATTTCTTGCAGTTGAAAGACATAAATGTGATGGGCTGTGTACAGCAAAATTATTGAAATATTAATTGGTTTGTTTTTTTTTTTCCTTTTTTGAGCAAAATTCTACAACAAATACTTCATTTTAAACAAATCCTACGGAAACCAATGACTGGTATATCCAAATTTAATTACTTACTGCCTTGATTTGGGGAATGGTCTGCCCTACTGAATCTCAAGTGTAGATTTCACATGCTAGCAGCTTTCTGGATCATCATAGTGGTGATAAGAGTATAGAAGTATTTGCAGCTGTGTCCAAAAAGTGCTAGAGGAATAGTTTGTGATGTGCTGCAAACAGAAAGATGACCAAAACCTTAGAAACACCAAAGACTGATCTAGCTTAACATTCTACCTCCAGCAGTGTCCAGTGCTTGATGTTTAGGAAGGAGGCAAATTTCTCTTGAATGCTTTCCTTATATCCAACAATATCCATTCATAAGCAATAACATTCTGAAAGATTTTTCTTTGAATTTGTGCAATTCTTTCTTGAACGCCTCCATAGGACTCCACCTTATTTTTTATTCTTTTTCTGCACTCATCTTGTTTGATGTCTTCTTGTTTCTGCTACAGAGGAAATGGTGAATACTTTCCCTATTATTCCCTATTGTTTGGGGTTTTTTCCCATTGTATTGTTTGTCTTATTAAAAACTACCATTAATAATTGTCTTTCACACAGAGGTCTAGCCTGTTTAGTTGTTCCTTGGACAAAAGACTTTCATCATTATTATTGTTCTTTTCATTGCCTTTTCAATGTCTTCTGTGTCCTTGAGGGACAACCCTGTACCTAAGTGATGAGAGAACAGAGGTTGAATTATGACATAAGGATATTTTCTGAGGTAGAATTGCCATTTTGACCTATAAAGAACAGGGCTTAACTTTATTAGTTTGCTTGTTTGTTTGTTTTTCTGTGGAAGACAACACTGTATTTCCATGTAGAAACAACCACATCATAGCTAAGCATAGTATAAATAAAGTTGGAGCTTTTGTTCTCCTGCATATACTGGTTTAAAATTATCCACACTGAATTTTGCCTATCACTTTCTTTGTTTACATCTTAGTGTTGTTAGGCCTTTCTGCAGTTCCTTTTGATCAGACTTTATCTTTACTTCCTAACTAGCTTAGATATAATCAGCAGATTCTAGTATCATTAACTGTTTTTTCTGTATTAGAAGTCCTGAGGCTGCTGGAGGGGGGAAGGATGGGGAGGGTGTTGGGTTTTGCGGGTTTGTTTGTTGAGTTTGTATTTGTGTGTGTATGTGTGTGTATCTGTATGTGTGTGTGTGTGTGTGTGCAAGGCTTATCTTAACTTTTCTTTAGACTGCTTAGCTTCATGAAGTCACAAGTCGTGCTTCCTCCTTGACTTGCTGCCTGGTGAAACAACCAATAACTTTACCTGAAACCCCCCTTGGTGGTAGCTTAGCTTCATCCCTGATTATCACAACCCCAGTAACATCCTTGTAAGCATAGCAATTTGATATATCTTGGTTCAGTGCATTGATGGGGAGATGCCTGTGCCCTCTGGCCTTGTTTGAAAACATTCCCTTCAGCCTCAGATGCAGTGGGAGAAGCAGCAGCTCCAGCAGGTGCAGCTGGAAACACCCCTTACCTTGCAAGGTTTCTCTCAGGGAACTTTCTTTAGTTTATTACAAACCTCTTGGCCCTTCCTGTTATGTCAGTCAGACTCCTGAGGTATCTCTATCATCCACACTCCCTTTGCACCTTTAACCTCTTGCAATTGTAAATGTTCATTAACTTCACACACAGTGTAGCTCCTGTTCCAAGTGCTGAGTGTAGTGACAGGGCAGTCATGCCCTCTCTCTGGGCTGTGTGAGCACTCAAAGAATTTTTCACCTACAGGGCAATTCCATGTGGTGAATTCAGCATATTTGGACAAGTGTTAACTGGAATAATTGTGTCAGTTTGTGGGACTGAGGTTAGGGAGGAAAAAGTAAACGCACACTTCATTGTAGAGAACCCAGGTGTTTTATTTTCATAAAAAATTATTTAGAAAAAATAGTTTGAAAGCTGTATCACCTAGCTCATGAGAATATTTTTATACCATAGAATTATTTGAACTACTTGACTAAAAAGCTTTTAGTCATGTCAGGGCACACAATTGTTGGCTTTCAAGTTAGACCCTCAGATAGCTCTTCCGCTTGTTTTCTTCTCTGTGTAACATCAGAAAATACCATTGCTACTGATAAGTAGCTTACACCATCTGAAAACCAGGAATGACTGTTTTACCCTGACTGTTCTGGTAATTAAGTCAGCTAAAGTCACTTTTGAATTAAAATCAAGTCAAAGGCAAATGGGAGCTGGCAGTCAGGACAGTCACTCCTCCGACACCCAGTTCTAGTTCTAAAATTAAATTGCCACAAAACGTTGAAGACGCTAGTCTGAAAGTAAAATCGAAGGAACTTCAGCTGAATTTAGTTATACTTACAGCTGGCCATCATGGCTGGGATAACATTATCTGGACCCTTATACTACCTGACTAAAACATAAAAACTTCTGTAATCACTTCAGTGCCAGCAGACACATCTCAATGATAAATTTCCACCTTTTGTTGTTTTTTTTTTTTCTAAATATTTATTAGTTTGTTGCAAAACATTTGAATCCTTTACCACTTTCAGAGATAAGCATAGTGTCAGTAAGTGCACCACTATAGTTCTATCTACTCCCAGAGTTGAAAAAATGTTTTCTTTGTAGGGAAGCATCATTTACTTGAAAGAAATCAGACAAAATCATATGTGGTTTTCTTCCAGAGGAGCTTGTGGGACCAACAGGGAGACTCTCCACTCTTTAGATCACAGTGCTCTCTTTCAGTGTTACCATTTCCAACAAATTGTCTGTCAAGAGTGTGAGACAGAAAATGAAATTGCTCTGTGCTGGGTCTTCAAGCTACCAATAACAAAGATCTCCCCTTTGCATTTTGGCTCGTTGTTAAAGAAATTTTCCTCATACAAAAGTATCTTAGGACCAACATATTCTTCAAATGAGATTCTGCTGTTGTTTTCCTTTGACACATGGTTGCGTTTGGTTGTTTTTTTAATACAACATGACAGGTCCCAGTAGGTCCCAGCTCAAACCCAGCGTTTCCCCTCCACCCCTTTCCATTGAGCTGTAATGAAGCAGACATTCAGACTAAGAGATGACGGCATGACACCTGTGAAAATACGAGTTCATAAATATCATGATGTCATTGTAAATCTGCAAGAGTTAAATAAAATTAAGAAGTGACTTTATTTCACACACCCTGAGAGTGTGGGTATTGAGACAGTAAGAAACTCATCATGTGCACTGATGAAAGATGAAAATTCTACTGGTAGGTCTGACTGCATGGTTTCTAAAATCCAGGTTCCCATTAAGCCAAGTAGGCTTTGGATGTGATCCCAAATACACCACCTAGAACAACACCTCAAGAAGGCTGCAATTAAACTGTTTACAAAGACCTATAGTGACAGGACAAAGATGGATGGTTTTTAATTTAGAGAAGATTAGGTTTAGATCGGACATTAGGAGGAAGTTCTTTACCATGGGCATAGTGGAACACTGGAACAGGTTGCCCAGAGAGGTGGTTGAGGCCCCATCCTTGGAAATATTCAAGGCCAGGCTCAATGGTGCTCTGGGCAACCTGATCTAATGGAGGATATCCCTTCTCACTCCAGAGGAGTTAGACTAGATTACCTTTGGAGGTCCGTCAGGCCCAAACCGTTCTATGATTTCCCCTCTGATTCAGAGGATTTGCTAAGGTTCAAACAGCAGCATGCAGTTCTAAGGTCAAGGCAGTCAGGATTTCAAAGCCATACCCATTTTCTTTAGGCTTTTGAACAACAGGTCCCAAACCCCAAATCTCAGCTTTGCTTGGTCTACAAGCTTTTTCCTGCTCTGTGGAAATCATCTGGAGACCTAGGAATTACATCTAATCTTTCTCCTCCTTTACTGCTTCTCAAATCCAGGCTCCAAGTGTTCCAGCAGAAATCAGAAGCATTCAGGGCCAGGATTTCAAAGGGCAAGGGCTATGTTTGTGCATACAGTGTTTGAATGCACTTTCGTTGCATGCTTAATCCCCTTCACGTGCACGAGAAAAGGGGTGGATTTGCATTTGTAAGATAGCCTTGGCTGCCCCAGAGATTGTTTGGCTGAGGCTGCCTTCTCCCAGTTTGTGTGCGCCTGCGTTTTTCATTTGTCCATTTTGCTGACAGCATGGGGGAGTGTGCAGCCCCAGGAGGGATATATTAGACTTTAATCTTTGACAGCCTGCCCTTGTGCTTTTTCTAGCCACCCGGGCACTTCCTACCCAGGCAGTGCCTCAGTGCCATGCTTTTGCCAAGGTTTGGGTGCTTTCAGCTATGCCTGATAGCCCAGTGAGACTTAATTCTTTTGTGTCCGTGTGCAGCCTGGAAGGTACCTCAGTCTTTTCTCCCTCCCACTTCAATGACCTGAGGCTGAAGGATCATGTCAGGAGAAAATCTGCCTTGATCATAAGCACAGAGGGCTTATTTTCTACAGGTATGGTTTGAATAAATGACATAATACCCCACGGCACTTTTCAGCATGAGATTCATGCCGGTACTTTCACCACAGAGGTAAACTATTATCTACTGAGCAAATGAGCTCTCAGAAAGAAATAGTTAATCTAAGAAGAGAGAAGGAGAAGACAGTATGCTCACATCATTATCACTGTCTTTGCTTGGAACAATTCAACTAATTTTGTGC
Organism: Eubucco bourcierii; assembly: GCA_013396675.1. Classification (NCBI taxonomy): domain Eukaryota; kingdom Metazoa; phylum Chordata; class Aves; order Piciformes; family Ramphastidae; genus Eubucco; species Eubucco bourcierii. The sequence goes on from VWZE01023234.1 coordinate 20,313, forward strand.
CTTCACACTGCACGACTTTCATGTAAATCATTCTGCTTCATTTTATGTAGAGATGTTCACGTACTGGTTTATAAATTCCCTACTCTTTTCTCAGCAAAGGCAGGCTGTACATCTGCCTGAGTTTCTCTTTAATTCTGCAACCAAGGAGGTCTCAAGAAAGACTACCAAACTCTACGACCCCATCATCAGTTACATTAGTCCACAAGAAGGGATGCTGCAGTGGGTGATACCTGAGGGTGAAAGACATTTATCTCCATGGTAGCATGAAGTTTACAAATATACCAACTGTAGCTCAACTGCCTTTTTTCTGTCTGAAGCAATTGTACTGTACTTGAGGATAACTAATAGACTCTCAGACATGTGGTCTTTAAAGGGTTAAAAAGGCCAGAGGCACAAGCCGTGTGAGAAAGCTTTTTTTTTTTTTTCACAGCATTTCTAACAAGCTGAACAAAATCCAGTCCTTGTTTAATGAGCACATATTTTATACAAATAAGCTCAAATGAGCTTACCCATCTCTAATTAAACTAGAAAGGAAGCATTTGTCCTAATTGGACTGCATAACTGAAGAATTAATGGTGTGGCTGCTTAGAATTGCAATCTTATGGCCCAATTCACAGAAAATACCTTCATGGTAGGAGATACTATATGCACGTTTGCTCGTGTCTTTTACCAACACATAAACCCATCTGTGATTTTGGTGCTTTGGTACTGTTTTTTAGAGAAAGACCATTCAGACATACACAGGCCATAATGGAATTTGAGTACTGTATTTCAATATTCTAATTAGGCCACAAGATAATAGTTCTTCATCATTGTAATTAGGTACTCAGTTAATTCCTACAGGGAGACTATTCTGCTGCCTTAGCTAGATCGGCAGAAACAAAAAGCACAGCATGGGAATTCATATTTCCTTCCAGTGAGGCCTGGCATTGCAAGAAGCTCGGGAGCTGTTGGGCTAACACCATCTCTGTTCAGAGGTTGTTAATTGAAAGAGGAGGAACATTGCTAAACATCTTCTCACTGTAAGTCCTCCAAGTTTCTCCTGCTCTATTTACCAACCAGAGCAAGTTTCAACGACTGACCATGCTGTGGAGCCAACTCTGCTGTGAGAGAGGAATGACAGGCACCCCACCCCAAGCATCGCCAGCGGCACTGTCAGTGCAGTTGCTGCTCAAAGATCTCTGATGATGATACAGGAGGCTGAGTGTTGCACAGCTGTCAGATACAAGCCAGGACATGTGGCAGGCTGGCAGTCATAGGAATCGCACTTTGCCTCACAAACTAAATATCTTCTATAGGACCCTCACCCGAAATCTTGCTTCTCTCTGGCCGAGATCCTGTGACTTCACTTTAGTACTTTTCATTAGTGTTTCAAAAGTAACATAAGTGATTTAGGCACACAGCTATCTTTTTGGTATCACTGTGAACAAGATGTTGCATTCCTTCAAAAGGCCATGAAATTCCTGGACACACTATTGAGAAACAGTAGTTGTGAGAACACCACCCTTAATGTTTCTTCAATTCTAGTGCTAGCAACAATATAGGGCTAATGTCAGTTTTGTCTTGGCAGGGCCTGAGTACCATATAGGTCAAGACTTGAAGATTTGGCTACCCAGGAATGTGAACAGTGAAGAATAAACTATGAAACATTGAGTGATAGGTTTTGCAGACTCCTCCTGATTCTTCTGCTTGCAAAAGTAGATTGCTGTTGTTCTGCAGCATAAGCAGTAAGTATGTATCATATTAACCGCTCAGCTTTTGATTCCATTTGATCTTTCAACACATAGGAAATTCGTTAGACTCATTTCTTCCTCCTGTAACAGGTTTTCATTTAAAAGTTCCAAAAGCGCCTGTCTTTTCCTTATTTAGAACTTTTTGTTGCATCAGTAAAGCTTGTTTTCATTTATGTCCTAAGATATATGTGAAGTGGACAGAAAATCAGAGGGTCTTCCTAAATTAGACCCAGTAAGTAGAAATGTAGACAAGACAAAACTAAAGACCTTTTTTGAATCCAGTCTGTATCATACAGTCGTTGCTTCAAGTGTTGATGGACCAAGTTTAGTCTGTAAGTACATGAAACCTGAGAGAATCATTCTTTATTGCTGCAGAGCAAACCCTCACCTTAAATTGAAAGTTGAATCAGATATGTCAAAGGTATGTGTGCACTTTTCCATGTGTGATAAATCAAAATGAAAGAATGTGAACTAGAGACACTAGAACAAGAGCTTTACTTCTCATAGACAAAGCTCTACTCTTAGCTCTGTAGGGTGCAACTTCTAAACAGCTGGCACCAAAGTCTTTCTGTGCTTCTGGGCCAATGCTGAGAAGAGAGCTTGGTCTATGGCAGCTATGAATCTCGTGTTTGGGTTTCACTAGCTGGCATCTGACTTCTAACACATGCTACTGAGAACATCTGTAATGATGCTGGGTTATTGCCAGAGGTAGCAGTCTGTCAAATCCGTATTTAAAGGGAGTCTTCATAATGAATCTCCAATAAATGGGTGAAACACCAGTCATTCTTTACGTTAACTAAATCTTGAAGCTCAACCAACTCACTTGAGGTTCTTTGGTCTTTAATGAGTCACACTGACCTAACACTTCTGTTGGTATTTTAGAGAGGGAAAGAAAACAGACATCAACCTTCCTTGATTCTGTATGGTTTGATGGTAACAATTCACGGCCAGGATTTTAAATAGCTGTATAAAGCCAATGAAAGCACCTCCTTGTGGCATGTGAAGTGGTACAAAATGTAAAATCTACTTTCTAGGATTTAAAAACAAATTAAAAAAATTCTGAAGCATTGAGTTAAAAAAAAACACTTACTGGTTGGTTATGCAGAGAGTGATGTCGAAGGCCTGCAAAGAATTGCAGCAATTGTCTTCAGTCTGTACAAATGCCAGTGGTATGTGGCCACAATAATGGAAAAAGAAGTCCTCATGCAAAGTATCAGCTGAAATATGAGCTTTTATATCTTGTGTAAAAGAACCCAATGGTTGCAGTCAGTCGCTTAAATGAAGAGTGCAAATCTCTATTTGGTCTTCTGTGGGAAATAGGCTGTACTGCCAAATCCTCGATAAATAATTTGGTGCGTTTGACTGGTCTGCTGCAGGGAGAGGAGACTGGAACAGTCCAGAGATCAAACTGACTCACAGTGATAGGGAGGGAAGACAATCACTCTCTTGAGAAAACTCCGGGTTTTGCCTGGCAGGGTGTTCACACTATCTGAGTCCTGTCAGTAGAGAAAATAACAGTTTCCTGAATGAAAGAGAATGTATGTTATGAACTTATTGGTTTACCCACGGGAGAGATTCCCTACAATACTAGGTACTAGGCAAAGGGGTCCTTCTTAGCCACCACTCTTCGTGCATAACCGCACCCTCAGGCAATCATCATGGTTTTTAATTTAGCTTCTTCAAATTACTGTGCAGCATTACTCATTGCTTTCCCAACAAAGCCTGTATATCTTGGCCTGTAGTCCATCCATCTCACCACAGGAATGAAGAGTTAAAATCTGCCATCACTCACAGTGGTGTAAATGCTGAGAAAGGACTTGAGGCCAGTGGAGTCATACTGGATTTATGCAGATCTAAGTGACAGGAGAATTATTATGTCTGTTTAACACCAGCAAAATATGATGTCATTTTGTGATCTGGACTTTGGTTCTCAATTCTTTGAATTGGACAAGTTAAAACAATATATAACATATCCTTAAACAGCAGAGTGTAATTTATTACCATCCAATTACGAAAGCATCACAAGAGAAAGCAATTGATTAGTTAGATGTGGAGGGCATTTGGAGCCACTGATAAGATGCAGAGAGCCAAAAGGGAAAAGAAAAAAACTTCCTAGGGTCAAAACCAGAAAGATCTTGCCTTTTCATGAAACTCATCTTTGTTTTTCAGTTGACAAATGATCGTAAATTCATCAGTGCTGAAGAAGCACCTGCCTCTCTCCGGTTCTAGGGATAGAGGCAGCGAGTGCTGACTCTCTAAGGCCGCCTGAAGGTAGAGCAGGCCCAGACTATTTTTTGGAGTCGTATACTGACACTGATTTATGTTTGGTAGACAGATACAACAGAGAAGACAGACTTCTTATTAAAAGGAGTTTCCAGTGGAACAGCATGTTCTATGAAAACCTCTTCTGCAAGAGAGCTTGAGGACACAGTGTGTGCAATCAAAACACAGCTGCAGGCAACATATGTAATCAGTAAAGACATGTTGAACACGGGCCAATCTCAGGAAAGCTGTAGGTGATATTTTCTCTGCATATTGATGAGGTCTGCCAGTGATAACTTGTGTCTTGAACCAATTTCCTGTTCAGAAATTGTATGCTCAGAAATTGTTCAGAAATCATAGATTGTTCCTGCATGTTCCTTCTTATGAAGGTCCATTAAAGATTATCATAATGGGGCAAAAAATACCTAGAGAAGTTTCTTCACATGGTTAGTGCTTTTCTACCACAATAAGAACATGAGTTTACCATGCAAGACTTTCTGGAACCAGTGTAAATAACCCAAGCTGTTCTGAAAGCATTATGAATATGACTTTCTCACATCAGTGGAGTGTTGTCTGTGTTTCTCTTAAAAAAAAAATAAATCTAATTTTCTCAGGTTGATGCTGCAGATAGCACATACACCTGGAAATGAGGAATCACCTCAGTGTGTGCATCACCTTGTCCAGGCACACCTTGAAAAGGTGACTGAAGAAAGGACACTAATGTGACTCAGATTGTTGTCAGCCTCTCCTCTAACATGTACTATAACTGCTGTTTCTTGACCTTGTCCTTTCTTTCTTACTTCTGTGAATCTGTACAATATTTCCAAACATTAAAACATTACATGCCTCTAATACAGATAAAGTCTCCAGTTGTTCAGCTTAATGTCTTGTGGTCATTGCTCAGTTGACTCTTCACACTTTGCCCACCTCTACATGATGAATTTTCCAAGAGAGGTCTTAGAACATGTCAACAGGGCAACCTCTTTCCTGTAAGGTGTAATTTGAAAGTCTTTGGTTTGATGATGTCCAGGTTACAGAAAATCTTAACAAAAAAAAAAAAAAAAAAAAAAACCCAAACCCAAC
>VWZE01023237.1:0-17124 GCA_013396675.1 Eubucco bourcierii
GAGCTGCCTGACAGTACTTGGAGGGATCCTACAAGAATCATAAAATCATAGAATGGTTAATGTTGGAAGGGACCTCAAAGATCATCTAGTTCCAACCCCCTGCCATAGGCAGGGACACCTCCCACTAGCACAGCTCACTCAAGGCCTCCTCCAACCTGGCCTTGAACACCTCCAGTGAGGGAGCAGCCACAACCTCCCTGTGCAACCTGTGCCAGTGTCTCACCACTGCAGAGGAACTGCTTCCAGGACAAGGGCAACGGTTTGAAATGACAGCAGAGTAGATGTGAGGAACAAGTTCTGCACCATGAGGGTGCTGAACACTGCAACAGGTTGCCCTGGGAGGTGGTTGAGGCCCCAGCCCTTTTGATATTCAAGACTGGGCTTGACAAGGCTTTGAACAACTCAATCTAGTGGAGGATGTCCCTGCTAAGTGCAGGGGGGTTGGACTGGATGACCCCTGGAGGTCCATTCCAACCCAACCCATTCTATGATGCTGTGGTAGGACCCATGCCACAGGACTCTATGCAAAGGCTGCCCACTGTTATTGCACATGGTATGTGCCAAGGAATATCCAGCCCCCTCCTTGGTACCTCCTCCAACTGGACCATGCCCAAAATATTCCTTCCTCTGAGACATGATCAGGCTCTCCTACCATTTAGCAGAAAAGAGGCAAAAGTAGGTAACTAAATGCATCTCCTTCAGAAAGTCCTGAATTTTCCCATCCAAGAGCTGTGAATCAGGCACCATTAATTTCCATGCAGAAAAACATTGTTCACTTCAACCAGCAATTAGTGGTAACATTTCTAGCCTGTGCAGTGATGAGGTTTTTATGCTAATGGTTACACAGCAGTAAATTAATCATTTGGGCACATTTAGCTGCTATGTATATTTCATGAGACAGATACAGATATCAAGATCAGTTTGATATTTACTCATGGTAAATGGAAGTGTCTCAAATGGTGGTGGGGGAAGCATACTAACTAAATACACAGCCAGGGATGCTTGCAGCTGCAGCACTGCTTCAGCTCTTGTTCCAGGAAACAGCTCTCTTTTCTTTGCCTTTAAGGATTTAAAGAGAGGTCAAACTTTTGTGGGATCACCCAGAACTGAATCACTGAACACGGCAGTGGAACTCCAATAATGTCTTGACAGACAAAAGACAAAAGCACCAACTCTGCTTCCTGCCCTGCAATTCTTCTCTTATTACTGGCACAATTACCTCTGTTGCATTATGCAGCACTGTAAAGAGACTTTTCAGCAGCATTTTTTTGCTGTGGCCCTAGTCTGCTGGATGAATTAGCTGCTGGCCTCTCTAACTATGCCTGAAAGCTTTAATCTGCAGCAAAAAGGAAAGCTACCCAGGGGCTTCCCTCCTCAGCAGATGCAAGAGGTTTATAATACCTTGAAGAAAATGTTTATTTGAGATGGACAGTGTGGTAGTTTGAGGGATCCTAGGTCCCCCTTAACAAAACCATGGGGACATCTATTGAAATATTACTGCTGCTCTGTCAACTCTCAGCTCACAATCTTTGCAGGCTAAAAGCAACCTAGTCATAAACTGAGAGTGCTTTATCAGAAGGAAATCTACACAAGGACTCTCTGTCTTAGAATCACTAGTGGTGTCCCCCAGGGATCAGTGCTGGGCCCCATCCTCTTTAACATCTTCAGTGATGATCTGGATGAGGGCATCGAGTCAGGCACCAGCAGATTTGCAGATGACACCAAGCTGGGGGCTGATGTTGCTGGGTTGGAGGGCAGAAGGGCTCTGCAGCAGGACCTCGACCGCCTGCACAGATGGGCAGAGTCCAAGGGGATGGAGCTCAACAAATCCAAGTGCCAGGTACTGCACTTTGGCCACAACAACCCCATGCAGAGCTACAGGCTGGGGTGGGAGTGGCTGGAGAGCAGCCAAACAGAAAGGGATCTGGGGGTGCTGATTGACACCCGCCTGAACATGAGCCAGCAGTGTGCCCAGGTGGCCAAGAAGGCCAATGGCATCCTGGCCTGCATCAGCAAGAGTGTGGCCAGCAGGAGCAGGGAGCTCATTCTCCCCCTGNAGGACACAGTCTGAAGCTGTGGCAGGGGAAGTTTAGGCTGGAGGTGAGGAGAAAGTTGTTGCCTGAGAGAGTCATTGACTGCTGGAATGGGCTGCCCAGGGAGGTGGTGGAGTCAGCGTCCCTGGAGGTGTTCAAAGCAGGTTTGGACGTGGCCCTTGGTGCCATGGTCTGGTCTTGAGGTCTGTGGTAATGGGTTGGACTCGATGATCTTTGAGGTCTCTTACAACCTCGGTGATAATGTGATACTGTGATAATCAGGAAATGTTAGGAGTTGGAAGAGACTTCCAGAGATCAGCCAGTCCAACCCCCCTGCCAGAACAGCATCACCCAAGGGCAGGTCACAGAAGAACACATCCAATTGGGGTTTGAAAGTCTCCAGAGAAGGAAACTCCACAACCTCTCTGGGAAGCCTGCTCCAGGGCTCTGAGACCCTCAGCATTGAGAAATGTCTCCTTGTATTTGAGGAACCTCCTGTGCTCCAGCTTGTACCTGTTTTTCTTTGGCCTATCAGTAGGCATCACCAAAAACAGACCAACAGCTTCATCCTGACACCCACCCCTCAGGTATTTATAGACACTGATCAGATCCCTTCTCAGCCTTCTCTTCTCCANCATCACCCAAGGGCAGGTCACAGAAGAACACATCCAATTGGGGTTTGAAAGTCTCCAGAGAAGGAAACTCCACAACCTCTCTGGGAAGCCTGCTCCAGGGCTCTGAGACCCTCAGCATTGAGAAATGTCTCCTTGTATTTGAGGAACCTCCTGTGCTCCAGCTTGTACCTGTTTTTCTTTGGCCTATCAGTAGGCATCACCAAAAACAGACCAACAGCTTCATCCTGACACCCACCCCTCAGGTATTTATAGACACTGATCAGATCCCTTCTCAGCCTTCTCTTCTCCAGACTGAACAGCCCCAGGGCTCTCAGTTTCTCTCCACAGGGGAGATGCTCAAGTCCCCCAGTCAACCTTCTAGCTCTCTGTTGGACTCTTTCCAACAGGTCCCTGTCACCCTTGCACTGGGGAGCCCAAAGCTGGACACAGTATTCCAAGTGTGGTCTCAGCAGGGCAGAGCAGAGAGGGCAGGAGAACCTCCCTAGACACTTTTCTTGCTGCACCCAATGTTAACTTTATTTCAATAATATTTCTTTAAGAAGAAAGAGCAGAGCACCCCCAGTTAGCTTTTCTGTTCCTGAGACTATTGAAGGGAAAACTACAAGATTTAATAAATCTGACATAAAATTGTTATTACCATGGGAAACTGATCTGATGGGTATTAATCCTGTAAAAGCAAATGGTTCATCACTCAGCCAGTGATCAGCTGCAGAAGTGCTTCACAGCTCGAGGTAATGCCTGCCATTGAGGGTGATGTTGCCCCTCATACTGGCTCTCTCTTCTTGGTTAGAATCATAGAATCATAGAATGGTAAGGTTGGAAGGGACCTCAAGGATCATCTAGTTCCAACCCCCTGCCATAGGCAGGGACACCTCCCACTAGTACAGCTCACTCAAGGCCTCCTCCAACCTGGCCTTGAACACCTCCAGGGAGGGAGCAGCCACAACCTCCCTGTGCAACCTGTGCCAGTGTCTCACCACCCTCACTGTAAAGAAGTTGTACTGCAGCAGTTCTTCACACCAGCAAGTTGTAGAACTCAAGAGCACAAGCAAGAATCATACCATGAAGAAATGAGCAGAAATCCTACCCCTTAAAACACTCCCTCCACACCAGCTCTGCCTTTTCCACAGATATCCCAGAAACTCATCTGAGTGTTCATGAACTCTGTCCAGGAAAACAAAAGAAACCATGAGCAAACAAACAAACAAAAAACACCACAAAAAAACCAAAGAACACCCAAACAAGTAAGCAAGAATCTACTTCCCAGGTGAACTTCTCCACCAAAGTGCACACACTAGCATGGTCAGACCTCACATGTAATGCTGTGTCCAGCTCTGGAGAGGGACATGGACTGATGGAGTGGGTGAAGAGGAGATCATCAAGATGCTCAGCAGCACCTCTGTTGTGAAGACAGGCTGAGAGAATTTGGGCTGCTCAGCCTGGAGAATGGAAGGATATGGGGAGACCTTAGAGCTGTATTTCAATCTCTGAATTCCTCAAGCTGTGCCAGGGGAAGTTTAGGCTGGAGGTGAGGAGAAAGTTGTTGCCTGAGAGAGTCATTGACTGCTGGAATGGGCTGCCCAGGGAGGTGGTGGAGTCAGCGTCCCTGGAGGTGTTCAAGGCAGGTTTGGACATGGCACTTGGTGCCATGGTCTGGTCTTGAGGGCTGTGGTAATGGACTGGACTTGATGAGCTTTGAGGTCTCTTCCAACCCTGGTGATACTGTGATACTGTGATACTGTGAAGGGGACCTATAGGCAGGCTGGGGAAGGGCTGTTCAGAAGGGCCTGTGGGGATAGGATGAAGAGCAGCGGTTTGAAACTGGAGCAGGGCAGAGTTAGGTTGGACATCAGGAGGAAGTTCTGCACAGGGAGAGTGGTGAAATCCTGGAACAGGCTGCCCAAGGATGTGGTTGAGGCCCCATGGCTGGAGACATTGAAGATCAGGCTGGATGTGGCCCTGCTCTGGCTGGAGGTGTCCCTGCTGAGTGCAGGGAGTTGGCCAAGATGCCCTCTAAGGGTCCTTTCCAAGCCAGTGCAATCTGTGAATCCTATTGCCCGGCTCCCAACAGGGGAGAGCATCCCTGGAAGAGTTGAGTAGCAGGGAATGGCTTCAGCAGCCAGCATCAAAATCTGCTCTTACTCTTTGGATATCAGCTGGCAGGTGGTGAAGGTCACAAATCAGAGCTGTGATGCCACTTCTGAACCATGATGGCATTTCAGAGCAAAAAGTGCCCTCCAGAATTTGCTGCACATCTCTATGGCACCTCCTCCACCACAGAGAAAAGGACACTCAGCTGTCCCCAGGAGGGGCCTGCAGAGCCACAGAAGATCTGCCAGTGCTCTGGCTGCCTTTCTGTCCTCTGTGCCCTGGGTTATCTGAGTCTCACACCAAGCAGCCTTTACTAAGATTTAACAGGGGGACCCGAATGAGGCCAGGCTGAGGGAGCTGAGGGTGTGTAGCCTGGAGAAGGCTCCAGGGGGACCTTGGAGCTGCCTGCCAATGCCAGAAGGGATCCTGCAGGAAGGCTGCAGAATTACAGAATCATAGAATGGTAAGGTTGGAAGAGACCTCAAATACCATCCAGTTCAAACCCCCTGCCATAGACAGGGACACTTCCCACTAGTACAGCTCACTCAAGGCCTCCTCCAACCTGGCCTTGAACACCTCCAGTGAGGTTGTGCAGCACAGAAGCACAGAAGGTGATCAAAGATCATGTTGGGTGATTCTGTGCTCCACAACCTCAATGGGCAACCTGTGCCAGTGTCTCACCACCCTCACTGCAAACAACTTCCTCCCAACATCCAGTCTAAGTCTCCCCCTGCCAGTTCAAACCCATTGCCCCTTGTCCTGTCATTGCAAGACCTTGTCAATAGTCCCTCCACAGCCTTCCTGGAGCCCCCTTCTGTTCCTGGAAGGCCACTCCAAGGTCTCCTGGAAGCCTTCTCTTCTCCAGGATGCAGAGCCCCAACTCTCTCAGCCTGTCTTCAGAGCAGAGCTGTTGCAGCCCTCTGAGCATCCTCATGGCTTCCTCTGGACCTGCTCCAACAGTTCCGTGTCCTTCCTGTGCTGGGGGCTCCAGAGCTGCACACAGGACTCCAAGTGGGGTCTGAGGAGAACAGAAGGACTTTTCATGAGGGTTTCTAGAGACAGGGCAAGGGGGAATGGTTTGGAGCTGAGCTAGAGCAAGGTTAGACTGGAGCTAAGGAAGAAGTTCTTCAGTGTGAGGGTGGTGAGACTCTGGCACAGGTTGCCCAGGGAGACTGTGGCTGCCTCTTCCCTGGTGGTGTTCAATGCCAGGTTGGATGAGGCCTTGGGCAATCAAGTCTAGTTGAGAGGTGTCCCTGCAGGGAGGTTGGAGTTGATGATCTCTGTGGTCCCTTCCAATGTGAGCCATTCTGTGAGCTATTAACAGCCCTGCTCTTTTAGCATTTTAACCATTATTTGACCATTTTATCATCTGCTACCACTAAACCAGCCAAGAGGAATTTGTCCTATATCACCTAAAAACTGTACACAAACTACACTGTTAGCACTACCATATTAATACAATTGATATGAATACTATGATATATAGAATTGAGAGAGTAAAATAATGTCAGCAATAGAGTCAGTAATGTTTTCTTGACTCTACTGCATTCTAATGCATAGAGTGAAAGGCAGAAACCTGAACACTAACTCAACACATTAATCATTCTGCTGCAACAGATTTATTTGGTGCATTTTTCCCTGCTGCACAGCATCCCTTTGCATACAGATGGTCAGAGGGACACCATAACTTCATCAGACATTGCAGAAGTCATTAAAAGAAGACATTTTAAGTGAGGAATCCCAAATGGAAGGAAAAAGCCCAGCAAGAAAATGGAAAAAAACAGACATCATAATACACCAAATCAGGGTGGGGAAAGCAGAATTTCCCACAGCTGTGGCCCACATGCCTTAGTGGACTCCCAGTCTTTAGGAAACAACAGAAATCTTCTTTCTTGGTGTTTTATTACCTTGGCAACATCTCCTCCATGTCAGCAATTACATAGGAGACAACAGTCCAAACAGCAGCACAGAGGTTCATCTGCTTTGGATCCTGAACTGTCATCGTGTCCCCTTCAGAGTGATGAAACCAGAAGTATTTACTGAGGTCATCACGCAAGCTGGCACCTACAGAGGAAAATGGGCAATATTCCATGAGAGGAACACAAATATTTAAAGAGGAATATAAACTGGAATCCATTTCTGGGCTCTCCAGGACCAAATCCATACGCAGCTGGATGATGTTCCATATAATAGCTGCACTGAGCCCTGGCATTTGCACTTTGCAGGCATTAGGTTAACTGACTCGAATGAGCATGAGGAAAAATTCACACTGGGGAATAGCTGACCTTCCCCTGGGACACTTTTCTCCTCAGTGACAGCAGGCAACCACCTTCTCTAAGGCTACAAGGCAGAACAATCCCTACTGTAACCCCACAGGTGGCAGAGCTCCCTCCATTCCTCATCCCAACAGTATGATGATCCTTTCCTTGCTGTTATCTGTGTTGGGGAATGCTTTGGAATTTGCTTCTGAAGGGAGCCTGCAGGAAGGCTGCAGAGAGAGTTTTCCTAAGGGTGTCCAGAGATAGGCCAAAGGGGAATGGTTTGGAGCTGAGGCAGAGCAGGGTTAGACCGTAGCTGAGGAAGAAGTTCTTCAAACTGGAGCTTAGGAAGAAGTTCTTCAGACTGGAGCTGAGGAAGAAGTTCTTCAGTGTGAGAGTGGTGGAACAGGCTGCCCAGGGAGGTTGTGGCTGCCTCCTCCCTGAGGGTGTTCAAGGCCAGTTTGGATGAGGTTGTTCAGATCCTCTCCAGCAGCTCCATGTCCCTCTTGTGCTGGGGGTCAGAACTGGAGGCAGTGCTGCAGGTGAGGTCTGAGCAGAGCAGAGTAGAGGGGCAGAATCCCCTCCCTGTGCTGCTGCTCTCCCTGCTCTGCCTGCAGCCAGTACACAGTCACCTCTGGGCTGCCGGTGACCAGTGCTGGCTCCTGGGCACTTTGGCACCAATTGACACCCCAAGTCCTTCACCTTGGGACCACCCTCAAGCCACTCTCAAGCTACTCCTCACTCATGATCTTTCCTTCAAAGAATGTGTCACCAAAGGAAAATAGATAAAAGCTATGAAGAGGAAAAGGATCTCTCATTCTGTTTGGTTTTATTTTCAGTTTGAATCTTTCTAAACCCTGGCAAGGTCACAACTCTTAAGTGGTTGGGAGTAAAGCTGCTGCAACAGGAGCTGTTTGGGGAGGCTGGCTTGAAGGCTTCCCTCATGCTACATCAGCCCTGCTGCTGCAAGCCCTGTGCAGAACTGAGCCTCTTGTGCTGGGTGCTGCACAGGTGTTTTGTGAGCTGGCCTCACTTAATCACAGCCCACAGAGCTATTACTGTAATGAAAACTCAATTATTGCCTTGCCTGTGTTTTAGAGCCCACATTAACCTCTTCTTTCATGGGCTAACCTGTAGCTGATAGCTGGCTTTCATGCCAATTATTTCATTAGCCATGTTTCAATTAAGCAGAAGCACTGGGGAATGCTGCTGCTCTTTTGAGTGGGGGACTGGCAGTGTTCCTTCTCCTGTCATTTACTCTGGGATGATGGAATTACAGGGCTAAGTGGCTTGAGTTTCATGGCTACAGACACTGAAATAGTTTCCAGTACAGAGATCATAAATAACACCAGGATCCCTGCTGTGTCACCTCCTGAGTCATGCTCTCAAAAAAAAAAAAAAAGCCTTTCAAATTGACCAATCAAACAGGAAGGCAAAGGGGAAGCTTTTGGCTGGGCTGGTGCAGTGGCTAATTAAATGAGACTATAGTGTGAAGGAGACAATCCGAAGTGTGCATTATTTCTCTTCTGGCTTAATGCATTGGAGAATTCATCCTCTGGATCATAGAATCATAGAATCACAGAATGGTAAAGTTGGAAGGGACCTCAAGGATCATCGAGTTCCAACCCCCTGCCATAGGCAGGGACACCTCCCACTAGTACAGCTCACTCAAGGCCTCCTCCAACCTGGCCTTCAACACCTCCAGGGAGGGAGCAGCCACAACCTCCCTGGGCAACCTGTGCCAGTGTCTCATCACCCTCACTGCAAACAACTTCCTCCTAACATCCAGTCTAAATCTCCCCTCTGCCAGTCTAAACCCATTGCCCCTTGTCCTGGCATTGCAAGACATTGTCAATAGTCCCTCCTCAGCCTTCCTGTAGCCCACTTCAGATACTGGAAGACCACTCCAAAGTCTCCTGGAAGCCTTCTCTTCTCCGGGCTGCAGAGCCCCAACTCTCTCAGCCTGTCCTCAGAGCAGAGCTGCTGCAGCCCTCTGAGCATCTTTGTGGCCCCTAATCTGTGATTCTGTGATTGTGTGAAGCTTAGCCTAAGCCAGCAGCAGATTCCTCAGAAGAGGTGAAATACAGCTTTATCAGAAAGGCAGCCACTGGAATCAGAATGTATTGAGTGAAGAGGAGAAAATTGCCTCCTGCCACATTTGTTTTTTTTTTCAAGGTCAAAAACCAGACAAGTGAGATTTGAAAGGAGGAACTCATTCCAGGTAACTACAGTCAAATTGTTCCCAGGCTGCCAGCAGGATCCATGCTGTACTTCCAAAAGTGGCTCTGGGCTTGGAAAGCAGCAGAGAAGGCAGTAACCATTACTTCAGTAATTAGTCTTTTGCTGTGTATTAAGAGCCCAAGGCTTATATGCAATTAGAGAAAGAAGCCAGGGTGCCTTTACAGCTCTCTGGTTTAGTGATTGGAGCAGCCAAACAACCCCTTCTTGAAAGAGTAAAAGAGCAATCATACTATTCCCTGTCTCAGTGAATTTCAAATGCCCTGCACATCACAAAGGAAAAGAATGGCTGGGGAGAAGCAGCAAAAGGCAATGCTTAGCCCCAGCCATAGTGAGGACAGGCATTCAGTACTGTCTGGGGTTTTCTCCACAGAAAGGATGCTCTGCACCTGAGCAGATGAGAGAGGAGCTCCAGTCAAGACTTGCAGAGGGCAGGGGAAGCTGTCTACAACTACCTGAAGGGAGGTTGTAGCCAGGTGGGGTTGGGCTCTTCTCCCAGACAACCAGCAACAGAACGAGGGGACACAGTCTCAAGCTGTGCCAGGGCAGGTTCAGGTTGGGTGTTAGGAGGAAGTTCTTGCCAGAGAGAGTGATTGGCATTGGAATGAGCTGCCCAGGGAGGTGGTGGAGTTCCTGACCCTGGAGGTGTTCAAGACAAGCCTGGATGGGGCACTTAGTGCCACGGTCTGGTTGATTGGCTGGGGCTGGGTGCTAGGTTGGGCTGGGTGAGCTTGGAGGTCTCTCCCAACCTGATTGATTCTATGGCTCTATGATTCTAAGTCAATCATAGAATCACAAAATGGTTTAGGTTGGAAGGGACTTCAAACTTCATCTAGTTCCAACTCCCTGCCATAGGCAGGGACACCTCCCACTAGTACAGCTCACTCAAGGCCTCCTCCAATCTGGCCCTCCAGGGAGGGAGCAGCCACAACCTCCCTGGGCAACCTGTGCCAGTGNCAGGCTGCAGAGCCCAAACTCTCTCAGTCTGTCCTCACAGCAGAGCTGCTGCAGCCCTCTGAGCACCTTCATGGCCTCCTCTGGACCCACTCCAACACTTCCATGTCTTTCCTGTGCTGGGGGCTCCAGAGCTGCACACAGGACTCCAGGTGGGATCTGAGCAGAGCAGAGCAAAGGGACACAATCCCCTCCCTTGCCCTGCTGCCCACACTGCTCTTGCTGCAGCCCAGCACACAGTTGCTGTCTGGGCTGCACTCACACTGCAGCCTCATCTTGAGCTTTGCATCACCCCAGACCCCCAGGTCCTCTTCCTCAGGGCTGCTCTCAGCCTTTCCCCACCCAGCCTGGAGCTGTGCTTGGGACTGTGCCTACCCAGGTGCAGGACCTTACACTTGGCCTTGTTGAATGTTGTGACCAAGAGCAGACACAGCAATGCTGTTTCCAGAGGCAGGAGAGCTGGCTCAGCAGCCAGGAGCTCTCTTGCCTGGGAAGTGACAGCAGGAGTGTTTTTTAGCTCTCTCTTCACACAGTCCTTTCCCACTTGCTGTCTAATTAGAAAGTTGAAGTCATTGCTTGGGCCAAGGGACAGCAAAATCAAATTGTCACTATGTTGTGCATGGAATGAAAAAGTTCTTAGAGGTACTAAAACAATGTTGTCAGCAACACTGCCCCATGGCTCAGAGCTGGCTTAGCATTATCAGATAGCTTAGCAGCTACTTGTCTGGCTGGAAGAGAGGAGCTGCTTGGAAAGGAAGCAAGCCAGCAAGTGACATTTTTAACTGTCTGATGATTCCTTCTTTCCACCAAGCACCCTGAAATAGAAGACATCAATGCAGAGCACTTGGAGGCTTCACCAGCACCAAATGCATATGCTTTTAATTAGGACTGCATGGGAACATGTGCCCTAAAGTCTAGCCAGCAGGTTTTAGTGGACAAGAAAAGCACTCTTAGTAATTAAGAACTAAAGCAAGAGGCAGGCAGACTAATTAGCTTTCCTTCATACTTCCCATCTAGTACATCTTGGGGATTCCAAATCAGGTGTGTCTATTTTGGGATGTTTTCAAAATCAAGATGTCTAAAACCTGTCCATTAGTTTTAGCTGTTTCTTAGCTAGAAGACAGAAGGGATAAATATGTTCAGGCACAGAAAAGATGCAGTTGCAGTGGAGCATTGAAGCCCTGACATCTTCAACTGGTGGTTCTCATGCTCCAGCATAGCAAGAGAGGGAGAACTGCCCTGTCAGACCTGATCTCTTCATGCAGTTTCAAGCTCAAGAGTAATGGTAGCTGGAGAGCAGGTCCAGAAGAGGGCCATGAAAATGATCAGGGGCTTGAAGCAGCTCTGCTATGAGCACAGGTTGAGGGAGCTGGGGGTGTTCAGCCTAGAGAAGAAAAGGCTCCAGGAAGACTTGATAGCAGCTTTCCAGTACCCAAAGGGGGCTATAACAAGGACAGAAAGAGATTGTTTACAAAGGCCTGCAGTGATAGGATGAGGGACAATAGCTTCAAATGACAGAGGAGCAGATTTAGATTGGATATTAGGAACAAGTTCTGTACCATGAGGGTGCTGCAACACTGCAACAGGTTGCCCAGGGAGGTGGTTGGGTCCCCATCCCTGGAGATATTCAAGGTGAGGCTTGACAGGGCTCTGGGCAACCTGATCTAGTGGAGGATGTCCCTGCTGCATGCAGAGAGGTTTGGACTGGATGAGCTTTGGAGGTCGCTTCCAACCCAGACAATTTTGTGATAATGTTCAAGGCTGACAGTGGCACTGTGCAAACAGCTTAGGAGCCTCCCTAGCCATTTTGCATAGGGAAAAAAGCCACCTCTAAAATTAAGCTATAATTTGCCAATGCTAGGGGTTTGAGCTGGCAGTGACAACCTATTTCTGCAGCTTTTAGCAGTGCTTTTCTAAAGACTTCTTTTGGTGACACCTGTGGTACACACACGGGGCTTTAGTTCTGCTCTGAAATAGAGCTGAAAACACACAGCTGGTATGTTTCATTTCCAATCCATTCAGCTCATTCAGTGCCTCTCTAATGTGGAATCAAAGGGCTGCTGCTGCAATGTCTGTCTCTAGGTTTGGGTAGGATTTTAGAGCACCAAATAGAATACAGAGACAGCCAACTGAGTGCTGGGCTGCAGCAAGAGCAGTGTGGGCAGCAGGGCAAGGGAGGGGATTCTGCCCTTTTGCTCTGCTCTTCTCAGACCCCACCTGGAGTCCTGGCTTCGAGGGGACCTGATAGTAGCCTTCCAGTATCTGAAGGGAGCTACAGGAAAGCTGGGGAGGGACTACTGACAAGGTCTTGCAATGACAGGACAAGGGGCAATGGGTTTGAACTGGCAGAGGGCAGATTGAAACTGGATGTTAGGAGGAAGTTGTTTGCAGTGAGGGTGGTGAGACACTGGCACAGGTTGCCCAGGGAGGTTGTGGCTGCTCCCTCCCTGGAGGTGTTCAAGGCCAAATTGGAGGAGACCTTGAGTGACCTGTGCTAGTGGGAGGTGTCCCTGCCTATGGCAGGGGATTTGTGCTAGATGATCCTTGAGGTCCCTTCCAACCTTACCATTCTATGATTCTATGATTCCCCCTTGGCCTGTCTCTAGACACCCTTAGGTAAAGTCCCTCTGCAGTCTTGCTGCAGGTTCCCTTCAGCTATTGGAAGGCAGCTCTAAGGTCCCCCTGGAGTCATCTCTCCAGAGCTGGGACAGTAACCCTGTTCCTTCTCTCTTGCACTCCCCTGCAGCCCATGATGCTTCCCTGTCACTATAAAATACAAATTCAGTTTCTCTCTACACTTGTGTTTCTCACTGGTGTATTCCATGGCTGAAGTGACTGGAATTACATCACTGGAAAGAGAAATAAATGGGGGAAAAAATTGGTGCTCAACAATTCTGGCCTTCAGAAAGTCAGTAGCACTGGAGCTCAAATCTGTGGCATCAGTATCGAAGACAAACATTTGGAAAGGGTCCAGTTGTGGAGCTGATAAATGCTAACAGTGTCCTGAAGAGGCTGCCACTGAAATCATCTTGAACTTTCTCCTGTGAGGAAAATGTCTCTACAAATGATTTCTGAGCTTTGTATTTGTTCAGCCAGCTCTGCTAGCAAAAGCCTTCTTCAGAAGCCTCAGACATTTACACCTAAAATGTCACCTGCAAATGAAAGCCTGAGGTGTTTGCTGCTTGAGGAAGGGATGAGTTTGCTGAGTAATATTCTAAGGCTCTGGCAGTGAAAAGCTTTCTGACCCTGGATCAAAACCATACATGGCTCCAACCTTCCTTGTGCTCTGCAGAGTCAGGATGCTTTTACAGCCTCCTTTCCATGATAATCTTTACTGCTTGGGAGAAAATGATGTGCAAGTGCTGTAATGAGTAAAGAAAGAAGAGGAAGCAGTTTAAAGTAACTATCAGCAGGGGTGGGGAGAATGTGGGAAAGGCACTGCTCATGATACTGGAAAATGAAAATGTGAGTACAGAACTACAAAGATGATCCAAGGGAACACCTCTGCTGTGAGGACAGGCTCAGGCAGCTGGGGGTGTGCAGCCTGGCAAAGAGAAGGTTCCAGGGAGACCTTAGAGCTGCCTGTCAGTGCCTGAAGGGATCCTGCAGGAAGGCTGCAGAGAGACTTTTGCTGAGGGTGCCTAGAGACAGGCCAAGGGAGAATGGTTTGAAGCTGAGGCAGAGAAGGGTTAGACTGGAGCTGAGGAAGAAGTTCTTCAGTATGAGGGTGATGCTACAAGGGAGGATGGGGACAGGGGGTCAAGGGGCAGCATGCTCCAGAAAAAGGTTGAAACTTAAAGATTGAACCTCTTATGTAATAAGAAAGGAAATCATGTACGTCACAGTCTAGGGCCCAGAGAGATCTGCTTTTAGATGAAGGTAATAAAGAAGCACTCTGAAAGCATCAAAATGAGAGAACTGATAGATGATAGCATTTGCTTGCCACCTCTGAGAAAATGACTAATAGACTGGGTTAGTAATGAATTTTTTATTTCTGAAGAAACATTAAAGTTAGATGAACTCCTGGTTTATTAGTTTCTGGAAGAATAATCCCTCTTCTTGTGTAGTGCAACACACACACACACACACACACACACACACACACACACACACACACAAAAAGATAAGATGTGGGCACTGCATAGGCACAATCAACCAGCAAGGCTCAGGCTGACATTGTCAACAAGGAGTTTCACCTTTAGGTCACTGGTTGAGTTTTAAATAGAGCCACATGTGTTTGGGGAGTTGCTTCATGCCCTGGGTCACCTTGATCTCAAATACAGCTGAGTTCTGACCAGAAAAGTGTTCCCTTTCCAGGCACTGCAGAGACAGATAACCTCCCTGACAACCCCAGAGAGGAGCATCCTTGAACCAGCTCTCCTGGGCACACTGTGCCACAACAGCCTTTCCCCTGCAGAAACAGGACAGCACTTGTCCTCCTCTCCCCTAACACCTGAAGCTGAACCAGTGTTCACTGTATGCCAGAGCACAACCATCATCACTTCATCCTCCTTTCTCAGTCTTTCTCATTTGGAGTCCTGTGTACAGTTCTGGAGCCCCCAGCACAAGAAGGACATGGAAGTGTTGGAGCGGGTCCAGAGGAGGCCACCAAAATACTCAGAGGGCTGCAGCAGCTCTGCTCTGAGGACAGGCTGAGAGAGTTGGGGCTCTGCAGCCTGGAGAAGAGAAGGCTTCCAGGAGACCTTAGAGTAGCCTTCCAGGATCTGAAGGGGGCTACAGGAGGGCTGGGGAGGGACTATTGACAAGGTCTTGCAATGACAGGACAAGGGGCAATGGGTTTGAACTGGCAGAGGGGAGATTTAGACTGGATGTCAGGAGGAAGTTGTTTGCAGTGAGGGTGGTGAGACACTGGCACAGGTTGCCCAGGAAGGTTGTGGCTGCTCCCTCCCTGGAGGTGTTGAAGGCCAGGTTGGAGGAGGCCTTGAGTGAGCTGTACTAGTGGGAGGTGACCCTGGCTATGGTAGGGGGGTGGAATTAGATGATGTTGAGGTCCCTTCCAACCTTACCATTCTATGATTCTATGATTCTTCGAAGCTTTGCAGGGAAGGCTGACCCAGCCCTGGAGCCATTACCTCTGGAACTGGTTTGAATCACATTGGAAGCATTCCTGTGACCATCAGATGCCCCACCTTGCCAATAAAAATTACTCAAGTCCCACTCTAGCAAGGCTTGCTGGATGTTGTTTTTTTAATCATTTCAGACACTGAAGAAGCTTGTAGTGAAAAAGCAGACAAAGAAACCAGCCAACCAAATCCAAGCAACCCATCCCCACACTCAGATCTGCACATTCTGGCCAAACCTTGTCTTGGAAAGCAAAGGCTTTAAGTACCACAGTTTAGATGTATCCCTACATAAAAATGAATACCTAATGGAATCCTTGAAAAGGAAGCTGTGGAAGATAATTGCATAGTGAATAAAGGAGAGGTCTTGGAACCAAAGGTCATGAAAAACAAGCCCACAACAGCTCCATTTCGTTTTGATTGATGCTTCATGAGAAAGGAAAACAAAAGTTACACAAATAACACAATGACAAATTTCCAGGAGCAGAAAACTCCCTGTCACTGGGAAAAAAACACAGCTACAGACATTCCTCACTGCTGGGCTGAACTCCTACAATCATAGAATGGGCTGAAGTTAGCAGGGGCATTCTGCACTAGAGCGGGCTGCTCTGAGGCTTTTAAATGTCACACCTCAAAAGCACTGCTTCTTGGGCATATAAAAGAGGGAGAAAGAAACTCTGCATTGCAAAGTCAGAATGTTAATAAAAAAGATGAGTTGCTCTGCTTTGGAGAATTCCCCCCCCCGCTTTAGTTTACTATTTATAACCCAGCAGGCTGGGATTAATTATTATAAATCCTTAAAGCCGAAAAGAAGATTTCAGGGCTGTTATGGTCTGCATAATCTACACCATTTGCGAACGCCACCGCTGGATGTCCTATTTCTGTTGGTCACCTTTTAACATCTCTGCCTTTTCCCTACAGCAATTTTTTTTTTTTTCCTTCTTGGGAGAAAGTATTTCCTCCTATTTCCAAATCATCAGTCCACTCAACTAAGCAGGTTGTCCAGATTGGTTGTGAAGTCTTCTTCTCTGGAGACATTCAAGCCCTGTCTGGATGAGCTCCTGTGTGACCTGCACTAGATTCTATGGTGTTAAGGGTTAACCCCTACTGGGGAGTGGTCTGAACCTGACACTAGTTCCTCCTGACTTCTCCTGGGGGTGGTCTGGAAACATGACCCCAGGTCCTCCTGGGTCCTCCTGACTCCTCCTGGGGGTGGTCTGGAAACATGACCCCAGGTCCTCCTGGGTCCTCCTGACTCCTCCTGGGGGTGGTCTGGAAACATGACCCCAGGTCCTCCTGACTCCTCCTGGGGGTGGTCTGGAAACCTACCTGGTTAGCCCATTCCCACTTTCTGTTTGGAACCCTATTAAAGCAGAGGATCTTCCCATGTTTCTCTCTCTCTGTGCCCTGCCTGGATTGACAGCACCTCCCTGTTCCAGCTGCTCCTGCTTTGCCATGTGGCCAGCCACCCACATGGTGGAACAACCACCTCCTGAATATGCCTCCATCCATTGCCATCCATTCAGTTTTGTATACATTTTGTATTTTGTTTCCATTCTCTATACCTTTTTTGTAACTCCCCTTACCTTAAATATCTTTTATTTATTGTTAAAGTCTTCCTTTTAACTTCCCAATTGGAGCAAGACTGTTCTTTAGGTGTTCTCTACCCCTTTTACCTTTCTGCCTAAAATCTTTTTGTGTGGGGAGAAAAGAGAGGGGGAGGCATTATATATATATATATAATAGAATGGTAAGGTTGGAAGGGACCTCAAGGATCATCTAGTTCCAACCCCCTGCCATAGGCAGGGACACCTCCCACTAGTACAGCTCACTC
>VWZE01023239.1:0-17945 GCA_013396675.1 Eubucco bourcierii
AGAAGGCCAGAAGCTGCCAGACAGCCCAAGAGTGTCTCAGCCCAATGTCTTACCTGTTTTGTGTTCTTAGTCTTCTCCATCTCAGCAAGCCTATGAGTGACCCAGACATCAGCATTGTTTCCTTCTCATAGCCTATAATATAATTTTCTCCATTAAAATATACCAATTAGCCAAAACTAGCACACAACCTAATTCTACGATTCCATGAAGGAATTTCATTAAGTGCCTGATGAGGAGAGGCTGAGAGCCCTGGGGGGGTTCAGTCTGCAGAGAGGGAGGCTGAGAGGGGATCTGAGCAGTGTCTGTCAATAGCTGAGGGCTGGGGTCAGGAAGGAAGGGACAGGGACAGGCTCTGCTCACCTGTGCCCTGGGGCAGGACAAGGGCAAGGGATGGAAACTGCAGCACAGGAAGCTCCTCCTCAGCATGAGGAAGATCTTCTTCAGTGTAAGGGTCCAAGAGCCCTGGCACAGGCTGCTCAGAGAGGCTGTGGAGTCTCCTCTGGAGCCTTCCCAGCCCTGCCTGGATGTGTTCCTGTGTGACCTGTGCTGGATTGTCTGCTCCTGCTCTGGCAGGGGTTGGACTCCATGAGCTCCAGAGGTCCCTTCCATCCTCTAGCATTCTGTGGTCCTGTGAAGGAGACTCTCCACAGCCTCTCTGGGCAGCCTGCTCCAGGCCTCCAGCACCCTCACAACAAACAACTTTCTCCTCCTGCTCAGGTGGAACCTCCTGGGTGCCAGTCTGTGCCCACTGCCCCTTGTGCTGTCCCTGGGCAGCACTGAGCAGAGTCTGGCCCCAGGCTCTTGCCCCCCACAGCTCCTTCAGCTCTTGCTGAGCACTGCTCAGCTGCCCTCTGGGGCTGCTCTTGTGCAGGCTCTCAGCCCCAGGGCTCTCAGCCTTTGCTGCTCCCAGAGCTGCTCCAGGCCCCTCAGCAGCTCTGCAGCCTGCCCTGGGCTCTCTCCAGCACTTCCCTGTCCCTCTGGACCTGGGGAGCCCAGAGCTGGACCCAGCAATGCAGATGTGACCTGGTTAGGGCAGAGCAGAGGAGAAGAAGAACCTCTCTTGCCCTGCTGACCACAGACTCCTAACTGCACCCCAGGGGTCCACTGGCTCCAACCAGCACAGCAGCCTGCACAGATGCATTTCAGAGCTGCTCTGTGCTGAGCAGTAATGCTCAGCAGCCTGGCACTGCCTTCAAGTGCAGCTGAAACAGCATCCCTCTGACCACTGACCATGGTGTGCACTGTGCACCGGCAGCCCAGAGCTGTGCAGCTCCCCTGCTTCTGAGAAAGGTCCCAGCTTGACACTGCTTCTCAGGCAGTGACAGCTCTCCCTACACTGTCTTAAAGGATTATGCTAAAAATAAACTGCACTTGGAAGTGTCAGGGACCCAGAAACAGCATTGCTAATCTCACCCCAGCCCTGAAAGTGAGCAGAGGCTCAGATGAGTTTCTGGAGAGAGAATTATTCTCCTTTTAAATACTCTGCCTGGCAGTGCAAGGACTCTGCTTGTCCCAGCCAGGAGAGCCTCAGCTGCCCAACAAGGGACTGCAGCCCAGGGAGGGCATCTTCAGGAGCAGGTTGAGGGATGCCCAGGGCCAAGCCTCTTCTTCCCTGCCAATGTCCCAGCAGGACTCTGTCCCTTCTGCCTCCCAGCCCCATCCCTGTGCTCCTCAATCCACTTCCAGAACTCAGCTCCTGAATCCTGTTCCCATCTGCTGCTGAGTGCAGCCTGGGACTTGCCCAGTGCCTGCCCCCAGCAGCAGTGGTGCCAATGGTGCCATCAGTGCCACCAGGGCTTGGCTTCCACACTGCTTTGTGTCTCTGTGTCTCCAGCCCCTGGCATTGTTCCTCTCTCCAACCCAGCTGGCTCAGTTTCTTTCCCACCTCATCAGCCTCTCTCCCTCCTTCCCTTTCTCTTCTGTGAGAGGCAGAGGCCTCTGGCACTCAACTGTGCCCAGCCCTGACCCTTGGCAAGGCTGACCCAGTTTGAATCCCTGCTGTGCTCATGCACCAGCCTCAGGTCTCTGAAGTACCACAGTGCTGTGCTGGTGCTGTGCTCCTCCATGGGTCAAGGCACAGCAGATACAGGTCTTGTTCTGTTGCCTCTGCCTGCTTTGGAGAGCCTCTGCTCTGGGGGAGAGAGGAGGCCACATTGTGCCTCCATGGAGCAAACCACCTCAGACTCTGTCAGCTGCACAGTCACAACTGGCTGCATTTGCTGCCTGCAAAAAGGAACTCACTCACACTGCCCAGGCAGGACAGCTCTGACCTGCTCCCATCACCAAGCAGCTCATTTCCAGTCTGCCCTGGGGCTGCAATGCTGCTCTGCATCTCCTGGGATCTGTAGTATGAGTGTAGGGGGCACTGCCCTTGCCCTGTGTGTAGCTGCATTGCTGTGGGTTTCCAGCAGCCACTCCACCCTGGGGCTTCCCAGGATGTGTAGAGTTTGTTTGCTGCAGCCTGGGACACCTCATGGGAAGTGCTGCTGGTGTCTTGGGTAGGGCTTTGCTGGGTCAAACCCTGCCTGACTGGCCAGGCCCAGAGAGCAGAGGGAATAGAGCTGGCTGCTGCTGGTGGCAGCTGAGCTGTGGTGTCCCCAGGGGCCACTCCTGCTCAAAACCTGCATGAAGGGACCCAGGGACAGTGAGCTTGCAGGTGACACTAAGCTGGGTGGCAGCCTTGGTCTGCTGGAGGGCAGGAAAGCTTCTGCAAAGGGCCAGGCTGGAGCAGTGCACCAAGGTCAGTTGTGTGAGGTGGCACAGGGCCAGCTGCTGGGTCCTGCACAGGGCCTGTGACAACTCCATGAGCACTCCAGGACTGGGCTTGGAAACTCCCCAGTGGAAAAGGACCTGAGGGTGCTGGTTGACAGTGGCTGAAGATAAGCCAGAAGTGTGCCCAGGTGGCCAAGAAGGCCACCAGCATCCTGGCTTGGAGCAGTAGTAGTGTGGCCAGCAGGAGCAGGGCAGGAATCATGCCCAGGTATTCAGCACCTGGGGAGGTAACACTTGAGTGATGGATTCCAGTTTGGGCCACACACAGCAAGAAGGACATTGAGGAGCTGGAGCAGGCCCAGAGAAGGGCAAAAAAGGTGGGGAAGGGTATGGAGAAGAGGTCTGGGGAGGAACAGCTGAGGGAGCTGGAGAAAAGGAGGCTGAGGGGAGACCTCCTGACTCTCTGCAATGCTCCAGAGAGAGGAGAGGACAGGCTCAGAGAGGAGAGGCTCAGAGAGGAGAGGAGAGGCTCAGAGAGGAGAGGCTCGGAGAGGAGAGGAGAGGCTCAGAGAGGAGAGGAGAGGAGAGGAGAGNAGAGGAGAGGAGAGGAGAGGAGAGGAGAGGATCCCCCAGTAGCAGCAGCATCCCTGCAGCAGCTCAGCACTGGGGGCTCACTGTGGGTAGGGTCACACCAGTGACACCCAAAGCTTCAGAAGCTCAGCAGAACCTCACTCTGAGCAGCACTGCAGTCAGGCCTCACTTTTAGCCTTCAGCAGGAAAAAGCCAAACACACTTCAACCCCCTGGGGAAAATTCCTTCCATCAGCCTTGTGGGACGTGGAGGGCAGCTCCCTGAGTTTGTCTGTTCAGGCCAGAGTTGTGCATGTGAGTTGGGGCATTGGAGCAGGGCAGCTGGGGAAGGGTCTGGAGAGCAGGGCTGGGGAGGAGCAGCTGAGGGAGCTGGGGGTGTGCAGTGTGGAGCAGAGCAGGCTGAGGGCAGAGCTCATTGCTCTCTGCAGCTCCCTGAGAGGAGGCTGCAGCCAGCTGGGGCTTGGGCTCTGCTCCCTGACATCAGGTGAGAGAAGGAGAGGAACTGACCTGGAACTCTGCCAGGGGAGGGTTAGGTTGGAGAAGAGGAAAAATTTCCTTTCTGCAAGAGTGGTCAGGCATTGGCAGAGGCTGCCCAGGGAGGTGGTGCAGTGCCCAAGGCTGGAGGTGTCCCAGCAAGGTCTGCCCATGGCACTTGGGGCCAGGGTTTGGTGCTCATGGAGGTGCTGGGTTGGTGCTGGGCTGGATGATCTCAGAGGCCTTTTCCAACCCAAACTATTCTGTGATTCTATTATTAGTAGCATGGGGAGAGATGAATTTGCCTTTTCTGCTCTCTCTGCTGAACTCTTCAGTGATGTTTCCTGGGTCATTGATCCCTTCCAGAAGTTACTCATCTCCAGCCCAGACAGGTGCCTAAGGCAGGATGAAGCCTTCCAGCCACTGGCTGGAGAAGAAACAAATCCCTGCAGGACAAGTCAGCTCCTTTTTAGGCATCTACCTTTAGGAAGGAAGGCTTGACAAGAACTCCTGCCTGTCCCTCAGCACAGAGCAGCTCTCTGGGGTGCCTGCACCAGCAGGGAAGCTTTGCTTGCTTGTAGGCTGAAGTGCCACCTGCCCAGGGGGCTCTGCAGGCAGCAGCAGCTGAGTGTGCTCTGGTGGGGGCTGGTTAGAGCTGCTCCATGCCCCCAGAGGAGGTCCTGCCTTACCCTCTCCATTCTTTGCCTCACTGAATGGTCCTAGTGCCAACTTCAGCCAGCCCTTGCCAGAGTACTTTCAGTATTGCCTCCTGCCAGCAAGGTGGTTTCAGTTTCTCACCCTGAGTTGTTTGCTGCCATTCATGGCAACCAAAGCCACAGCCTCAGAGGTGCTCTGGGCTGCAGCAGTGCTCAGAGCTCTACCAGACCAGGGGAGACCCCAGGGGGAAGTCATAGAATGGTTTGGGTTGGAGGAGCCCTCTGAGATCACCCAGTCCAGCAGCAACCCAGCACCTCCATGGACCCCAAACCATGGTCCCAAGTTCAGACACTTCTTCAACACCCTCAGCCATGGGCACTCCACCACCTCCCTGGGCAGCCTCTGCCAAGCCCTGATCACTCTTGCAGCAAAGGACTTTTTCTTCCTCTCCAACTAAACCCTCTCCTGGCACAACTTCAGGTCAGTTCCTCTCTTGTCACCTGAGGCCAACTCTCACCTCACTGCAACCTCCTCTCAGGGAGTTGTACAGAGCAATCACAGAGCTGTCAGGGCTGGAAGGGACCTCAAGGACCATCCAGCTCCAAACCCCTGCCATGGGTAGGGACACCTCACACTAGAGTAGGTTGCCCAGAGCCTCATCCAGCCTGGCCTTAAAGAAAGGATGAGGCTTCCACCACCTCCCTGAGCAGCCTGTGCCAGGCTCTCAGCACCCTCATGGTGAAGAACTTCTTCCTAATGTCCAATCTCAATCTCCTCTAGCTTGGATCCATTCTCCCCAGTCCTAGCACTACCCAACACCCTCAACAGTTCTTCCCCAGCTTTCTTGTAGTCCTCTTCAGGCACTGGCAGGCCACACTAAGGTCTCCCTGGAGCCTTCTCCTCTCCAGACTGAACAGCCACAACTCTCAGCCTGTCCCCGTGGCAGAGCAGCTCCAGCCTCTGAGCATCCTCCTGGCCCTGCTCTGGACACATTCCAGCATGTCCAGATCTAATGAGGTCTGCTCTCAGCCTCCTTTTCTCCAGACTGAACAACCTCAGTTCCCTCAGCTGCTCATCATGAGACTTCTTCCCCAAGGCTAAATTTACCTAGCACCATACTGTCCAGAGGAGACATCTTCAGCTCAGCCCTTCCTGGAGGCCCTTTACATGTCTCAGAGGAGAGCAATGCATCTGCCCCAGAGGAATTGCCTAGGAACCTGTTTCTGCTGATTTAAGGCCTCTTAAATAATCATAATCATATAATAATGTAATTACTGAATTCCACTTCTGCTGGCACAACATAATAGATCTTGGACTGAATTTCATTCATCTGCCAGGTTGATGCAGTTGAAGATGCCCTTGGTGACTGCAGGGGGATTGGACTCAAGGCTGCAGTTTTGTGGTGCAGATTGTATGCCATGGTTGAACAGGTGGGGAAGTTGCAGCCTGCACTGCTCTCTGGTCAGCACTCAGCATGAAGAGTCACCAAATGCTTTGAGTTGGAAGAGACCCTCCAAGGGCATCTTGGCCACTGCCCCTGCAGGCAGCAGGAACAGCTCCAGCCAGAGCAGGCTGCACAGGGACACAGCAAGGCTGAGCTTGGATGGCTCCAGGGATGGAGCCTCAAGCACCTCCCTGGGCAGCCTGTGCCAGTCTCTGCCCACCCTCACTGGGCACAGCTTCCTCCTGAGGTCCAACCTAACTCTGCCCTGCTCCAGTTCCTAACTGTCATCCTGTCCCCACAGCCCCTTCTGAGCAGTCCCTCCCCAGCTCTCCTGCAGCCCCTTCAGGCACTGCAAGGCTGCTCTGAGCTCTCCCTGCAGCCTTCTCTTCTCCAGGCTGCACAGCCCCAACTCTCCCAGCCTATGCCCACAGCACAGCTTCTGCAGCCTCTGAGCCCCTTTATGGCCTCCTCTGGACCTGTTCCAACATGGTGCAGATGTGGAAGTCTCTGTGACCAGACTTGCCCACAGTCTGTGACCTCCAGCACAGTCTCAGGCAGATGTGCAAAGGAAGCTGTGCTTGGAGCAGAGCAGGATGGAAGGCAAGCAGGGCTGTGACAGAGGCCACTTCCCAAGAGGCTCCTCTCAGGGGGGGGCCCTCAGCCATGCCCACTCTGCCATTCCCAGTGCCCCCTGTTGTCCCACACACCACCAAGCTGCCAGGTGCTCGCAGAGCCAGGGCTGTGCCTCACAGGGCATCCAGCCCCAAACTTCCAGCTCCAGGACCCAGGGACCCTCAGCCTCTGCTTTTGTTAGCCACAGCCCTGCCCCAGTAGGTGCCAGGTGCTCAGAGCTCAGCCCTCAGCAGGGCAGCAGTGCTCAGGCACAGGCCATGGAAAGGTAACAGAGCTGTGCCAGGCAGGGGCACTGCTGTCTGCCACCTGTTGGCCAGGGCAATAGGAAGGAGCACTGTGCCCAGGGGAACAGGCAGGCACCGTGCAGCAGCCTTCTGGACAGAGATGCCTATGGCACAGCTGTGCCCTGTGTCCCGTGGCAGTGTCACCCACACCTCCCTGTGCCACCCCTCTCCTTCCATCCCTCCCCATGCCAATCCTTCCTGTCTGAGCAGACTGAGCTCACATCTCCTGCTGTGCTCTGGCACTTTGGAGGCCCTTGGGTGCCTCAGCTCTGCTTTGCTCTTCAGGGTGTCTGCAACAGCTGAAGGAGCAGCTGTGGGGCTGGCACTGAGTTGGGTGAGTGATCAGAGGGGGCTGAAGCTGAGGTAAGAGAGTCATGGAGATGACAGGAGGGCTGGAGCTTCTCTGCTGCGGGCACAGGCTGGGAGAGTTGGGGCTGTGCAGCCTGGAGAAGAGAAGGCTGCAGGGAGAGCTCAGAGCAGCCTTGCAGTGCCTGAAGGGGCTGCAGGAGAGCTGGGGAGGGACTTTGGGCAAGGGCTGGGAGTGGCAGGCAGAGGGACAATGGAGCTGGGAGAGGGGAGAGTGAGAGTGGAGCTGAGGAAGAGATTGTTGAGAGGGAGGGTGGGGAGAGACTGGCACAGGCTGCCCAGGGAGGTTGTGGAGCACAGAATCACCCAACCTCATCTTTGATCTTTGATCTTTGATCTCTGATCCCATTCTGTGCTCCACAGCCTCCCTGGTGGTGTTCAAGGCCAGGCTGGATGAGGCCCTGAGCAGCCTGTGCTGGAAGGAGTTGTCCCTGGGTATGGCAGGGTGAGCTTTGAGGACCCTTCCAGGCCAAACCATTCTGTGATTCTTAGTTCCCAGACCACAAGTTTTCAGAGCAGAAGTCTTGTGAGGAGCAGCTGAGGAGCTGGAGTTGTTCAGCCTGGGGAAGAGGAGGCAGAGGGCAGAGCTTATTGCTCTCTGTAGCTCCCTGAGAGGAGGCTGCAGCCAGGGGTGTGTGTGGTGATTGGGCTCTGCTCCAAAGGAACAAACGATGAGACAAAAGGAAATGTCCTCAATCTGCCCCAGGGGAGGTTTAGGTTGGCTGTGAGGAACAATTTCTTCTCCTAAAGGGTTGTCAAGGCCTGGCCCAGGCTGCCCAGGGCAGTGCTGGAGTCCCCATCCTGGAGGAGTTCAGAAAATGCCTGGCACCAGCAGCTCTTGGCAGTACTGGGGAGCAGTTGCCTGGGGTGACCTTGGAGGTCTTCTCTCACCTTAATGCTTCTATGAGCCCTTGCTCCTGGAAGCTGTGGAGGCAGCAGCTGGAGGTGCATTGCTGTTGGGCAAGCCAGGAGCTGTACTGCAGATGTTAGCTTCTGCTCTGAGTAACAGTAATAACAACAATTAATAATTGAGTACTTGAATTATGGATAGTGATGATTAATAATTGAATCTCTGAATTCTCTAAATGCTGGGAAGGCTCTCACCAGAGGCACCTAAAGCCTTTAGCAAACGTTGATGAATCAATGTCAGGACCTTCTGCCAAAGGCAAAACCAAAATAACTCCAAATTTCCCCAGGGAAACCCAAACCTCCCCCTCCTGCCAAGACTGAGCTCACATCCCTGAGCTGGATCCAGCAGGAAAACCTCTGAGCCATGGGGATGGTGCCAACCTCTGAGGAACATTTTGCTCCTCAGTTTTCTGCCAGCATGGAGCCACTGAGCTCACAGCACAACTGCCTGACCACAGCGAGGCGCAGCCTGCTCTGCTCTGCTCAGCCCTCACCTGCAGCACTGCCTCCAGCTCTGGGCAAGCCAGCACAAGGAGGCCCTGGAGCTGCTGGAGAGGCTCCAGAGGAGGCCACCAAGATGCTGAGAGGCTGCAGAAGCTGTGCTGTGGGGTCAGGCTGGGAGAGTTGGGGCTGTGCAGCCTGGAGAGGAGAAGGCTGCAGGGAGAGCTCAGAGCAGCCTTGCAGTGCCTGAAGGGGCTGCAGGAGAGCAGCCTGTGCAGGTGGGAGGTGTCCCTGGGTGTGGCAGGGGCTTGGAGCTGGCTGAGCTTTGAGGTCCCTTCCATCCCAACCCATCTTATCTGTCTGTGATAAGCCCTTTAAGCAGCACAGGATGCACCCAGAGGTGGGACTGTGCCAGACTTGTCCTTGTGAAGCTCTTCTCTAACATCTTGTAAAGATACCTGTGACCAGGAGAGGTTCCTTAGGGCTGGGGCAGGACCAGTTTCACACTGAGCTTCAGGAATGCCCAGGAGGAGGCCTCTCAGCCTCACCTCAGTCTTTGAGAAGGCAGTGGAGCAAATCCTTCTTGAGTGTCTGGGGAGAGCCAGGCACCGCCAGGGACCAGAGCAATGCCTCTGCAGCAAGAGCTGTCTGCAGGATGTTTTAAATCTCCTGCCTGGATGTGAGGCAGTGAAATGCATTTGCAGCAGCAGCCACAATCCCTCCCTGAGCCCCACACTGCTCTTTGCTGGCACCACCAGCCTGACTCTGAAGAGCTGCACATTTGCTGTGTCAGAACTGGAGCTGAATGAAAAGTGTTGGTTTTTTTGGTTGGTTTTTTTTTTGCCATTCAGAAGGAAATAAAACTGTTTGAACAGCCTCTGCCAGTGCTTCTGATTGTTGCTGCTCAGAAGAGAAGCTTGTCTGTGGTGTAAAATAAATGTCCTCATTTGTAATCCCTGGGAAACACAAAAGGAGCAATCAAAGCCTTGCTCGGGAAGAGAGGTACAGCCCTGGGAGGAATGAGAGGAGCAGCAACTAATTAGAGGTGCTGGAGAGGCTTGGAGATGCTGTGGAGCTGAGGGAGTTTATAGTGAGAAGGTGCAAATGATGCTCAGTGGAACAGCACAAGAAGGGCACCACCCAGGAGTCCTGACTTGACCTAAAGGGAACCAACAGGGACAGAGCAAGAGCAGAGGTCTGAAAGGTTCTATTTGGACCTGCTGCTGTAAGGGGACAGCAGCAGCACTGAAGCCTTAGATGAAGAGGATGGATCTTGACCTTCTTCACTTTTAAGAGGCACCTAAAGCAGCAGAGGCACCTGCTGGTCTCAGGCTGTGAAGAAGAGATGTGAGGATGCTGACACAGCCTTGCACTGCTGCCCCAGCTGTGCTGCCCTGTGGGCAGGCAGAGAAACAAGTGGCCAGAAACATCCTCATGAGGCAAATTCTTGTCTCCTGAAGCTGAAGTGAGGGTGAAGAGGCTTGGAAAGAAATGGTCTTGAGAAAGAAAGGCATTGGGGGTGACTAAGCACAGGCTTTTGTGGTCCCTGAGAGAGGGAAGGCTGCCAGGAGGTTGCTTTAGCTCTGATACTCTGAATCCTGTGACTCTCACATTGTCACAAAGTGGGACAAGGTAAGGGCAGGGTCCCCAGCAGGCCTCACCTGTGAGGTCACCACTGCTGCCAAGTGACCTCAGCTGAGCCTGGCATCTGTGGTGCCTCCTCCTCTCAGAAGAGGTGGCAGAAGGAGGCCTTAGCCCAGCCCTGGCTCTGCTTCACAAAGTCACAGAATGGGATGGTTCAGAAGGGACCTCAAAGCTGCTTGTTGCTTATCTCCAGTCCCCAGAACCTGCCAGCTCTGACTGTCTCCAGCGGTTCCTTTCCACCCTTGAAGTGGGGAGCCCAGAACTGGAGCCAGGGCTCCAGCTCTGTCCTCCTTAGGGCAGAGTAGAGGAGAACCTTCCCCAACCTGGGGCCTACTCTCCTTAATCCCTTCAGGAATCCATTTCCCACTCTCTGCACCTCTCTTTCTCAGGTGTTTTTGGCCCATTTGAAGTGCTTTGCTGCCAGCACCACAGACACACTGCCAGGTGCTGCCCAGGCTGCTGTGCCTTTTGGGCAGCAGATGTGGGGACTGAATGATGCTCTGGGCTGAAGACTGCCTCTGCTTTCCACCTGCCTTGTAACTCAGGGCCCCTCCTTAGGCAGGCCTCATCCTTAGTATGCTGCACACCTTTGCATCTCCATGTACCAGACCAGTGCCTCCAGGGACTCTCCAGAACCATCTGGGAAGGGAAAACCAAAAAGGAGTGACAGGAAGGGAGTCCCACCCGGATCAGGAGTCCTGCTGGAGCAGCTGGACCTTGCTAACTCTGGTTTAGGCCATCCTTTGCCTAACTGAGCCTTGAAAACTTCCAGAGACAGATCTCACAGCCTCCCTGGGTGCCCTCTTGCAGCCCTGCTGGGCAGCCCTGAGTTTGTCCATTCTGCCATGGTGTGTGGGCATTGCACCTCTCCGTGCTCTCCAGCACTGCCAAGAGGTTTGCACTCACTGCTTTTCTAACCACCCTCCTGCAGCTGCAGCCTGCTCTCAGGTCCCCTCTCCCAGTCATACAGACTGAAGAGTGCATCCCCCAGAGCAACTCCCCAGCAGCCTCTGATGCCTACCCAGGTCCCAGGATGGAGTTCAGCCTCCAAGCAAAGGCTCTGAGGTGCCTCAGAGAGGGTAGTTCTGTGTGCAGCCCCTGCTGGTGTTGCCAGCACAGCACTGCCTCCCTGGCACCTGGCCAAGCCTCCACCACACGGTGGAAGAGTTTTACCAAACTTCTGCTCCAGCTCTTTTGCTGGTGCAGCTCACCAGGTCAGGCTGTGAACCACCACCCTGCACACACACACACAGACACAGGTGCAAGCTCTGGCTGGGGATCAGCTAACTGTGTGCCCAGGTGGCCAGGAGGGCCAATGGCATCCTGGCCTGGACCAGTAGGAGTGTGGGCAGCAGGAGCAGGGCAGGGATTGCCTCCCTCCACCCAGCACTGGTAAGGCCACAGCCTGAGTGCTGAGTTTAGGCCCTTGCTCCTAAAAGGACACTGAGAGGCTGGGGCAGGGCCAGAGAAGGGCAACAGAGTTGGGGAAGGATCTGGAGAAGAGGTCTGTGGAGGAGCAGCTGAGGGAGCTGGGGGTGTGCAGTGTGGAGCAGAGCAGGCTGAGGGCAGAGCTCATTGCTCTCTGCAGCTCCCTGAGAGGAGGCTACAGCCAGCTGGGGTTGGGCTCTGCTCCCTGGGAACAGGGGACAGGACAAGAGGGAACAGACTCAGGCAGTGCCAGGGGAGGCTCAGGTTGGCTTTAGGAGCAATTCCTTCCCAGCAAGGGTGCTCAGGCCCTGGCACAGGCTGCCCAGGGAGCTGCTGCAGTGCCCATCCCTGCAGGGCTGTCAGAGCTGCCTGGAGGTGGTGCTGAGGGCTGTGGGTTGGTGGCAGAGGCTGAGCAGCAGTGGTGGGGATGGGAGCTGGGGGTGAGGGGCTGGGCTGGGGACCTCAGAGCTCTCTTCCAACCAGAACAGTTCTGTGATTCTCTGGTTCTGTGCCAGCTGTCTGCTCTTGGCACCACTCCCTGCATTTCCAGCCCTTTGGCCCAGCTCCACCAGAGCACAGACATGTCCAGCTTAGTCAGTGCACAACAAAGGAGCACAGGGAGAAGCACAGAGCCACCCAGGGGTCCAGAGCAAACAGACCTCTAAGCCTTGGTCACCTTGCTTAGGGTCCCTCCACTTAAGGTCCCCCCCTCCCTTAAGGGTCTGATAGATGCCAAGCCAGATGGCCTTCAGCAGCCTGGACTGGTCCTTCAGGCCAGCCTTCATAGCTGCCTGCCCTGTGCTGCTGCTGGAACATCCCATAATACCCCCTTGACCAGCTCCTGTCCTCAGGAGCCTTCACTCCCTGCCTTTCCTCTGCTGGCTCTTTTGGCTCTTGCCCGCTTGGGCTGGCACACAGCAGGCTGGGGAGCACAGGCAGTGCCAAAGTGTCCTGCTCAGCAGCCTGCAGCTCAAGCGTGCCTGGCTTCCAGAGCCTGCTGCTGGGATTCCATCACCATCTGCAGGGAGGGTGTTAAGTCACACAGCCCAAATGCTCCTGTGAGCAAGAGGAAAGGCCTCAGACATGAGGGAGAGGCTTCCTGGTAGGTGCACAAAGGTTCTAGCAGGCTAATGGCCAGAAGTATCCAAGAGGGAAGCATTTCCTGCATAAAATGATGTGGAACTTGGGATTAAGTTCATCAAGGGCAAGTGCAGGGTCCTGTACCAGGGGAGGAACAACCTCCTGCAGCAGTACAGCCTAAGGGGGAGCTGCTGGGAAGCATCTCTGCAGAGAAGGAACTGGCAGTGCTGGGGAGCAGCAAGTTCCCAGGAGCCAGCAATGTGCCCTGCTGGGCAGGAAGGGCAATGGGGTCCTGGGGTGCATGAAGAAGAGTGTGGCCAGCAGGGTGAGGAGGGTTCTCCTGTCCCCCTGGAGAGCTCAGCCTTGCAGCCCTGTGTCCAGCTGTGGCTTCCCAGCTCAAGACAGACAGGGACACCTTGCAGGCCACCAGGGCTGTGAAGGTTTGGGAGTTCCCTGCCCCAAACCAGCACAAGGGCTCAGGGCCAGGCAGGGCAGCCCTCTGCAGGGGCTGAGCACTCTCTGGCTGCAGTGCTCCCCAGCAGGAAGATGACAAACTTCAGCTCAGCAGTGGTGAAACAGTACTGGGGCACTTCCAGGTGTAGATGGCAGATGAGAGAAGTGGAAGTGTGAGGGGAAGGAGTGCAGGCCTAGGTCTGATTTAATGAACCAATGTCATTAGCATGCATGGGGAGTGAAGGCTGTGAGCTGCAGACTGCCTGTGCACTGCCATGTGAATACAACTGGAAGTGGATCCAAGAAGAATAAGTTGTGCAAAGAAATGCTTGGGAAAAGCCTCCTGAACTCCATGCCTGCTGCTACCCCTCCAAATGCCCGTGCAGTGAACCACAATCACTGCTTGGTCCTAGGAAATTCCAGCATTCAGTGCTGCACAGCAGCCCTGGCACAACCTTCCAATCCTCCTGGCATGCTCCATGCCAAAGCTGCCACCTGAGAGCAGATTCCCTGACAGCTGCTGCCTTCCTCAGCAGTGCTTGCTCTCAGGACTGGCCTGAGCCAGTCTTAAGTTATTTTATCTGTGGTAGCTTCAAGGTCCCTCCCAACCTAAACCATTCCATGGATGCATGACCTCAGAGCAGCCTTGCAGTGCCTGAAGGGGCTGCAGGAGAGCTGGGGAGGGACTTTGGGCAAGGGCTGGGAGTGGCAGGCAGAGGGACAATGGCTTTGAGCTGGGAGAGGGGAGAGTGAGAGTGGAGCTGAGGAAGAGATTGTTGAGAGGGAGGGTGGGGAGAGACTGGCACAGGTTGAGGGTGGTGAGACACTGGCACAGGCTGCCCAGGGAGGTTGTGGAGCACAGAAGCACAGAAAGGGATCCCATTCTGTGGGAACTTTGAGGTCCCTTCCAACCCAACCCATTCTGTGCTCCCATGAATTAGGTTTAGCATGCACAGGGCAGGCCAAGCAACCCTTCTGTGCTGGTGCTTCTCAGTGCCAGAGCAACACAGCTGCTGCCAGGTCAGCCCCAACACATGTCCAGCTCTGGGACCCAGTGGGGACTGGCAGCAGGTTTGCTGCTGCTTCCAAACCAGATGTTTCTTCCACTTTTATTTTTCAGCTTGTCTGTGGAAGCAGGCTGGCCTGGTGGCATCCGAGGGCACAAAAGCAAAGCTCAGAAAGGCTGAGGGGGAAGGAGAAGCTGCAGAAAGCCTTGGCCCCTGGTGTGCAACTCCTGCTCTGCTTGCACATCGCTCGTGGGCAGGTTACTGTTTCCTCACATCTATGGAATCACTCAGCAGAGAGTTTCTGTGAATAGTTCCCCAGCTGCAGTTGCTGTGCAGTCTGTTCGAGGAGAGCATCTCTTGTTCCAGCCCCAAATTGCTCTGGCTGGATGCTGGTTTTGTCTCTTGGGAGGATGGGCTCAAAGCACAAAGCCTTGCAGCTCGCCTTCTGCAGGCACAGCACTGAGCCATGCACCAGCCCTGAGGGGCAGCCCTGGGAAATGCTGGGTGCAGAGCTCCTGCCAGCAACCCCTTCCTCCAGTCTGCTCCTGGACAACAGCAGGGACCAGCCTTGAATGTGCCTTGGACTCCCTGCCACGGAGGGTTTATGCTCATGCCTTACCCAAAGCCTAAGCATAGGACCAAGTGCAGGGATGTGGACAGGCAGGAATCATGGCCCAAGGCTAGGGGGGTGATGTTCAGCAGGGTCACATCCAGGCTACACCTGCACCACAACAACTCCATGGAAGCTTCAGGCTCAGGGCAGGGCTGCTGGAAAGTGCCCAGCGGAAAAGAACTGAAAGGTGTTAGAGAACAGTGTTTGAAGTAGAGCCAGGGTGGGCCTAGGTGGGCAAGAAGGGCAGCAGCAGCCTGGCCTGGATCAGCACTGCTGTGGGCAGCAGGAGCAGGGCAGGGACTGTCCCTTTGTACTGGGCACTGGGGAGGCCTTGCCTTGAGTCCTGGGTTCAGTGCTGTGTACCTCACTGCAAGAACGGCACTGAGAGGCTGGGGCAGGGCCAGAGAAGGGCAACAGAGTTGGGGAAGGATCTGGAGAAGAGGGCTGGGGAGGAGCAGCTGAGGGAGCTGGGGGTGTGCAGTGTGGAGCAGAGCAGGCTGAGGGCAGAGCTCATTGCTCTCTGCAGCTCCCTGAGAGGAGGCTACTGGCAGGGGGTGGTTGGGCTCTGCTCCCTGGGGACAAGAGACAGGACAAGAGGAAACAGCCTCAAGCTGTGCCAGGGGAGGTTTAGTTTGGGCATGAGGAACAATTCCATCCCCATTGCTAAGGCCTGGCCCAGGCTGCCCAGGGATGTGCTGCAGTCCCCAACCCTGGAGAAGTTTCAGAGCTGTGCAGATGTGGTGCTGAGGGCCATGGCTTAGTGGTGCCCTGGCAGTGTGTGATGGTTTGGGTGTCACCTGCCCCCCTCCTCACAATAATGTCACCCAGACCAGACTCAGCCAGCTGGAAGTTAAGGACTGAAGCTCTATTTACAGCTCAGCACAATGGACAAGCAGAGATAGACACAACAGACAGGAATAGTTACAGAGATCATAGAATGGGAAGGTTGGAAGGGACCTCGAAGCTCAGCCAGTTCCAACCCCCTGCCATAGGCAGGGACACCTCCCACCAGCACAGGGCACTCAAGGCCTCATCCAGCCTGGTNCCCTCCCCAGCCTTCCTGCAGCCCCCTTCAGACCCTGCAAGGCCACTCCAAGCTCTCCTGGAAGCCTTCTCCTCTCCAGGCTGCACAGCCCCAACTCTCTCAGCCTGTCCTCACAGCACAGCTGCTGCAGCCCTCTCAGCATCTTGGTGGCCTCCTCTGCACTGCCTCCAACACTTCCATGGCCTTCCTGTGCTGGGGGCTCCAGAACTGCACCCAGGACTGCAGCTGGGGTCTGAGGAGAGCAGAGCCAAGGGGCACAATCCCCTCCCTTGCCCTGCTGCCCACATTGCTCTTGCTGCAGCCCAGCACACAGTTGCTGTCTGGGCTGCACTCACACTGCAGCCTCAGGTTGAGCTTTTCCTCACCCCACACCCCCAGGGCCTGTTCCTCAGGGCTGCTCTCAGCCATTCCCCACTCTTCATCCAGAAGAGCAGTTTCTGACACAGGTGACCTTCTGGGACACAGCTGGGGACACTCTCAGCAAGAAGATGCTTCTGAGCAGCAGTAACTTGGAGCCACTTCCATGTCTTCTATTGCCTCATGAACATTTAGGCTTGAGATACAGACAATGCCAGCTGGCACTGGGGGCTGCATTCAGCAAGTGGCAAGGCCAGGGGAAGCCCTCAGTGAATGTATCAGTGAGTTTTAGTGCAGAAAATATCTTCTGTGCCCCCAGGTCTGGCAGCATGGCAGGAGAACATCAGGAGAGAGGGATCCCAGTCCTTAAGATCACAGGATGGGTTGGGTTGGAAGCGACCTTCAAGCTCATCCAGTTCCAGTCCCTGCCATGTCCAGGGACACCTCCCACCAGCACAGGCTGCTCAGGGCCTCACCCAGCCCGGCCTTGGACACCACCAGGGAGGCTGTGGAGCACAGAATGGGATCAGAGATCAAAGATCAAAAATCAAAGATCAAAGATGAGGTTGGGTGATTCTGTGCTCCACAACCTCCCTGGGCAGCCTGTGCCAGTCTCTCCCCACCCTCCCTCTCAACAATCTCTTCCTCAGCTCCACTCTCACTCTCCCCTCTCCCAGCTCCATTGTCCCTCCGCCTGCCACTCCCAGCCCTTGCCCAAAGTCCCTCCCCAGCTCTCCTGCAGCCCCTTCAGGCACTGCAAGGCTGCTCTGAGCTCTCCCTGCAGCCTTCTCTTCTCCAGGCTGCACAGCCCCAACTCTCCCAGCCTGTCCTCACAGCAGAGCTGCTGCAGCCCTCTCAGCATCTCTGTGGCCTCTTCTGGAGCCTCTCCAGCAGCTCCAGGGCCTCCTTGTGCTGGGTTGCCCAGAGCTGGAGGCAGTGCTGCAGGTGAGGGCTGAGCAGAGCAGAGCAGAGGGGCAGAATCCCCTCCCTGTGCTGCTGCTCTCCCTGCTCTGCCTGCAGCCAGCACACAGCTGCCTCTGTGCTGCCAGCCACCAGTGCTGCCTGCTGGGCACCTGGGCACCAACTCACACCCCCAAGGTTGCTCTCCAGACATTCTCCCCCAGGCTGGGTTTGTGTTTAGCACTGGATCAGGGTGCAGAGATGGTGATGGAGTGAGGACATTTGGTTACATCTGGGTGTGAAATCTGCTGTGTCAGTTCTTTGTTTCTGGGTTCCTTCAGAGAAGAGCTTGGGCTGGTGTTGGTGAGACCAACTCTTTGTGAAGTTCTGTACTGACTGAGGGATATCATCCTGGCTTGTGAGATGTTTATTTTTGCCTCTTGTAGTCAATGCTAATTAAAGTCTCCCTATGGCTTTTCCACCTGGTGGCTGTGGCAGTTGGGTTTCAGGAGGCTTTGTGTTGTCTGATATTTAATCAGTTATAGAAATAAATCAGAGAATGGGAAGGTTGGAAGGGACCTCAAAGCTCAGCCAGTTCCAACCCCCTGCCATAGGCAGGAACACCTCCCACTAGCACAGGGCACTCAAGGACTCATCCAACCTGGCCTGCCTTGTGCAGGGCCTGTGTTTTACCCAAAAAGGCTACAGCAAGCCTATGGTTTCACCTGAGATGGTCAGGCCTGGCTAACTGCCATTCTGATTGACTATTCTGTGTCCAAAGGCACATTAGTCTTGGGCTGTGTGGATAAAAGGGGATGAGCAGGTGGCACAACTGCTCTGCCCTTCTTCTATCCGTGCTCCGCTGCCTCACTGCATCCTGAACTGCCTGCAAACTGCCTGCCAAGAGT
>VWZE01023240.1:0-12832 GCA_013396675.1 Eubucco bourcierii
GTCCCTCTTCAACTGGGGAGCCCAAAACTGAACAGTCATAGGACCATAAAATGTACTGGTTGGAAGGGACCTGTAAAGGCAACCAGGCCAGCCCTCCTGCAGTCAGCAAGGACATCCCCAATCAGATCAGTTTGCTCAGAGCCCCCCAGATATCTCCAAGAACATGAGATACACCCTGGGCAATCTGTTCCAGTGTTCCACCCCCCTCATCATGCAGAGCTTCCTCCTGACATCCAACCTGAACCTCCCCTGCTTCAAACCATGGCCCCTTGCCCTGTTGCTACATGACCTTGTGAACAGCCCTTCCCCAGCTTTCCTGCAGGCCTTCTCCAAATACTGGAAGGTCACTGTAAGGTCTTCTTGGAGCTTCTTCTTCTTCTCCATGCCAAACAACCTCAAATTTCTCAGCCTGTCTACCCTGAGCCCCACGGCTGTAGCCTGCCCTTCGGTGGCTGTGATTTCTATGAAGTGTTGCACGTGCAGAGGAGGAATTACTGTGGGGACAGCAGTGAGCTCCTGGTCCTCTCTGGGAGTGGTGGAGTTGGACCAGGCAGTGCCAGGGGATGTGCTCCTCAAGGTGAGCCAAGTCACCTGTGGACACCTGCAGCTCGATCATCAAGCCTCAAGCTGGGTGTCAGCAGTGACCAAAGCCTGCCTTTAAGGGTGGCTGTCACAGCTCTGGGGAGCATGTCCCGCAGTTGGTTCTACCTCAAACAGCTGTTTCAGGAAGGACAGGCTGTGGCAGGCCTGCCCATGCTTTCCTTCATGCTTTCTTGGCCTCGCTCATGTTGCAGCTGGTGTAAGGTCTGTCCTTCCACTGTGCTCCCTCCTGCTTGCTGTACTGCAGAACATGTCCTTAGTCAGCAGACTCTGGTAGATTCCCCTCTGCCTCCCCTTCAAATCCCTGTGCCCTTCTCTACCCTTCAAGGCAGTGACAGAAGTCTATCAGCAGTAAATTCCTCTGCTACCCCACTGCCAGCAGATGTGCTCAGAGTGCTCTCCCTCGGGCCAGTACCTACCTGTCTCGCTCCAGCAGAGCAGTACAGAAAGACTGCACTGACACCCTGGCTGCAAATAATTTCCAATGATAGGAATAAGCAGCTTATTAACAACACATTCTGGCTAATCATCTTGTGCTAGATATCTTTGCATTGTCTTGTCCCCAAATCCCTCTCTCATCAGGCACTTGATGCTTGGTAACAAGCAGGGGGATCGCACTCGTCCTCCTACGGACAAACCCCAGGAGTCTGCAATTAGTTCAGCTCCTGCCACTGGCTGCCTGCAAAATGAGCCAAGGACCCTGCTGCACTGCACAGGCTGGACCATGGCCACAGCCACAGGCAGAGCACTGGCAGCCCTGCCATGTGAAGAAGGGCTGAGAGCTGGGGTGGCTCAGCCTTGAGAAGAGAAGGTTTAAGGGAGACCTTATCACCACGGACCAGGGCATCAAGGGCAGCTGCCAGGAGGATGGAGACTCCCTTTTCACAAGTAGTCAAAGGCTGATGGGGACAAGTTACTGCTGGGAACATTCCCATTGGACTCCAGAAGAATATCTTTGACCATGAGAACAGTTGGACATTGAAATCATAAAATCATAGAATCATA
Organism: Eubucco bourcierii; assembly: GCA_013396675.1. NCBI lineage: Eukaryota > Metazoa > Chordata > Aves > Piciformes > Ramphastidae > Eubucco > Eubucco bourcierii. The sequence continues at coordinate 1,606 of VWZE01023240.1, forward strand.
AAATCATGGAATCATAGCATCATGGAATCATAGAATCATAAACTCATGGAATCATAGAATCATGGAATCAGTCAGGGTTGGAAGGCACCACAAGGAGCATCCATCTCCAACCCCCCTGCCATGCCCAGGGACACCTCACACTAGATCAGGCTGGCCACAGACTCATCCAGCCTGGCCTTAAACACCTCCAGGGATGAGGCTTCCACCACCTCCCTGGGCAACCCCTGCCAGGCTCTCANCCCTTCAGATACTGCAAGGCCACAATAAGGCCACCTGGGAGCCTTCTCCTCTCCAGACTGCACAGCCCCAACTCCCTCAGTCTCTCCTCACAGCAGAGCAGCTCCAGCCCTCTGAACATCCTCCTGGTCCTTCATGAACCAGTTTGGGTTGGGAAGGACCTTAAACCTCATCCAATTCCAGCCCCCATCATGGGCAGGGACACCTCCCACCAGCACAACTCCACAGCCTCATCCAGCCTGGCCTTAAACACCTCCAGGGATGAGGCTTCCACCACCTACCTGGGCAACTCCTGCCAGGCTCTCACCAGCCCCATGCTGAAGAACTTCTTCCTAACATCCTGTCTGAATCTCCCCATTTCCAGCTTTGTTCCATTCCCCCCAGTCCTATCCCTACCCTTCTCCCAAGGGAAGCAGTGGAGTCCCCTACACTAGTCAGCTTGAAGCCTCAGCTTGGCAGGGTGCTGGGTCAGCTCATTTCAACTCCACCATCACCTATAAAGGTCAGACCAGATGATCCTTGGGGTCCCTTCCACCCTGCCATGTTATGATTTTATAATCTGCATTTGCCATGTCCATTGGAGGTCCTGTCTTGGAGAAAAGAAGCCTTTTTTGGTAGCCTTCTGGAGTTGCTATTACAAGAGGGCTATGGGTGTGCTGGAAGATGTCCAGAGAAGGGCCACAAGGGTGCTCAGAGGGCTGGAGCTGCTCTGCTATGGGGACAGGCTGGGGGAGCTCAGAGCTCAGAGCTGTGGCTCTGGACAGCTGTGGTCATGGATCACAGAATGGGAGGGGTTGGAAGGGACCCCTGGAGATCACCCAGTCCAACCCTCCTCATCAGAGCAGGTTCACCTAGAGCAGGCTGCACAGGAGAGCAGCCAGAGATGGAGACTCCACCACTCCTTTGGGCACTGTTCCAGTGCTCCACCAGCCTCAACATAAAGACACATGCAGAGTGGCAAAGCTCCTCAGGAGCACCAACCCAACCTAGAACCCTGCTCTGCAAGATCCACCTTAAACCATAGCCCCAAGCACCACATCCAAACCAGCCTGAAACACAGCCAGGGTTGGGGACTCCACCACCTCCCTGGGCAGCTCATTCCAGTCCCTGACCACTCTCTCCAGGAAAAATGTTTTCCTGATGTCCAATCTAAACCTCCCCAGCCTCAGCTTGAGGCCATTCCCCCTTGGTCTGTCTCCAACTCCCTGTGAGCAGAGCCCAGCAGCAGCCTCTCCACAATGTACCCTACAGGTACAACTGTACACAGCAATGAGGGCAGGCTCAGGGTGGATGTTAGGAAGAAGTTCTTGGCATCAAGAGAGATTGGCATTGGGATGGGCTGCCCAGGGAGGTGGTGGAGTGCCCATCCCTGGAGGTGTTTGAGGAGGCTGCATGAGGCAGTGCCAGGGTTTAGTTCAATAGAAAGTGTCAGGTGATAGGTTGGGCTGGATGAACTCAGAGCTCTTTTCCAACCTGCTTCATTCTGTGGTTCTGTGACTTGAACAATTTGAGTGCATCTAATAGAGGTAGATGAGGGAAACAGAGGCATAGAATCCTGCCCTGCCAGCTGCCATCACACCTTAGGGGAGGCAAACAGGGTGGTTTGCTTGCTGAAACTGCCCCCTATCTGCCTTGTCCCCACTTATTTCAAGCTGGGGTAGGAAGCCATCAAGTATCTGTAGCCTGTGAAGCCAAGGAGGAAAGAGCTGGAGGGGCTGATGAGCCCCAAAGAGCTTTTCAAGGCAAGAATGACCCTGTGCACAGAAGCAGCCCCTGCCAGCTGCCCGCCTGGGCGTCGCCCCCAGCCCCACGGGCCACACCCACCCAGCGCGCTACTGAGGGGGCGTGGCCGGCGTTCCCGCCTGCACCTCTCCGCTAATGGCAGAGCTCGGCCGGTGGCAGCTCTGCGCCAATGGCAGAGCTCGGCCGGTGGCAGCGCGTCACTCCGCTTCCAATTCGAACGGCCGCCGCTGAGGGGGCGGGGCCAAGGCGTGGCCAATCACTGCCGGCGCTGTGGGCATTGGGGCGGGGCTGCTAGCGAGGCGCGTCTGTTGGTCACCGCGCGCCGAGCTGTGCCGCGCCGCTGGCGGTCCGCGGCGGGGCCGTTCCCGAGGGGTACCAAGGCCCGGGGAGCTGCGGCGTTAGAGCGGGCAGGTTGTTGCTGGCGGGGTTCTCTGAGGCTGGCCGGCGCCTACAGGCCGTTCCCAGCGCTGCGAGGGGCAGTTAAAGCACGAACAGGCGACAGTTCTCGTCCGTGGGTAATAAGGCCTGGGAAGGGGCGTGAAGGGTCAGGACTTTACCCGCCGGGACAAGGGTGGTGAGAGGGAAAGTATCACAGCTCCTGCGAGCGCTGTGGAGCCCATCTGGGCACTGGGAAGCTTTACCATGCTTAGCTGGAGTGGCTGAGGGAGCAGGACTGCTTCTGAAGGGTGGGGATTTGGTTCTTCTGCGCTGGGTGCGAGAGCAGCTCAGGGAGCAGGCTCTGCCGCTGGGCATCACATCAAGGTAGCAGCCCCACAGGCAGGTTAATTCTCCTTAACAGAGAAGTCTCCGTCTGCAGCGGTGTTTACCGGCCCAGCAGCGCAGCGCTCAGCAGGATGCAGAGAGCATCGAGGCTGAAGAGGGAGCTCTCGCTCCTGGCCACCGAGCCCCCGCCGGGCATCAGCTGCTGGCAACACCGCGGCCAGCTGGGAGACCTGCGAGCACGTAGGTGTCCCCGGGGGCTTCTCAGCGAGTGAGGCTCGTGTGAGAGCTGCTGCCAAGCCGGGGGGGTGCTGAACTGCGTGGAACTGCAGGTTCCTTATAGCCACAGCTCAGCATCTGAGAGGGACCTATAGAAGTGCTGGGCGGAGGCTGCCTCAAAAGGCTTCTAGAGACAGGATGAGGAGCAGTGGCTTGAAACTGGAGTAGGGCAGTTGAGGTTGGGCACCAGGAGGAAGTTCTGCACAGTGAGGGAGGTGAGACCCTGGAACAGGCTGCCCAGGGAGGTGGTGAAGGCCTCGAACCTGGAGATACTCTAGGTCAAGCTTGCTGTGGTCCTGAGCAGCCTGCTGTGGTTGGAGGTGTCCCTGCTGCCTGCAGGGGGGTTTGACAAGATGAGCTTGGGGGGTGCCTCCAGACCTGGTGCAATCTGTGAAGGTGTGGAATTTTAAGAGAAACATTTAGGGTTTTTTTGTGGCTGTTCTTTACCTGTGGCTGGGTCACTCTGCCCATGGTTCTGATTGCCCTCAGGTGGAACTAATCACAGAATTGTTTGGGTTGGAGAAGCCCTCCAAGATCATCCAAACCAACATCAACCCAGCACCATGGCCACCAAACCCTGTCCCCAGGTGCCATGGCCACACAGTTCTTGAACACCTCCAGGGGTGGGGACTCCACCACCTCCCTGGGCAGCCTGGGCCAGTCCCTGACCACTTCTGCAGCAAAGAAATTTTTCCTCATCTCCAACCTAGCCCTCTGCCTGGCACAATTTCAGGCCAGTTCCTCTCCTTCTAGCACCTGATACAGGGAGCTGCAGAAAGCAATGAGGTCTCAGTCTCCTCTTCTCCAGGATGAACTCCCCTCAGCTGCTCCTCCCCAGCCCTGTTCTCCAGACCCTTCCCCACCTTTGCTGCCCTTCTTAGTCTTGGATGAGCCCTGTTAGAGTTCAGAGCCTGTGGATGCTGTATGGAGACTGCTGGGTGAGTTCAGGTGATCTGAAGGTGGAGCTGACATTTCAACATTGCTTCTCAAGAGATTTTAGGAGGTGCAGACACAGCCTATGAGAAAGGAATCTTTGACCTGGAGATCATTGTTCCTGAAAGGTGAGTGGGCAGCAGCCCCTGGGTAGGTAGCTGGAGTGGTGCAGTGCTCCCTGGGGTGGTTTCATGAAATCACAGAGTGGCTCTGGGTGCAAAAGAGCTTTCAGCTCATCCAGTCCAACCATTTTCTGGCTCTGCTGAGGCTGGGGATGAGCCCTGGCCCCCAGCACCACATTTCTGCCTCCTTTAAAGGCCTCCAGGAATGGGGATTCAGCCACCTCTCTGGGATGGATTTAGATGAGGTGTTAGGAAGAAATTGTTCTCTACAAGGCCCTGGAACAGGTTGTCCAGAGAATCTCCAGAGGCTCCAAGTCATCCAGCCAGGCTGGATGAGGCCCTGAGCCTCATCTGGGTGATCTGTAAGGTCCCTTCCAACCCAGTCTGTGATGATGATTCATGCAAATGTGTGGGGAAGGAATCCCTCAGTGCCTGTCTCTGGCCTTAAAGGTGTTCTCAAACCTAACCAAGCCTGTGAGTGGAACTGGGCAGGAGGAGAGCTGTGGTGGCACAGTCTGGGGGTTGAAGCAGAAATCCAAACCTAACTCCTGCTTCCTTAACCACTTCCCCCTGCAGGTACCCATTTGAGCCCCCCAAGATTCGCTTCCTGACCCCCATCTACCACCCCAACATTGACTCTGCTGGAAGGATTTGCCTGGACCTGCTCAAGTTACCCCCAAAGGTAGGATTGAGCTGCTTGGCCCTGGGTAATTGAGCCTGAGGAAGAAGAGGATGGTAATGAGCTCCTTATCTTTTCCTTGTAAAAGCCTTATTGAATGTCTGTCTGCTCCTGACTTATTTACACAGGAGCACAGGAGTAAAGTTTTTGAGTGGCATCTCCTTTGTTTAGAGACCAGAACTTGACCCTCTTTGTTCCACAGAAGCTTCCAAGGTGTTGAGGCTTGGAATCTGCAGACTCTGTGGAAAGAGCCTGCCTGAGCAGCAGGGACATGCAGGGCAGAGCCTATGGCTGCTGGCCAGGCTGCCCCTGGGAGACCACAGCTGCTGTGCCAAGGGTGGTTGGGGTGGTTTGGGGTGGGGATTAGAATCATAGAATGGTAAGGTTGGAAGGGACCTCAAAGATCATCATAGGCAGGGACACCTCCCACTAGTACAGGTTACTCAAGGCCTCGTCCAACCTGGCCTTGAACTCCTCCAGGGAGGTTGTGGAGCACAGAATCACCCAATGTCATCAAAGATCACATTGGGTGATTCTGTGCTCCACAACCTCCCTGGNGCCTGTCCTCATAGAGCTGCTGCAGCCCTCTGAGCATCTTGGTGGCCTCCTCTGGACCCACTCTAACACTTCCATGTCCTTCCTGTGCTGGGGGCTCCAGAACTGCACACAGGACTGCAGATGGGGTCTGAGGAGAGCAGAGCAAAGGGGCAGAATCCCCTCCCTTGCCCTGCTGCCCACACTGCTCTAGGTTGCTGTCTGGGTTAACCACTTCGAGTCCTGAGACAGTGTCTGGAAAGGGCAGGTTTGAGTGCTGCAAGCCCTGAGGCTCCTGCAGGCAGCCAGTGGGCAGGTTTCTTTCTGCTGCTCTCTCCATGCAGGGTGCTTGGAGACCTTCCCTGAACATCTGCACACTGCTGACCTCCATCCAGCTGCTGATGGCAGAGCCCAACCCTGATGATCCCCTCATGGCAGACATTGTAAGCGTGGCCGTGGGCAGAAGCAGGGAGGGGAAGTGAGGGCACTGGGAGGGTTCAGCCTGCAGAGGAAGAGGCCCAGGGGAGACCTCCTGGCTCTCTGCAACAACCTGTAGGGAGGTTGGAACCAGCTGGGGGTTGGGCTCTGCTCCAAAGGAACAAGTAGGAAATGGCCTCAAGTTGCCCCAGGGCAGGTTCAGGTTGGCCATGATGAACAATTTCTTCCCCTTGAGGGTTGTGAAAGCCTGGTCCAGGCTGCCCAGGGCAGTGGTGGAGTCCCCACCCCTGGAGGGGTTTCAGAGCTGTGGTGCTGAGGGCCATGGGTTGGTGGTGCCCTGGGCAGCCACAGCTCAACTCCAGCTCCTGGTGTGACGTTTGTGTTGGATCAAACCTTTGCCTTGCTCCTTCTGCTCAGTCCTCAGAGTACAAGTACAACAAGCAGCTGTTCCTGCAGCATGCCAAGGAGTGGACACAGAAATATGCCAGCCAGCAGGCCAGGGTGAGGAACCTGCTCTGCTTCCTTGGCCAGGGACAGCCTGGCACCTCCATGCCCCTCCCTGTCACTGGTGTGCCTGTCCTTTGGCAGCTTTGCTTCCCCCTGTTCTGCTTTGGAGCTCTACTCTTATTATGCTTTTCCCTCAAGATCCTTAGACTGACTCCTTCCAGATCAGTGTTTGGATGCCTCCACCACAAGCCAGTGCTCAAGGAGGAAGGATGAGGAAGACTGATTAAATCCTCCCTCAGCCCTGCTTCTTCCTTCCTCCTCCAGCCCTGTCCCACCACATTCTGTCTTCTACTGTGGCTGTGCCAGCTGTGTCCCTTCTCTGACACTCTCTGTTGGGGTGCAGCCTTCCTGCCCCCGTCCCTGCCATCCCTCCTGGAGCAATCCCAAACATCCTTGAGCAGATCCAAATCTCCTTGCCTGGATGACCAGAGGCATCTGGCTCTGCCTGGCACTCCCAGGCTGCCCTCGTCCTGCTCTCCTGTCACTCCCCGGACAGGGGAGCAGGACAGGGCAGGGTCAGCTCTGATCTGGGACTGTCAAGGCAGGGGAATTCCCAAAGCTGGGAAGGCACAGCAGTGCCAAGGGCTGCCAGACCACATCACTCACAGCTTCCCCTTTGTTCCCTGCATGTCCCAGGCTGCCAGGCCTCTGGAGGATAACACAAACCACAGTGCCACAAGCCCCAGAGCTGGCACTGCCATGCAGAAACGCAAAGGGAGGGACAGCAACAAGGAGGAGAAGAAACCTCACCTGGATTCCTGAGGGGCTTTGCCCTGCTGCTGCCAGCCTGCAGTGTCTTCTGGTCTGCACAGCTCCAGCTGAGCCTCCTGCCCTGTGCCCTGCAGCAGGGTTGGTTTCTTTATTTCCTAGGGTTTGGGTTTTTTTTCGTGTGTGTGAAAAGTTCCATTCTATAAATAAACCTCAAAGTTTGGTTTTATTGCTCTGTTGTGTGAAGGGTTGGGGATGTCCCAAAGAGCAGAACTGGCAGTGGTGGCTCAGCCTTTGCCTCCAGCCTGCTCCCTGAGGTGCAAACAGCACCAAGGGGCTCAGCTTCTGCTTTGCTGCCCATGCCCAGGGCAAGCTGAGGGCAGAAGCTGAGCCACAGCCACATCTGGGCCAGGTTGTGGGAATCCTTCCCTAGCACAGGCTGCAGTGTCCTTGTCACAGCAGGGCTGGGGAAGGAAAACCTCTGGCTCTGGAGCAGCCTGGGAGGGTGCAGCTTGGTGACCTGGGCTGTGCCTTGATACTGTCTCCAGGAGGTGGCTGTTGAAAAGCAGCAGAGAGAGGGATGAGGCAAAGCCCAGCAGATGCCAGCAGGATGAGTGCCAGGGAGCTGATGAACAGGACAAGAGGAGCAGCAGGAGGAAGGAGAAGGAACTTTGGTGGTACAGGGACAGGACTGCTGTCACCAGAGCTCTTTGGATGGCAGTGGAGCCCTCCTGCTCTCAACAGCTGCCTGAGAGGGATTTAAGCTTTGGTCCTGTCCCTGCTGCAAGAGGCAGCCAGGCCCAGCCTCACCTCTCCTTTGTGCCAGCTCCTGGGGTGGGGCACAACTACCTCAGGAACTCTCCAGGCTGGGCTGTGCTGCAGCTGCCTCCTGCTCAGTCAAAGTTGTAGTAAAGGCAGAAGGCAAAGAACATGGCAAAGATCTGGGATGGGAGGAGAGGAAGAGCAGCTCAGAGCCTGCAGCTGCCTCCAACCCCACTCTCTCCTGCTCCAGCCAGGTGCCAGGTAGACGCCATGCCCCTCAAGAGCCCTCCCCCATGCCATGCCCTGTCCCCTCTGTACCTCAATGCCCAGCACAGCCAAGCTGCAGGTGCCAGGGACAGAGATGTAACCCTGCAAGGTCTTGCCAAAGGTAGAGAAGCAGCCCTGGGGGTAGACAGAGATGATTGAGAGGAGCTCAGAGGATGAGACCAGGGGGGTGGGGAGGGGGCACCATGGGCTGCAGAAGCACTGGGCAGCATCTTTGGCATTCAGAGGGTGCTGCTGCTACCACCCCACTGCCATGAGGCTGCCGAGGGAGAGCAGGGTGACATACAGGGAGAGGGCAGGGTCGTGTCCTACCTGCTCATGGATGTAGCCAGGGCTCCTCTCCTGGCACTGCTGCCAGCCCAGCAGCTCACCCCCCTGCAGGAGCCCATCCCGGGCACAGCATGCCTGTGGCCAGGGCATCCCTGGGTGCAGCTGCTGGAAGAAGGAACCATTCCCAAAGTCCTCAGGGCCAAAAACCCCACAGCAGGAGAACTGAAAGGCAAGGGAAAGGCCATCCAGATGCTGCCAACGTCAGGGGGCATTGCCCACAGCTCAGCCTGGGGCTCTGGGTGTTTGGGGGCCACAATGCCCTCCCCTGGGCTGGGCTCAACCCTCTGTAGGGCCTTTGGGTGCTTCACCCCTACCACAGCCCCTCCTGGCAGCTCACTGTGACCATGAGGGTGTTCCAGGCCCTGGAGAAGACCTCAGCAGCCTCATCCCCATGGTAGCTCCTCCTCAGTTCAGACAGGAACACCTCTGGCTGGATCTGCAGGATCAGGGCCATGGGTGAGCTCTGGGGGACCAGGCTGCCCATGCCAGGCACAGTGCCAGGGTCCAGGGCCAGTACCTTCTTCCAGTGCACCAGGAAGAGAACAGCCCCAAGCAGCTGTGTGAGGAAGACAAGGCTGACGAGGATGAAGAACTGAAGGCAGAGGGATGGAGGAGTCAGAGCCCAGCCCAGCCCCATGGGCAGCTCCCTCTGACCCTTCCTCTGCAGCCAGCCCTGCCCACACCCTGGGCACAGTGCACAGGGACAGATGGCACTTCTAGGGGCACCTTGGCTGTAAGGCTGAGGGTTAGAAACAGGCTGCCAGGGGCTGGAGATGCCAAAGGGATTGGGGTGCTCATGTCTGGGGAGAGGTTTTGAGCCCTCACCATGTGGGGAAAAGCTTCCTAAAGGCCTCTGAGCTGCCAGCTGAAGGACTCAAGAAGCGGAGGTTGGATGAGGGAGGACTGAGAGCTGTCAGGGCCAGGATGGGGCACACTGCTACTGGCTCCTCCAGGGGCACTTCCAGGGGCACCCCACACCCCCCAGCACCTCCATCTCTTGATCCCTGCATCCCCAACACCTTCTCCCCTGGCTCCCCACAGACTGCATTGGGCTGGAAGGGACCCTCCAAGGTGGTCTTGTGCCTGCCCCCCGCAGGCAGCAGGGACACCTCCAGCTAGTGCAGGCGCCCAGGGCCACAGCAATTCCACCTTGACTGTCTGCAGGGATGAGGCCTCCACCGGCTCTGAGCACCCTGGGCACCCCCTGGGCATCCTCTGGGCACCCCCAGCCCCTCCTTCCTGCACACCACAGCTGCTGCCCCCCCAGCTGCCCGCAGCCCAGCCCTGGCTCACCAGCAGCAGCAGAGGGCGGCTCCGGCGCAGGGCCCCACAGCAGCCCAGGAAGCCCAGCAGGGAGAGGGCAATGCCCACGGCCAGCAGCAGGTAGGCACCGGCGCTCAGCACTGCCTTGGCAGCCACAATGTCCTGGAAACCAGCCGGGTCCACGGCCACCCAGACTCCCACACCTGCCAGGCAAATCCCCCCCGCCTGGGGGCCATGCTGTGTCAGAGGGCACAGGGACCGCCCCGAGCCGCCCCATGGGACACCCTAACCTCTGCCTGGGTTCACTCCCTAGCACTGGTGCCACCCATACCCACCCCCCAGAGCCGGCTGGAGGTGGCACACCCTGGGGATGAATCCGCTCCAGCCCATGGGATGCCCTAACCTCTGCCTGGGCTCCCTCCCTATCACCAGTGCCACCCATACCCACCACCCAGAGCCGGCTGGAGGTGGCACACCCTGGGGATGAGTCCCCTCCAGCCCATGGGATGCCCTAACCTCTGCCTGGGCTCCCTCCCTAGCACTGGTGCCACCCATACCCACCACCCAGAGCCGGCTGGAGGTGGCACACCCTGGGGATGAGTCCCCTCCAGCCCATGGGATGCCCTAACCTCTGCCTGGGCTCCCTCCCTAGCACTGGTGCCACCCATACCCACCACCCAGAGCCGGCTGGAGGTGGCACACCCTGGGGATGAGTCCCCTCCAGCCCATGGGATGCCCTAACCTCTGCCTGGGCTCCCTCCCTAGCACTGGTGCCACCCATACCCACCACCCAGAGCCGGCTGGAGGTGGCACACCCTGGGGATGAGTCCCCTCCAGCCCATGGGATGCCCTAACCTCTGCCTGGGCTCCCTCCCTAGCACTGGTGCCACCCATACCCACCACCCAGAGCCGGCTGGAGGTGGCACACCCTGGGGATGAGTCCCCTCCAGCCCATGGGATGCCCTAACCTCTGCCTGGGCTCCCTCCCTAGCACTGGTGCCACCCATACCCACCACCCAGAGCCGGCTGGAGGTGGCACACCCTGGGGATGAGTCCCCTCCAGCCCATGGGATGCCCTAACCTCTGCCTGGGCTCCCTCCCTAGCACTGGTGCCACCCATACCCACCCCCCCAGAGCCGGCTGGAGGTGGCACACCCTGGGGATGAGTCCCCTCCAGCCCATGGGATGCCCTAACCTCTGCCTGGGCTCCCTCCCTAGCACCAGTGCCACCCCCCCAGAGCCGGCTGGAGGTGGCACACCGTGGGGATGAATCCCCTCCAGCCCTGCCCCCGCCGGGGCCCAGGGGGACTCACAAACACCAGCAGGGTGAAGACGAACATGAGGTACTTCATGCAGCTCAGGACAGCCATGGGGGCACCAGTGAGGGGCACGGCAGTGCTGGGCCCTGCGGAGAGGGCAAAGCCCTGGCACCACCAGCCCCAAACCAGCCTGCTCTGCCAGGCTCTGCTGGGACATGAGGTTGTCTGCCCTGTTCTGCCTCCTCCATCCAGCACACAGCCCTCCCCCCGAAAATCTTCAGAGCATTTCCTACCCCCTACTATGTCCAACTGCACCCCCAAAATGTCTCTAACCCCACGTCCAACTCCAAACCTTCTGCTCCCACCTACCCCCCAAACCCTGTCCCCCTTCCAAAGCCTCACCAAACTCTGTCACTTTGAAACCACAT
>VWZE01023240.1:13310-40437 GCA_013396675.1 Eubucco bourcierii
TGTCCCCCCAAACCGTGTCCCATCCAAACCCTATGTTCCTTCCAAACCCTGTGTCCCACTCAAACCCCACATCCCCCCTAAACCCTGTGTCCTCTCCAGTATCTCCCCCCCAAACTTCATGTCCCCCCCAGAAGCCCACATCCTCTCCAACCCCATGTGCTGCCCAAGCCATGCCACCACTCACCCTGCAGGGCTGGGGGTGACCCTGGCACCTCCGAGCTGCCCCAGACGGCAGCACCACTGTGACTCCAGGTGCTTGGACTCACTTCCCAGCTGAGCAGTCCCAAGAAAGCCCTTCCAGTGGCTGAGCCATGAATGATTGATGTGGAACAGGATCTGCCATTGTGCCAGGGGGTGGCAGGGGCGGAGGGGAGTCTCCTGCCCTGGCTCTGCTCAGCGCAGGTAATTAAAGCTCTGGGCAGAGAAAGAGGAGCTGGCCCCGACAGGCCGAGGGCGACCTGGGCCATCAATTATTGCTGTGGACATTTGCTCTGCAGGGCTGCCAGCAGCTGGGGAAGCCCTCGAGGGCCTTTAGTGGGAACCCAGGTGCGGTGCCAAGGTGGCTGATGGGCACCATTAGCTGAGCCAGGGCAAGGGCAGCAACAAGCTCCTACAGCAGCACAGCTGAGGGAGGACCTGCTGGAGAGCAGCTCCAAGGAGAAGGACCTGGGCGTGCTGGGGGACACCCAGGAGCCAGCAAGGTGTCCTCATGGCCAACGAGGCCTGTGAGGTCCCGTGGGGCACGGAGCAGACTGTGGGCAGCAGGGCAAGGGAGGTTCTTCTGCCCCTCTGCCCTGCCCCAGTGGGGTCCTGGGGGGCAAGGAGCAGAGTGTGGGCAGCAGGGTGAGGGAGGTTCTTCTGCCCCTCTGCCCTGCCCCAGCAAGGCCACAGCTGCAGCCCTGGTTTCAGGGGCAGCAGACAACTGGGCCTGGGTGCTGCTGTGTCACTACGACCACAGGCCTAAGGAGGATGCAGAACCGGCCCTCGCCTCGCAGGTTCTGCCCCCGATCGCCAGTAGGGCCGCGGATTGCGGAATCCCCCGCGGATTCTCGCCGCTCCGTGCCGTCACCATCACGGAACTCCCGCAAGCGGCGCTCCTAGCGCAGAGCACGGCCGCACCGCTAGGCGGCAGCAGAGGACGCAGCCATAGAGATGAACGCCCCGACTAAAGCGCCTGCTACCGGCGCGTCAGGTGGCAGGCTCGCCCAATCGGAGAGGCCAGCCAGAGGGGCGGGATGGTAGCCAGACAGACAAGAACTTCGACCAATCAAATCACGAGGCCCGCCCAGCGCCCGCTGTCCCGTCCCGGGGGGCGTCATCACCGCCCGGGGCGGGACCTCGGCCACCGGAAGCGGCCTGGTCTCGCAGCGTCGCTTCCGGTGCTGCCGCCNGGGAGGAAATGGAGGTGCCCGGGCTCGCCGCTTTCCTGTGCGGCTGGCGGCGACCTCGGTCCCGCCGGTGCGCCGGGGAGGGCTGGGCGCGCCGGTCGCAGCCGCCGGGCAGGGGGAGTCCCGGCCTGGGACAGGGTGCGCGGTCTTCGGTTCCCGGTGACTCTCTTTCCTCCCTCCCCAGCGCGGCGGCAGAAGGACGCGGAGGGACCTTGACCGGCTGCCCTCGGCCAGCAGCAGCGACCCCGCCGCCTCCATGGCCTCCCGCAAAGCCTCCGCCGCCGGGCAGGGCAACGGACTGGCGGCCGCCGGCCGGGACAGAGCGCACCTGGAGCTGGCCGAGCTGGGGCCACTCCTCGAGGAGAAAGGGGACCAAGGAGCCGCCGGCTCGGCCAGCGTAAGTCTGCCTTCACCGCCTGCAACGGGCATCTCGCCGGGGCGCTCCCGAAGCCGGGACCGGCTCCGCTCCTCCCTGCTCAGCCTCTCCACTCCGTCCTGGCGGATTAACGGAAGGAATTTGCCCGTTGTCCCGTTAGCAGCTTGGAGGATGCAGCCTGCCCGGTGTGTTTTGCAGAGCCCCTGTGTCTGGTTTTGCTTTGTGTCAGCACAGCCTTGGGAGGCTCTTTGCTGCCAAAATGCTGCCGGCCCCGGCTGCTCTGGGCTGGCCCCGAGCGTCTCGAACGCGGCTGTTGGCTGGGCTGGGCTGGACTGTGACCCAAGTGGGGCCTTCGGGGCTGGAACTCACCTTTCCCAAACCCACTAAGGAGAGGGAGGATTGAGGGAGCTGGGCCAGGGTGGGCAGAGTGCTGTCAGCTCAGGGGGTGCTGCCTGCACACCGTGCTGGGGCCAGGATTCCTGCCTGGGCCGAGTGGCTGCTCCAGCCTTGGCTGTAGGGATGGCAATCCCCCTGTAATCCTGCCTTTCAACAGGGATAAGTCTGGGATTAGCCTGCCCGAGATGGTTAAGACAGTAGTGTGTTGCATAAGCCGTGTCCTGCCCATCCCCTTGGGAAGGGCTGAAGCCCCTGCAGGTGCTCCCTGCAGGCTGTTCCTGCTCCCAAGGCCGGGAATGGTCCCCTCCCAGCCCTTTCTCCCCGTAGGCTGAGGACCCACCGTGCCCAGCAGCCCAGGAGGAGGAGGAGGTGGTCCGGGTGCTGACTCTGCCTCTGCAGGCTCACCATGCCATGGAGAAGATGGAAGAGTTTGTGTATAAGGTATGGGAGTGTGCAGTGATCCCCCTCGACCCCCCAATCTTGATTTTGGGGGTATCGTTGAGGCCTGGATGCCTCAAGCTTGGGGTGGTGAGTAGAGGCCAGGACCTGGCTCTGTCTGGGTGAGGCTCTCAGTGCTCTGCTCCAGCTCCGCTCACCTGAGCCTGCTCCTAGCAGCATCTCCTGGGATTGGTGTGGGAAGGGGATGGTGACAGCTGGGAGGCACTGGTGGAGGGGGGAGTGGAGGTTGTGCCCACCCTTGTTGGATAAGCAGTGCCCTTTGAGGCAGCCTCAGTATCTCTGCCTTCCCCTGAGGGGGGCTGTCAGCATCAGGCAGGGTGCTGGGCTCAGCCAGTGCCTGTCCTTATGGTCACACAGGTTTGCTTAACTGCTGCCACCAGCTGAGGGCCAGCCTGGTCCTTCACCAGTGAGGCTCCCTCTTCCCCAGTCCAGCTGGGAACAGTTTTCCACTGCAGAGAACAGTTCCTAGGGACGTGGAAGGATTAAACCTGAGGGTGCAAATCACTTCTGACTGCCTTGGTGGGGACACAGAATCCCAGAATGCCAGTTTGGGAGGACCCCTGAGCACCACCTGCTCCAGCTTGTGCAGGTGATGGTGCAGCTGCAGGGAGCTACCCCAGCACCCTGGCCAGGCTGGGGGCACACTGCCACGTGGGGAGCTCTGGGGGTGGTTGAAGGGGGCCCACAGGGCACTGAAGTAGAAAAGGCTGAACCTCCTCTCCCTGAGGAGCCCTGGCTGTGGGGGAGGCTCCTGCTGGGCTTGCTCCACCTGCGAGTGGAGGCTACCAGGGGGATGACCTTCAGCCCTGGGGCTGTAGGGGGCCCCCAGAAGAGTGTGGCCCCTTGCAGGTGTGGGAGGGGCGCTGGAGGGTGATCCCCTACGATGTGCTGCCCGACTGGCTGAAGGACAACGACTACCTCCTGCATGGGCACAGGCCCCCCATGCCCTCCTTCAGAGCCTGCTTCAAGAGCATCTTCCGGATACACACCGAGACAGGCAACATCTGGACACACCTCCTGGGTGAGCTGCCCCGGGGCAGGGCTGGGCTTGGGCCCCGTGTGGGAGGTGCTCTTGTGCCGTGGAGTCACAGAATGGGATGGGGTGGAGGGGACCTTGAAGGTCGTCTAGACCCAACTCCTGCCATGGGCAGGACACTTCCCACCAGCACAGGTCGCTCGAGGCCTCATCCAGTCTGGCCTTGAACAGGTCCAGGGAGGAGGCAGCCACAGCCTCCGTGGGCAACCTGTGCCAGGCTCTCCCCACCCTCAATATCATACATTTCTCCCTTCTCTCCGCTCTGAATCTGCCCCTCTCAGTTCCAAGCCATCCCCACCTTGTCCTGGCACAACAGACCCTGAGAAGAAACTCTCTCCCCAGCTTTCTTCCAGGCCTTTGGAAGCACTGAGGGCTGCTCTCCCTTCCCCCTCCTCTTGCCTCACTCTTCCCTTTGGTGTGTTCCTCACAGGTTTCGTTTTGTTCCTGTGCTTGGGCATCCTGACCATGCTGCGCCCCAACATGTACTTCATGGCTCCCCTGCAGGAGAAGGTTGTCTTTGGGATGTTCTTCCTGGGGGCAGTGCTGTGCCTCAGCTTCTCCTGGCTCTTCCACACTGTCTACTGCCACTCCGAGAAGGTCTCCAGGACCTTTTCAAAGTGAGTCAGCACAGGCAGGTTCTTGTGCTCCTGGAGGAGCCTTTGGGTTCTCCCAGCACTTCCTCCTGGGTGCTGCCTTCCCAAGTGTTGAGCCTTGGGGACAGGAGCTGAGAAGGGATCCATAGCTGGGGCCTGGAGGGCTCTGTCGTGAACTTGAGCACCTTTAATCTGTCACAGACACGGGTGTCCAACCTGGGCCAAACCCTTGGGAAGCTACAGCTCCTAGCTGGGTGCCACCCTTGTGCCCCTCCTAGCAGTGAGCTGAGAGGGGGTCCTGATGGCACTGGGCAGTGCTGGGACACAGCTGGCAGCTGCCACCTCGCTGGATGCTCAGCACACATCTGTCTTGGCTCCAGTTTAGACTGGAATCAGGGACAGAAACCAACTGAGCAGGATTCCCAGCAAGGGGAGGAGGCTGGGCAGGAGCCTGTCCTGGAGGCTGTGCCCAGGCTGTTCTGGGAGCTGAGCTGATGCCAGCCCCGTGCAGGAGCAGAGCAGAGCAGCAGTCAGGCTCTTACCGAAGAGCTGCCTCCCAGCAAGCTGTCAGAGGCACTTGCTTGGGTGCTGCTTGCTGGAAAGTCCTGCCCCTGGTGTCTGCAGAACAGGCTCTGCTGTGCTCTGCTGCCCTGCAGAGGTGTCCTGGCAGAGCGGGCAAGACGATGCCACAGTGCGGGGGCACCGCAGGCCTTCGGTGGGGAGATGGCTCCTGGATCGATGGATGGGAAGCACTTTGCAGTGCAGGAGAGCTGCCAGCTCCCTGGGCAGGGCCTTGTGGGCTGAGTGCATGGCCCCTTCTGTCTCCTCTTCATCCCCTCTGCTCCTGCCCTCTACCAGCTTACTCAGGAGCCACATCCGTACCCACAGACTGCATTGGCTTGGGAGGGACCCTCCAAGGTCATCTTGCCCAACCCCCTGCAGGTAGCAGGGAGATAGCCAACTAGAGCAGGCTGCTCAGGGCCACAGCAAGTCTGTCTTTGAATGTCTTCAGCACCACCTCCCTGGGCAGCCTGTTCCAGGCTCTCACCACCCTCACTGTGCAGAGCTTCCTCCCATTGCCCAGCCTAGACCTGCCCCGCTCCAGTTCCAACCCTTACCCTTCACCCTGTCACTACAAGCCCCTGCCCTGCCTTCCTCTACGTTCCTTCCTAGACCCACATCCCTAGACCCCTCTAGACCTCCATCCACATTGTGTGGATGAGCCCCAAGTGCAGCCCCCAGCACTTTCCCCATGGGAATGTGGCTGTCCCCACCAGACAGGGTGGCTCTGTGTGGGTGCAACCAGGCTGGAGGGCACTCGCAGCAGGCTGCTGACCCAGAGCTCCTCTGTGCCTCTGTCCTTACCCCTTGCTGCAGGTTGGACTATTCAGGAATTGCACTGCTGATCATGGGGAGCTTTGTCCCTTGGCTCTACTACTCCTTCTACTGCTCCCCACAGCCACGACTCATCTACCTCTCCATCGTCTGTGTCTTGGGCNCTCTGCTCCTGCCCTCTACCAGCTTACTCAGGAGCCACATCCGTACCCACAGACTGCATTGGCTTGGGAGGGACCCTCCAAGGTCATCTTGCCCAACCCCCTGCAGGTAGCAGGGAGATAGCCAACTAGAGCAGGCTGCTCAGGGCCACAGCAAGTCTGTCTTTGAATGTCTTCAGCACCACCTCCCTGGGCAGCCTGTTCCAGGCTCTCACCACCCTCACTGTGCAGAGCTTCCTCCCATTGCCCAGCCTAGACCTGCCCCGCTCCAGTTCCAACCCTTACCCTTCACCCTGTCACTACAAGCCCCTGCCCTGCCTTCCTCTACGTTCCTTCCTAGACCCACATCCCTAGACCCCTCTAGACCTCCATCCACATTGTGTGGATGAGCCCCAAGTGCAGCCCCCAGCACTTTCCCCATGGGAATGTGGCTGTCCCCACCAGACAGGGTGGCTCTGTGTGGGTGCAACCAGGCTGGAGGGCACTCGCAGCAGGCTGCTGACCCAGAGCTCCTCTGTGCCTCTGTCCTTACCCCTTGCTGCAGGTTGGACTATTCAGGAATTGCACTGCTGATCATGGGGAGCTTTGTCCCTTGGCTCTACTACTCCTTCTACTGCTCCCCACAGCCACGACTCATCTACCTCTCCATCGTCTGTGTCTTGGGCATCTCTGCCATCATCGTTGCCCAGTGGGACCGTTTTGCCACCCCCAAGCACAGGCAGACCAGAGCAGGTAGGAGCTCACTGTCCTCACCCCAACAGGCAGCTTGGATCAGCACTGGTTTGGACTGGGATGCAGAGCTCAGAATCAGTTTGAACTGGGTTAGGTGAGAAGGGACCTCAAAGCTCATCCAGCTCCAACCCCCTGCTGTGGGCACCTCCCACCAGCACAGTTCACTCAAGGCCTCCTCATCCTGCCTGGCCTTGGGCAGATTATTGACAAGGTCTTGCAATGACAGGACAAGGGGCAATGGGTTTAAACTGGCAAAGGGGAGATTGAAAATGGATGTTAGGAGGAAGTTCTTTACCAGTGAGGGTGGTGAGACACTGGCACAGGTTGCCCAGGGAGGTTGTGGAGCACAGAATCACCCAACGTGATCAAAGATCACGTTGGGTGATTCTGTGCTCCACAACCTCCCTGGAGGTGTTCAAGGCCAGGTTGGAGGAGGCCTTGAGTGACCTGTACTAGTGGGAGGTGTCCCTGCCTATGGCAGGGGGTTGGGACTAGATGAGCTTTGAGGTCCCTTCCAACCTTCCCATTCTATGATTCTATGCCGAGCTGTTCATTGCTGATGTCTCCTCCCTCTTGCAGGAGTCTTTCTGGGGCTGGGGCTGAGTGGGGTGGTGCCCACCATGCACTTCACCATTGCTGAGGGCTTTGTGAAGGCCACCACGGTGGGGCAGATGGGTTGGTTCTTCCTGATGGCAGTGATGTACATCACGGGTGCAGGCCTCTACGCTGCACGCATCCCTGAGCGCTTCTTCCCGGGCAAGTTTGACATCTGGGTGAGTGTGGGGCCAGGCTGGGCAGAGGGCTGCAGGGTGTGGGGCCAGGCTGGGCAGAGGGCTGCAGGGTGTGGGGCCAGGCTGGGCAGAGGGCTGCAGGGTGCTGGGTGTGGGGCCAGGCTGGGCAGAGGGCTGCAGGGTGCTGGGTGTGGGGCCAGGCTGGGCAGAGGGCTGCAGGGTGCTGGGTGTGGGGCCAGGCTGGGCAGAGGGCTGCAGGGTGCTGGGTGTGGGGCCAGGCTGGGCAGAGGGCTGCAGGGTGCTGGGTGTGGGGCCAGGCTGGGCAGAGGGCTGCAGGGTGCTGGGTGTGGGGCCAGGCTGGGCAGAGGGCTGCAGGGTGCTGGGTGTGGGGCCAGGCTGGGCAGAGGGCTGCAGGGTGCTGGGTGTGGGGCCAGGCTGGGCAGAGGGCTGCAGGGTGCTGGGTGTGGGGCCAGGCTGGGCAGAGGGCTGCAGGGTGCTGGGTGTGGGGCCAGGCTGGGCAGAGGGCTGCAGGGTGCTGGGTGTGGGGCCAGGCTGGGCAGAGGGCTGCAGGGTGCTGGGTGTGGGGCCAGGCTGGGCAGAGGGCTGCAGGGTGCTGGGTGTGGGGCCAGGCTGGGCAGAGGGCTGCAGGGTGCTGGGTGTGGGGCCAGGCTGGGCAGGAGGTGGCTCAGGCTGTGCTGGTGTTGCCTCGGTGCATTGCTGTCAGCCAGGCCTCGATTGTCTGCTGGGAGCGGGCAGGATAAAGTGCAAGGCGGAAAATGCAGCGGCAGGGAGGAGGAGGAGGAAGAGGAGGAGGTGCTGGTGTTGCTCTGTCCCCTTCTGGCCTGGTTTCAAGTGCTGCTGCTTTGTGCTTTCCCTGCAGTTCCAGTCCCATCAGATCTTCCACGTGCTGGTGGTGGCTGCAGCCTTCGTCCACTTCTATGGTGTGTCCAACCTGCAGGAGTTCCGCTACGGCCTGGAAGGAGGCTGCACAGACGACTCCCTGCTCTGAGAGCTCCTGGGTTTAGTACAAAGCTTCCTAAGTGCTTTTTTTAAACTCTTTTTTGTCTTTGCTAAAATCCAAGGAAGACTCCACAAACGGGTTGGGGCTGTGGGTGGCTGTTTGAGGGGGGTTGTGTTGGTTGAGGTTTTTAAGACACGCAGATTTAAAAACAAACCCTCCTCTGTCCACCACATCCTCACCCCACCCTGCCCTTGGCACTGGGGTGGGGGAGGCATAGTGCCCCCCACCCCTCCAGCCCTGGCTTGTCTTCTCCAGGCTGTTTTAGCCCACTCCATGGCCAGCCACCCACACTCTTTGGGCATGCAGATGTTGACAGCTGTGGGTGCCCACTTCAGTACCAACCCTCTCCCACCTTGACCCCCTTCCCTTCAGCAGCATCGGAGCAAGCGGAGCCAAGGCCATGAGCAAGCCCTGGGCCCTGCTGCTGGTGCTGCTGCCCAGGGCACAGGCACAGACTGATGTAATTTAAGTTTTAATTGTCTTTTGGGGCTGTTTTTGTTCTTGTTTTTCCTTGACAAAGTAATGTAAACAGAAAGGAAGAGAGTATTTAATATTTAATACTAAGCTTTAAGGAGCTCCTGCCACCGCCGTGACCTCCCCGGCCCCTGCCTGCCTGGGGAGGGGGCAGCAGGGGACAAGAGGAGGACAGGAGGGGAGTTGTAGAGCTGCTGTAGCTGAGCGAAATAAAAAAGGTCCTAGTTCAGTGTCAGCTGCCTGCAGTCTGCTGCCTTTGTGTGGGCTGGGAAGAGAGAAGCAGCTGAGGGTAGCTGCTGGAGAGGGGACTCTGCCACTCTGGTGCTGTGTCCACCTATGGGACTCCCAACATAAGGACCTGGAGCTGCTTGGAGCAGGTCCAGAGGAGGCCACAAAGATGACCAGAGGCTGCAGAACCTCTCCTGTGGGGACAGGCTGGGAGAGCTGGGGCTGTGCAGCCTGGAGAAGGCTCCAGGGAGGCCTTAGAGCAGCTTCCAGTAGCTGAAGGGGCTCCAGGAGAGCTGGGGAGGGACTCGTGACAAGGGCTGGGAGTGCCAGGACAGGGGCAGTGGTTTGAAACTGCAGCAGGTAGATTTAGGTGAGACATCAGGAGGAAGTGCACAGTGAGGCTGGTGAGACTGGCACAGCCTGCCCAGGGTATGGTTGAGGCCTCATCCCGGGAGATGTTCAAGAACAGACCTGGTGTGGCCCTGGGCAGCCTGCTGTGGTTGGAGGTGTCTGTGACTGCAGGGGCCTGGGCAAGATGATTTCTGGGGGTCCCTTCAGACCTGATGCACTTTATGAATCCATCAGTACCCCAGCAATGTGCCCCCTCCTATTTTTTCCAACCTAACCCTCCCCTGGGGTGATTCCAGGCCATTTCCTCTCCTTCTAGCACCTGAGACTGAGGAGCAGAACCCAACCCCCAGCTGGCTGCAGCCTCCTCTCAGGGAGCTGCAGAGAGCAATGAGGTCTCCTCAGCCTCCTCCAGGCTGAAATCCCCACCCCGCTCCCTCAGCTGCTCTTCCCCAGCCCTGTTCTCCAGACCCTTCCCCAGCTTTGTTGCCCTTCTGTGGCCTTGCTCCAGCTCCTCAGTGTCCTTCTGGGCACAAGAGGCCCCAAAATTGCCCCCAGGACTCAAGCTGTGGCCTCAGACTATCCCTGCTGATGTGGGGAAGGGAGATTTGTGTGTCCTCTCTCGAAGCTGTCTGGCTGTGGCCCAGCTTTGAGAGCAGCAGCAGGTTCCCTGGCTGCAGATCAGCCCTCACCAGGTCCTACACACCCCTGTGGCCCACCCCACCCAGTCTGCTCCCAGATAGCACTGGTGAAGCCACACAGTGCTCAGGCAGGTGCCAGGAGTCTTCTCCTCTCAGCAGAGCCCCAGGCACAGCTCAGCAGTGCCAGAGCCAGGCTGGGGAACAAGAGCCTGGAGCTGCACATGAAGCTGAACAGCAGCCAGGTGTTAGGGGAACACATCTGGATCCACAAAGGCCAGGGCCAGCCAGGAGCTCAGCTGAGAACAGGAGAGAGCAGCCAGTGAGCAAGCAAGAGAACGGTTACAAGAGCTGCTAAAGGGAGCAGGGAGGAGGCAAAGCCCAGAGGAGGCCTCACAGCCCTCAGAAGGGTTTGTGCTGAAAGAACTGCAAGTGCCACACTGGCAGCAGCTCCACCCCACAGGAAGTCCTGAGGCTGTCCTAGGACTGGGCAGGGGGAAACAGGAAAATGTCCCTTTCACAAGGTGACAGGAGGTGGTCAGGATCCTGCAACCAGGCTTTGTACAGCTCTAACTCACACCTCCCCTGCCAACACTCCTGGGTTAGCTCCATCCTCTCCTCTTCCTCCTCTGCTCTGACTCAGTTTCCTGCCAGAGCACAGAGGCTAAGCTCCTCCCAGGCAGAGAAGCCAGGAAGCAGCTCAGATGTTAGCAGAGCCTGAGTGTGGATCTGTCAGAAACTGCCAGCAAGCAGCAGCCCTGATGACAGCAAACCTCCCTGGCTCTCACCTGGGCAGCTGGCAGGAGGCAGAGAGCCTCCACCACCAGCCTGGCCCCAGCCCATGGAGCAGGCATTGGGGTGCTCAGGACTGGATGGGGGGTGAAAGACAACAGGCAGGTGGCTGCAACCCTTCAGCTCCCTGCCCCATGTGTGCTCTGCCTGAAGCTCCCAACCACCTCCTGCAGCTCCAGGAGGAGAAGCTGCCTTGGTGCTTCTGTGCTCCCAAAGCTACAGCAGCAGAGGTGCAGGAGGAAGCTTCTACAAGCCTGTGGGGCTGGGGAGGGCAGAGGTAGCCTCCACCCTGCAGATCTGTGCAGGGCAGGGTCTGCTTCAACCCAAGCACTCAGGCTGCAGGGTAGCAGAAGAGCAGTGAGATAGCTGTGGCTGGAAGGGATCTTGCCTGGCTGGCACCTCCTAATCCAACCCCCTCCAGGAACAGGAAGCTGGGGGTGGAGGAGCTCTGCCTCACGCTGAGGCCTGTGCAGCAACCTAAATCCAGTGGGGCTGAGGCTAAATTCCAGCTGAGTTCAACACATCCCAGGGAAGACTCCAACGCCTTCCAGTCCATGTCCCAAGGATGACAAAGACTCCACGTGGGCCTCGTCTGACACCTCCCTGTATTCACCCAGCCAGGTGGCAACGCTACAGCACTGGGAGCCAGGGGGAATAAATAGGTTGGGATCTCCTCAGTCCTCTGCACAGCCTGAGCTGAAGGTCCTGGCTGTGGTGTGTCAAGACAAGAACTGCAGCTGTGTCCTCCAGCAGTTGGCATCTCAGCTCAGGGGCAGCATGACCCAGGAGACAATCACTGGTACTGTCGGTAGTCGCTGAAGGGAGTGGGCTGCAGCTGGGAGGGGTCCTCTGATAACTGGGGGCCTGGGGGGGAAAGAAATTAAAATGGTTTGGGCTGGAAACTGGAGCAGGAGAGAATTAGGTTGGACATGAGGAGGAAGTTCTCCAGGGTGAGGGCAGAGAAATAATGGAACAGGTTGCTCAGGGGGGTGGTCAAAGACCTTCCCTGGAGACAAGGGTCAAGGTCAGCCTGGGTGTGGCCCTGGGCAGCCTGCTCCAGCCAGAGGTGTCCCTGCTGCCTGCAGGGGGTTGCAGAGGTTTTGAGGCTCCCTTCCAGCAGTCTGACTCACCCCAAAAGTGATTCAATTCCAATCCCCCCAGCATAGGCACAGCCACCTCCCACCAGAGCAGGCTGCTCAAGGCCTGCTCCTCCCTGGCCCTGTTCTCCAGCCCCCCCAGCATAGGCACAGCCACCTCCCACCAGAGCAGGCTGCTCAAGGCCTGCTCCTCCCTGGCCCTGTTCTCCAGCCCCCCCAGCACAGGCACAGCCACCTCCCACCAGAGCAGGCTGCTCAAGGCCTGCTCCTCCCTGACCCTGTTCTCCAGCCCCCCCAGCACAGGCACAGCCATCTCCCACCAGAGCAGGCTGCTCAAGGCCTGCTCCTCCCTGACCCTGTTCTCCAGCCCCCCCAGCACAGGCACAGCCATCTCCCACCAGAGCAGGCTGCTCAAGGCCTGACCCTGTTCTCCAGCCCCTTCACCACAGGAGCTCCATCAAGCAAAGCCACCCTGCAGCAGCCTGGTGCCACCAGGTCTGGGCTCTCTTACCGTTGGGGAACTGGGCAGAGGCAAATCTCGTCAGCAGGATCCCAGCTCCTTCGATGAGTGCCAGCAGAATGCCTCCCATGGCAGCAGAGCCCACCATGGCCACAGGCCCATCTGAAAGCAAAGGCACAAACCCACCACTGTGTGCTGCCTGCTGCACCACCTGGCACAGCAGAGCTCACTGCACTGCTGCCCTCTCCAGGAGGCAGGCTCAGAAGCAGACATTTGCAGCCATTAAGCCTCATTAGCATCACCAATAAAATACAATTAGTGGGCAACTCCCCCAAGCCTCTCCTGAACTGAGCAGCACAGAACTGGACCCAGCACTCCAGATGTGGCCCCACTGGGGCAGAAGAACCTCCCTTGCCCTGCTGCCCACACTCTGCTCCATGCCCCCCAGGACCCCACAGGCCTCGTTGGCCATGAGGGCACCTTGCTGGCTCCTGGGGAGTTGTTGCCCCCCAGCACCCCCAGGTCCTTCTCCTTGGGGCTCCTCTCCAGCAGGTCCCCCCTGAGCTGTGCTGCTGCAGGAGCTTGTTCCTGCCCTTGCCCTGGCTCAGCTCCAGGAGGTTCCTCTCCCCCAGCTCTCCAGCCTGGCCTGGCCTCACTCACTGCCAGCAGAGCCTGAGGGGTCTCAGCCCCTCCTCCCACTCTGGTGCCAGCAGCAAACTGCCTGAGGCTCCACTCCAAGTCTTGGATAGGGCTGGACCCAGTGCCCACCCCTGAGGATACCACTAGCACCAGGCCTCCAACTAGACTATGACCCAACCACCAATGCCAGCCTGGGTGCCAGGGTGTTTGCTTCCCTGCTACAGTGGGAATGGGAGGTCAGAACACAAAAGTTTTTCAGGCAGTGTCCCACTCAGTTTCTTACTTCTTGCAGCTAAAATGGCTCCAGTCAGAGCTCCACTGGTGATGGAATTCCAGGGATCTTCCTTCCCTCTTATTCTGACCATGCTGCAGTCAATCATGGAGAAGAGACCTCCCCAGACAGCAAAGCTCCCTGTGTACAACCCAGAAGAAACCAGGTTAGAGAAGGCAGCTGAGCCTCTCCTGCTGCAGCTAGCACCAGGAGATGGCACAGAGTGGGCACCTTGGCTGTCAGACAGGGACCAGGGCCAGACTCACCCTGAGCCAGGGACTGATGGAGCCACAGAATTGTTTAGGTTGGAAAAGATCTTTGAGATAGTCAAGTCCAAGCCTTACCCCAGCAGTGCCAGGGCACCACATCTCCATGGCTCTGAAGCCACTCCAGGGGTGGGGACTTCACCACTGCCCTGGGCAATCTGGGCCAGGCCTGGACAACCCTCAAGGGGCAGAAATTGTTCCTTGTGGCTAATGTGAACCTGCCCTGGGGAAACTTGAGACCATTTCTTCTCATCCTGTCACTTGTTCCTTGAGAGCAGAGCCCAATCCCCACCTGGCTCCAGCCTCCTCTCAAGGAGCTGTAGACAGCAATGAGCTCTGCCCTCAGTCTCCTCTTCTCTAGGCTCAACCCCCCTCAGCTGCTCCTCCCCAGCCCTGTTCTTGAGCTTCACTGTCCTCTGCCTGCACATGGGCTCTGCTCCCAGAGAACAAGAGGAAATGGCCTCAGGTTGCCCCCGGAGGAGGTTTAAGTTGGACATCAGAAGAAACCTCTTCACCTCTTCTCAAAGCCTGGAACAGGCTCCCCAGGGAGAGGTTTCAAAGGCACAGAGGCCGTGCTGCTGAGGCCAATGGTTCAGCACCAGCCTTGGAAGAGGCAAGAGAATGGTTGGAGGAGCTGAAAGGCTTCTCCCAACCAAGGCAATTCTGTGATCCCACAACAGAAACATCAGCCCTGAGCCATCGCTCTCCACACCTCCACCAGCCCTGGGTGCAGCCAAGCTGTGCCCACTCACTGCTCAAGCTCTACCAAACACCCCCTGAAGGCCTCTGGGCCTCCCTTAGCTGCCTCTGCAGCTGCACCACAGTGCTTCCCCAAGCCCCACCAGGGACAAGAGGCAGAGCTAAGTCACCTCCCAGCTGCGGCGCTCTCGTCTTGACTGCTGTCAGGCTGCCCCTCAGGCGGTGGCTCACCCCCTGGCACAGGAGAGAAAGCACAGTTAGGTGGCTGCAGTGCCCAGGACCCACCTGCCTGTGCCCCTGGGTTGTTTGAGCTCTTGTTGTGTGCAGCCAGATCTCAGCTATGCTGTGATTCTGAGATCTGGCTGCACACAGCAAGAGCTCAAACAACTCAGCACAGCCCTGACACAGCCCCAAGCCCCCTCAGGAGCCATGCCCAGGAGCCAGAGGCAGCCCAGAGCTGGGGACAGCAGGCCAGGGCTCCTGTCTCTACTTGCAGGTGGAAGCAAGAGCAGAAGCTTAGCCCCAAGGGCCCTATTCTGCTGCTCCCTCCACTTCCCTCCACCCCAGAGGCAGGGCAGGTAGCTGCCACCGTCCCCCCTGCTGCCACTAGATCAAGCAGGGGGAAGCAGAACAGAAGGCAAAGGTCCTGTCAGGATGCCAAATGCTTCTCCAGATGCATCCCCCTGGTTGGACTGAGGATGTGGGGGGGCCACTGCTGCTTCTCTTTCCCTGCCCAGGGACTTCTGCTTCCTCAGCTGAGCTGTGCTCTGAGCGAGCTCTCAGAGGCTTTACTCACCACTGGGGAGTTTCTGAACCCTTTGATAGCCTGGAAGATGCCACCTCCTATGGCTCCCATCGTGAAAGCACCTCCACAGTCATCTACTATCCTCCAGGGGCTGCAAAGAGAAGCAGAGAGGAAAAGATTCAATCCCACCCTGTGGAGCTGTAACAGCTCCACCCCTCCTGCACTGAAATGCAAATCCCCAGCGCCCAGGGCCAGCGTGGAGCAGGCCCAGCAGCTGAACTGCCTCGGGAGCAGCTGAGCAGCCACCACCAACACCCAGGGGCAGGAACAAACCCAAGGCAGCCTCTGCTGAGAGCCTCGAATCCACAGGAGAGCCACAAACTGCATGGGGCTGGAACCCTCAGAGGTCATCCTGTCCAACCCCCCTGCAGGCAGCAGGGACAGCTCCAGCCAGAGCAGGCTGCCCCTCAATGTCTCCAGGGATGGAGCCTCAACCTCAGCCTGTGCCAGACTATCACCACATTCACACTGCAGAACTTCTCCCTCAGCTCCACTCTAACCCTGCTCTGCCTCAGCTCCAAACCATTCCCCCTTGGCCTGTCTCAGACCCCCTCAGCAAAAGTCTCTCTGCAGCCTTCCTGCAGGATCCCTTCAGGCACTGGCAGCAGCTCTGAGGTCCCCCTGGAGCCTTCTCTGCAGGCTGCACACCCCCAGCTCCCTCAGCCTGTCCCCAGAGCAGAGCTGCTGCAGCCCTGGGATCATCTTTGTGGCCTCCTCTGGCCTCACTCCAGCAGCTCTATGCCCTGCCCATGTCACTTGGGCAGAGCTGTGGGGACCTTGGGTAGGGTTGTGACACATTTGGGACAGGCAAATGATGCCAAGGTGCAGAAGCAGAGCAGGTGAATGACACCAGGGAAGCAAACAAGCAATTAGCAGGGTTCAGCAGGCTGAGGAGGCAGAGAGAGACAGAAGTAGGTCATGGATGTGAGGAGCTGGGAGAACGTGGAGGAGAAGGAGGAGGAGGAGGGACTGGATTTATTTTCAGGAAGGAAAAAACATCCTCGTGACAGAATCTGCAGTACTGGGAGGGGCTCAGAGTGGGGACTGGGGACTGGAGACTGAAGGTAGGGATCAGGGTCTGGTAAAAGAGATTGAGATGGGGTCTGCAAAAGGATAGGGTTTAGGGACTGGAGAGAGTCTAGGAATAAGGCTGGGGTCTGGAGAGAGGGATTTGGGTCTGGAGATTGAGACAGGCCCTTCTGTGGGGCAAGGCCAGCAAAGGTGAAGCTCTTTAGGGTCTGTAAGCAGGGCAGAGCTGGAATGCTGCAGTTGTCCATCATGGGAATGCATCTCCCTGCCCAGTGTGAGGAATTCAGGGCCACAAAGGTGATCAGAGGGCGGCAGGACCTCTGCTGAGAGATGAGGCTGAGAGTTGGGGCTGGAGAAGAGAAGGCTTCAGGGAGACCTCAGAGTCTCATGTCACTATCTGAAAAGGACCTGCAGGAAGGCTGGGGGGGACTGTTCCCAAGGGCTTGTGGTGACAGGATGAGGGGAAATGGTTTGAGACTGGAGCAGGAGAGATTCAGGTTGGACATCAGGAGGAAGTTCTGCATGGTGAGGAGATATTGGCACAGGCTGCAGCTGCCTCCTGCCTGAGGGTGTTCAAGGCCAGGCTGGATGAGGCCTTGAGCAGCTGAGCCTGGCTGAGAGGTGTCCCTGGGCATGGTGAGGAGGTTGGAGCAGATGAGCTGTGAGGTCCCTTCCAGGCTGAGCCACTCTGTTTACCCCAGTACACATCACCTCCCCTCCTCACTGCCTTGCCTCTCCCAGGCTTGCATTTCCCACTCCTTACAACCCCCCTCCAGGCAGGACTGAATGAAAGAACTCAGCCCCATTTCACATTTCACTTTCCTTCCCCTACTTCTGCATTTAACAATCAGGGAAAGGTTCCAGGCACAGCGTTGGCAGAGATGGGAAGTGACAAAATCTTTCTTCTCAGGGCTTTTTGTTGTTTGGTTCTTCTCCACATCTCCTCCTGTCCAGATTTTGATTTGCTCTGTTATGAATAAAACATCTCAGCACAACTGTTAAGCAGCCTTGAACCCGCTAGCAGTGACCTTCAGAGAACCACAGAATGGTTTGGGTTGGAACAGACCTTAAAGCTCCTCCAGTGCCAACACCTCCACCAGCCCAGGCTGCCCAAAGCCTCATCCAGGGAGGGGACAGCCACAACCTCCCTGGGCAACCTGTGCCAGTGTCTCCTCACCCTCACTGCCAAGAATTTCTTCCTCATCTCCACTCTCAGTTTCCTTTCTCCCAGCTCAAAGCCATTCTCCCTCATCCTGGCACCCCCAGCCCTTGTCTAAAGTCCCTCCCCAGCTCTCCTGCAGCCCCTTCAGGTACTGCAAGGCTGCTCTGAGGTCTCCCTGGAGCCTTCTCTTCTCCAAGTTGAACAGCCCCAACTCTCCCAGCCTGTCCACACAGCAGAAGTTCTCCAGCCCTCTGATCATCTTCTGGCTCTCCTCTGGCTCCCCTCTAGCACTTAAAATCTTGTTAAAAGGCTTTCTGGAAACCCAAATAGATTCCTCAAAGTACTTTTGCTTCACCCACAAGGTCCCAGAATTCCAATGCAGCAAACCATGATTGCTCTTTACAGAAGCTTCCTTAAGTGGACTCCAACCACAGAAGGCTTTCCCTGACTTGTCCACCTTTAACCCTGCTTCAGGAGCCAAACTCATTAGCTGCCACCTTTGAGGGGGTCTTAATTTCCCCTTTAAGCTCTTCCCTGCATGAGCAGCTTTTAAATCAATCAAATCAATTTAAATCAATTTAATCAATTAAATCAATTTAAAATCAATCAAATGAGCAAAGGCCTTTGAGAGCAGCACAGCCACTTCATGTGGCAGCTCCTTTGAGGAGTGACACAAACCACCAAGCCCTGGCTCAGCAGAGGACACTCAGAAGGGAATGAAAGGGATTGCTCCATTATTAATTTGGCACTTATCTACTGGCTTAATGTTACTGCTAATTGTTCTCCTGAGTTTGAGGGGAGCCCTGGCAGCAGGGAAATGATGTGCTGACAGCTACATACAAGGTAAGGTCAGATTCTTCCTCCTGATTGCACTTACAGGTGAGGAGAGGCCAGGATCATGCTTGTGTCATGGCCCCACGGCAGCCACACACCCACAGGGCTGCCTCCAAAGGTTGGGACTACCCCACACCTCAGATCCATGCCCAGAGGGTCACAAAAAGGGAGGCAGAAAGAGGAGAGGGCAGCAGGGTCAGAGGAAAGAGGACACTGAGGGGCTGCAGCAGGTCCAGAGAAGGGCAACAAAGCTGGGGAAGGGTCAGAACAGGGCTGGGGAGAAGCAGTTGAGGGAGCTGGAAGCCTGGAGAAGAGGAGGCTGAGGGAAGACCTTCTGGTTCTCTTCGGATCCCTGAAAGGAGGATGCAGTGAGGTGGGGGTTGGGCTCTGCTCCCCAGGCTCAGGTGACAGAAGAGGAAATGGCCTGAAATTGTGCCAGGGAAGGGGAAGTTGACAACCAGGAAAAGTTTCTTTACTGCAGAAGTGGTCAAGGATTGGGACAGGTTGCCCAGGGAAATGATGGTGGTGGAAGTGCCATCCCTGGAATTTTTTAAGCCCAGGCTAGATGTGGCTCTGGGCAACCTGATCTAGTGTGAGGTGTCCCTGCCCATGGCAGGGGAGCTGGAACTGGATGATCCTTGAGGTCCTTTCCAGCCCTGACAATACTGTGATCCTGTGAACATTTATTTTGCTGATGTGCCAAGCTTTGTGCTGTAGAAAGCTTTGTCCACTTGTCCTGGGTCCACTTGTCCTGGCACAACAGGCCCCGAGAAAAAGTCTGTCCACAGTTCATTTCCAGGCTCCTTTAAGCACTGCAAGGCCACCAGGTGGTCTCCCTGGAGACTTCTCTTCTCCAGGCTGAGCTGGCATCGATGAAGACACTTAAAAGGTGGCAGGAGATCAACCCACGAAGTTGTGGGCACAGGTTGCCATTGGCAGAGGTGAGTAGAACGCTGCACACTCAATCCTGAGCCTAAGCTTTCCTTTACATTGCCAGATTACTACCAACAACCACCTCTAAGTTGCAAACAGGGCTCTGAGTGTTCACAAAGCAGCCCCTGAATGGGGAACAGTGCCTGGATCGTGAGTTTAGCCACAGACTTAGGCAAGTTGTGGATATCTCATCCCTGGATACAGCCCAGGTCAGGTTGAACAGGGCTTGAAGCAACCTGATCTAGTGGAAGGTGTCCATTGCACGGGAAGGGGTTGGACTAGAAGAGCTTTAAGGCACCTCCCAGCCCCCAAGCCCTCCGTGGCTGGACGCCACCCGGGGGCCCAGGCCGGTGCATCCCCACCTCGTGAGGGCAGGGGACGGTGAAGAGCCCTAAGGGGCAAGACCCCGAGGGAACCAATTCGTAACACTGAGGAGAAGCTGAAAGGGCTCCGAGGAAGGGCTAAGGGCACAGCGTGGGGGCTGAAGGGACCCCTGTAGGACTGTGAGGGGCAGAAGCGCTACCCGGCCTGGGAGTTTGTGTACGGAGGCTGCGGGCCAGGCCTCAGGGTCTAGCCGGCACGCCGATACCGTCCCCCCTCCGGCGGAGAGGTTCCACAGGCTAGGTACAGGCAGGACTTTGCCCACCCAGTCGCTAAGCCACCGGCGGAGCGGGACGAGTCTCCGCCACCGCCACCCTCAGCCTGGCCCTCCCCTCGCCGCCTCAGTAGGGGCCCCACCAAGGTCACATCCCCCCCACCGCCACCAGAAGGCGGCCACGGGAAGCTCTTAGCAGGCTCGCAGCCCACTCTCACCGCCCCATCTCGGTCCTACCGCATCCCGTCGGGCCCCGCCGGCCCCCAAGGCCCCAGGCGCCGCCAGACGCAGACCGCTTACCAGGGCTCGCGCGCGTACTCCTCCATCTTGGCAGCTGCCCTCGCCGGCCTCCCCGCCGCGCGATTGGCTCAGCGCCGCCACCGCCGGCCAATGGGCATAGAGGGCGGGACTAAAGGGAAGGAATGAAACCCTTTGCGCATGCGCCATGACGCATCCAACCCTTCCCTTCCCCACAGCCCCCCTCCCGCCTGACAGCGGCGCGTGCGCGGGGCCGCGGGGCGGGGCCGCGGGGCGGCGGGGCGGGGCCGGGGCCGCCTCGTACAGCCTCGGGATAGGCTGCGGGCGATGATCTTTAAGGTCCCTTCCAACCCAACCCATTCTGGGATGCTGTGGTTCATATCAAGGCAGGATGCAGCAGGGCTGGTGCAGTGGTGGAGCACACCAGAAGGTGGTATTGTGGCTCCTGCTTTGGCCAAGGAGAGGAGATGGGAAGAGTGGAAAACCTCAGCTCCTTCTCAACCCCTGCAGCTTGGTCCAGCCTGGGAGCAGACCTCTCCACTCTCCTGTTTGTAGAACTGTTTGTGCTAGAGACCTTTGAGATCATCAAGCCCAACCATTAACCCAGCACTACCAAGTCCACTATGGCCCTCAACACCACATCCCACAGCTCTGAAACCCCTATAGAGGTGAGGACTCCACCACTGCCCCCCACCAAGGATCCTGGGCAACCTGTTCTCATTAAAGATGTCACTGCTGACTGCAGAGGGCGTTGGACAAGATAACCTTTGAGAGTCCCTTCCAACCTGATGTAATCTGTCATAATAGGAAACACTCAAGATGAAGGATCCTAGGTGGTGGCACAAGAGGTGGTGGCACAGAAAGCATTCCTGGCTCTGTCAGAGCCTGGCACAGCTGCTCCATCTGTCACAGTTTCTGGTCCCTAGGACATGGCTAATCAAGTCTCATGGTTTCAAAGGTCTGTCCTGCAGAAACATTCATCTGTGCCTGCGAGGTGCTCAGTTGCTATGGAGATGGATCCTGATAAATGCAGTCTGGAAGAGCCTCGGTGGAGCTGCTGGCAGCTGCTCTGCACCAAACCACACCACACCAGCAGACTCTCCTGGCTTGCACAGATTCAAAGGGCTAGTGTCCAGTCCCTGTGGAGCCTGGAATTGTCCTCCTGTCTGCCAGCCTTCCCTTCAAGACTCTTTCCTCTGCTGTGGATCTGTTTTCTTCAGAATTAAGTCATTGTCCCCCTCCTTGACAAAGTCTTGATTTTGTTGTTCTGAACCTTGACTCCTCAGGAGAAGAACCATACTCACTTCCTTAGGAAGCTGGGGAGGCTCTGTGTATCTCCTGAAGTGTCACAGACTAGTTTGGGTGGGAAGGGACCTTTAAAACTCATCTGCAGTCAGCAGAGACATCTGCAGCTGGAACAGGTTGCTCAGAGCCCCAAACAACCTCACCTGGGTTCCAGGGGTGGGATATCTGCCACATCTCTGGGCAACCTGGGCCAGGCTCTCACCACCCTCAGCATCCAAATTTTCTTCCTTCTCTCCACTCTCAATCTGCCTCTTTTATTTTCAAACCATCTCCCCTTGTCCTGGCACAACAGGCCCTGACAAGAAGTCTGTCCCCAGTTTTTTTCCAGGCTCCTTTAAGCACTGCAAGGCCACCAGGAGGTCTCCCTGGAGCCTTCTCTTCTCCAGGCTGAGCACCTCCAACCCTCCCAGCCTGGCCTCACAGCAGAGGTGGAGACCAAGGCACTAAACTCATGACACTGCCTTCAGTGCAGTTGCAGCCATGGTGGCTTTAGGGTGAGGAAAGGAGAAGACATTGGAGATGGTGACAGAGTCCTTCCTAGTCCTTCCTCCAAGGGAGCACCAAAATGAGGACCTTGAGCCCAAGAAACACCATGCTGGGGAGGGACTTTGGACAAGGGCTGGGAGTGCCAGGATGAGGCAGAATGGCTTTGAGCTGGGAGAGGAGAGAGTGAGAGTGGAGATGGGGAAGAAATTCTTTAGAGTGAGAGTGGGGAGAGACTGGTACAGGTTGCCCAGGGAGCTTGTGGCTGCTCCCTCCCTGAAGATGTTCAAGGCCAGGCTGGATGGGCTGGTGGGAGGTATCCCTGCTCATGGCAGGGGTTGGCACTGGATGCTCTTTAACTTCCCTTCCAACCTGACCCATTCTGTGGCTCTATGAAATTCCCTGTGGCAGTGTTGAAGGTTATGCACCTGGAAGTTAAAGGCAACAATTTCTTCTGCAGCCTGGAAAAACTCTGAGTGGTGC
Organism: Eubucco bourcierii; assembly: GCA_013396675.1. Classification (NCBI taxonomy): domain Eukaryota; kingdom Metazoa; phylum Chordata; class Aves; order Piciformes; family Ramphastidae; genus Eubucco; species Eubucco bourcierii. The sequence continues at coordinate 35,338 of VWZE01023240.1, forward strand.
TGGGGAGGCACAGGAGGTTCTGAGCAGGAGCCAGGCACAGCGATGCTGGAGATAAAGGAAATCCTGGAATGCAGCAGGAAGGTGCCTGCCTGTCAGGGTGAGCAATGGCTGCTTGGTAACACAAGGCAGCAGCAGGCACCTGGAGCATCCAGGGCACGGGTTCGGGGTGGAATGTGAGCCAGGGAGAGTGGCAGAGGAGGTGATCAGGCTGGCTAAGTCCAAGGTCCTGCAACTAGGTCGAGGCAATCCTTGGTACCACTCCAGGCTGAGGGATGATGAGATCCAGAGCAGCCCCTGCAGAGAAAGGCTTGGGGGTGCTGGTGGGGGAGAAGCTAGGCAGGAGCCAGCAATGGGCACTGGCATCACAGAGGGCCAAGGGCAGCCTGGGCTGCACCCAAAGCAGCATGGGCAGAGATGCAAAGAGGGGATCCTACCCCTCTGCCCTGCTTCATTGAGACCTCACCTGCAGGCCTGGGGCCAGATATGGAACCTCTGACAGGAGAGGGTCCAGAGGAGGCCATGAAGATGATCAGAGTGGGCTGGAGAGCCTCTGCTATGGGGACAAGCTGAGGGAGCTGGGAGTGCTAAGCCTGGAGAAGAGAAGGTTCCAAGGAGACCTTGGAGCAGCCTTCCAGTACCTGAAGACATCCTACAGGAAGGCTGGGGAGGGACTTTTGGCAAGGGCTGGGAGTGACAGGACGAGAGATAATGGCTTGAAACTGGAACAAGAGAGATATAGGTTGGACATCAGGAGGAAGTTCTGCACAGTGAGGGTGGTGAGACCCTGGCACAGGCTGCCCAGAGAGATGGTGGAGACTCCATCCTTGGAGACATTCAAAGTCAGACTTGCTGTGGCACTGGGCAGCCTGCTCTGGTTGAGGATGTCCCTGTTGCCTGCAGGGGAGCTGCACAAGCTGATCTTTGAGGGTCCCTGCTGCCTGCAGGGGGGCTGCACAAGCTGATCTTTGAGGGTCCCTGCTGCCTGCAGGGGGGCTGCACAAGCTGATCTTTGAGGGTCCCTGCTGCCTGCAGGGGGGCTGCACAAGCTGATCTTTGAGGGTCCCTGCTGCCTGCAGGGGGGCTGCACAAGCTGATCTTTGAGGGTCCCTGCTGCCTGCAGGGGGGCTGCACAAGCTGATCTTTGAGGGTCCCTGCTGCCTGCAGGGGGGCTGCACAAGCTGATCTTTGAGGGTCCCTGCTGCCTGCAGGGGGGCTGCACAAGCTGATCTTTGAGGGTCCCTGCTGCCTGCAGGGGGGCTGCACAAGCTGATCTTTGAGGGTCCCTGCTGCCTGCAGGGGGGCTGCACAAGCTGATCTTTGAGGGTCCCTGCTGCCTGCAGGGGGGCTGCACAAGCTGANTGCAGGGGAGCTGCACAAGCTGGCCTTTGAAGGTCCCTGCTGCCTGCAGGGGAGCTGCACAAGCTGATCTTTGAGGGTCCCTGCTGCCTGCAGGGGGGCTGCACAAGCTGATCTTTGAGGGTCCCTGCTGCCTGCAGGGGGGCTGCACAAGCTGACCTTTGAGGGTCCCTGCTGCCTGCAGGGGGGCTGCACAAGCTGACCTTTGAGGGTCACTTCCAGCCCCATGCAATCTATAAATCTCATGAGAGCTTCTTTTACAGAAGACAAGCAAAGGGCTTCTTGTTTGGATGAGCAAAGGGAGAGGCCTGAGAGCAGGCAGTGAATATTAAGAAGATGATAAAGGATGAAGAGAAAAGGCTGAAGCTGGCAGCATAACAAATGGGTACAAGATAGGGCAAAGCTGTCTCCAGAGCTGCTGGGAAGAGCCTGCCTGTGCAGGAGAACCTGCAGGTGCCAGAGAGCTGCTCTGCAGATAAGGATGATGGAAAGTAGATGCCTGCAGCAGAAGCCCTGGCTTAGGGCACTGCCTGGACCAGAAGCAGAAGAGACTCAGGGATTTGGTCTGTGCAGAAGGAGGATGTCTCTGGGCCATGGCAGGGAGTGTTGTGATACAAAGCAGCTGCAGAAACCCCCCTGAGTGAGCAGGGGCTCAGCAGGAGCTCTGACAAAGTGACCCAGGGTCAGTGCTGGGAGCTGAGGAGCAGGCTCCAGGCTAGGCTGGGTCTTGCTGCTCCCTTTCCCTTCGAGGGCATATCCTTCAGAGGACACCCAGCCTGCATCACCAGCATCACCTCCCACCCTCCAGCTCTTTCCCTGAGCGCTGGGAGCTTGGGTTGAGCACACAGATCCTGGGGAGCTGCAGGAGAAGGATGAAAATGTTCTCTGTGTTGTTGATTTCAGCCAAGAGCTGCCACTGCCACAGCAGAAACTGCGCCCTCCTGTAATGGAGAAGGTATCTCACATCTTCTGAGCCATGCTGACCTCTTCAGTGACCTGAGGAATGCTTTTTTCCTTCCCCAGGGGCTGTCCTGCCACAGCTCCAACACTGAAATGTGCTGCATTTTCTTTTTGAAAGTGGTTGAGACAGCAACAGAAGTCACCCAGCAGCCACCTGAGGCTTTCATGCTCTGCACTCGATAGACTCACAGGGTTACAGCATGGCAGAGGTTTGGAAGGGACCTCTGGAGATCACCCAGACCAACACCCTGCCCAGGCAGAATCACCTAGAGAAGGTCACACAGAACACATCCAGGCAGGTTTTGAATGTTCCCACAGATGGATTCTCCAGCACCTCTCTGGGCAGCCTGCTTCAGGGCTCCAGCATCCCTAAACTACAGAAGATCCTCCTCATGTTGAGATGAACTTCTGATGTTCAAGTCTGTGCCCACTGCCTCTTGTCCTGTTCCTGGGCACCACTGAATACAACCTGGTCCCACTCTCCCACTTCACTACCCTTGAAGTGTTAACCAGCACTGCTCAGATTCCCCTCAGCAGCCGCAGGTCTTAGTCTCTCCTCATCATAGAGAGGTTCCAGTGCCTCCCGCAGGTGACTCTGCCCTGGCGGTGGGCCTGGACTGGTTGATCTCCAGAGGTCCCTTCCAGCCTCTACCATTCTGTGCTTCTGTGAAAGACAGCCACAAACCCATGGCTGAGGCTGCACCGAGCCTCTCCTTCCTCCCGAGGGGCTGCACCGAGCCTCTCCTTCCTCCCGAGGGGCTGCACCGAGCCTCTCCTTCCTCCCGAGGGGCTGCACCGAGCCTCTCCTTCCTCCCGAGGGGCTGCACCGAGCCTCTCCTTCCTCCCGAGGGGCTGCACCGAGCCTCTCCTTCCTCCCGAGGGGCTGCACCGAGCCTCTCCTTCCTCCCGAGGGGCTGCACCGAGCCTCTCCTTCCTCCCGAGGGGCTGCACCGAGCCTCTCCTTCCTCCCGAGGGGCTGCACCGAGCCTCTCCTTCCTCCCGAGGGGCTGCACCGAGCCTCTCCTTCCTCCCGAGGGGCTGCACCGAGCCTCTCCTTCCTCCCGAGGGGCTGCACCGAGCCTCTCCTTCCTCCCGAGGGGCTGCACCGAGCCTCTCCTTCCTCCCGAGGGGCTGCACCGAGCCTCTCCTTCCTCCCGAGGGGCTGCACCGAGCCTCTCCTTCCTCCCGAGGGGCTGCACCGAGCCTCTCCTTCCTCCCGAGGGGCTGCACCGAGCCTCTCCTTCCTCCCGAGGGGCTGCACCGAGCCTCTCCTTCCTCCCGAGGGGCTGCACCGAGCCTCTCCTTCCTCCTGAGGGGCTGCACTGAACCTCTCTTTCCTTCCGAGTCCCAGACCCAGCTCCGACAGCGAGCTGCAGGCTGCGATGGGCACACGGAGGGATCTGCCTGCCCCTGCCTCCCCTCCCCAGCTCCCAGCCCGCAGCTGGTGCATTTTTGCCTGTTTTCTCACTAGCTTGGCCCATTGCCTTTAAAAGGCTAAATGCTCCAGGACTAAATTTGGTCATGCAGCTCTGCATGGTTCCCTGGAATGTCCTCGGGTTTCAGCCTCCTCTGATAGCACCAATCCCCGCCCCCCCCTCCCCTGTGCCCGGGGCTCCATTGGCTTCCCAGCACCCGAATCCTGCCTAGGTCCTGTTATTGGCCCAGCCCCGGACCGAGGGAGTCCTCTCTTCATAACTGCTGAAGCCACCCAGAGCCGCCGAGATTTAACACTTCGGCACCTGCCGCTCCTGCGGGAAGCAGAGTTGGGAGCTTCGGCTTCTGGGTTGTTGTTTCTCTCCTGCCTCGGGTCCCACACAGCCGCCACCGTGTCTCGCCAGCGAGCCAAGATGTCCAAGGTGGCCAAGTACCGGCGCCAGGTCAGCGAGGACCCAGATATCGACGTTTTGCTGTCCACTCTCTCTCCGGAGGAGATGGAAGAGTTGGAAAAGGAGCTGGATGTTGTGGACGCAGATGGAAGCATCCCTCCGGAGCCCGGGCAGAAGAGCCAGACGGGAAACTCCTCTGCCGGCCCCCAGAACTGCGAGGCGACGACGCTCAACCACCACGAGAAGGAGGGCAGGAGGCGCATCCAGAGGGAGCAGTCGATCGATGTGAGTCGCGTCCCAAGCTGGGGCTGCTTTGCTGGGAAAGGCAACAGCGTCCCTGCGGCCTGGGACGAGATGGAGAGCAGCGACCCCGTGCTCAAGGGGATGAGGTGGAGAGCACCGACCCCGTGCTCAGGGGATGAGGTGGAGAGCACCGACCCCGTGCTCAGGGGATGAGGTGGAGAGCACCGACCCCGTGCTCAGGGGATGAGGTGGAGAGCACCGACCCCGTGCTCAGGGGATGAGGTGGAGAGCACCGACCCCGTGCTCAGGGGATGAGGTGGAGAGCACCGACCCCGTGCTCAGGGGATGAGGTGGAGAGCACCGACCCCGTGCTCAGGGGATGAGGTGGAGAGCACCGACCCCGTGCTCAGGGGATGAGGTGGAGAGCACCGACCCCGTGCTCAGGGGATGAGGTGGAGAGCACCGACCCCGTGCTCAGGGGATGAGGTGGAGAGCACCGACCCCGTGCTCAGGGGATGAGGTGGAGAGCACCGACCCCGTGCTCAGGGGATGAGGTGGAGAGCACCGACCCCGTGCTCAGGGGATGAGGTGGAGAGCACCGACCCCGTGCTCAGGGGATGAGGTGGAGAGCACCGACCCCGTGCTCAGGGGATGAGGTGGAGAGCACCGACCCCGTGCTCAGGGGATGAGGTGGAGAGCACCGACCCCGTGCTCA
>VWZE01023240.1:41883-60141 GCA_013396675.1 Eubucco bourcierii
TTTTTTTTTTTTTCATGGCAGCCTGAGCCAGAGAGTGTCAGAAGGAGACTGCTCAGATATTTAGCTGTGGAGCCCAGGGCAGGTTTCGTGTTCCACGTTGCATTCACATCTGCTGTGGTGGGACAGGGCTGAGGAGCAGGAGGCTTATGTGGATACTCCTCTTACTGGGCTGCTCTGGCTCAGATTCCTTATCCAGGTCACCCAGCAGTACCCTGGAGGAGTTGAGGTTGTGAGCACTTGGAAATGGCTCTTTCTGGGGGTGCTTGGAGTTTGCTACAGCAGAGTCCCCTCCTGATGGGGCCCTGGGAGGAAGAAGGGAGAAAAAGATGCAAATGGCAGCTAGAGGAGAGATTGGGAGTTTAGTTTGGGGACATGAACAAGGGGTTAAAGAGTTTCCCCCAGCCTGCCACGGAGCTCTCCTCTGGCCTTGAGGACAAGGCACTTGCAGGCTTCACCTTCTATATGTGGCTTAGCGTGGGCTGGGGACTGGAAGTGCCAGGGGCTGGGGGACAGAAACTGCTGTGGGCTGGGGACTGGAAGTGCCAGGGGCTGGGGGACAGAAACTACTGTGGGCTGGGGACTGGAAGTGCCAGGGGCTGGGGGACAGAAACTACTGTGGGCTGGGGACTGGAAGTGCCAGGGGTTGGGAGACAGAAACTGTTGTGGGCTGGAGACTGGAAGTGCCAGGGGTTGGGGGACAGAAACTGCTGTGGGCTGGGGACTGGAAGTGCCAGGGGCTGGGGGACAGAAACTGCTGTGGGCTGATGACTGAAAATGCCAGGGGCTGGGGGACAGAAAGTGCAATGTACTGGGGTATAGAAGATGCCAGGGGCTGGGGGACTGGAAGTGCCAAAGGGTATGGGACTGGAAGTGCTGGGGCTGGGGTCAGAAAGCCCCAGACCCCTCTCCATGGGAGACCTGAGTTTATTTTCCCAGTGGAAGATTTCCCTGTGGGCAGACACTGCAGGAGCTGCAGGACAAACCTGCCTGGAAAGGCAAAGCTCTTCCATGGCACCAGTTTACTCCCTGGGACACTGCAGGAGGTGGCACTGGTGTGTAGGTGATGCCAGCTTGCAGCCAACACAGAAACAGCTGTGGCACTGAAACAGCTGTGACTTCAGGCAGGGTTCCTGGGTTCAGCCTCTCTGGTGGTGTTGGTTTGTTTATAACTCTGGGCAGAGGAGGATTGGGCTGAGGAAGTGCCTGTGAGTGTGAGGAAGGGAGGAAGCCTGTGTGGTCTGGAAGAGGAGGGCTGCAAATGGGCTGCTGGAGCACTGAACCTCTGCAGGATGCCTGAGAGTGGCTCTGTGTGGGAGGGGAAGAGGACTTGGGAGGGTGGCAAGGGATGGCACAGGGAGGAGAGGCACCAGGAGAGGGTACTCAGGTCCAGCTGGTGGAGAGGACAGCGATGGAGGTCCTGAGAAAGGAGTCTCTTGTGCTGTGCTTTGGACTGCTGCAGCTTTGGGCCGTGGAAGACAAAGCAGGTTGGGTGCTGGTCAGGGCTGCCAGTGACACTGGCCCTGTTAGATTGCATTGCAGTAACTGGAGATGGCAGAAGTGACTTTCTCCTTCTATTTCAATCCCTGGGGGCCAAGAAAAAAAATATCCTCCACCCCTTCCTCCTTGGCATTGTTGGGTCCTGGGATTAGCACCTAGAAAACGCCAGCTGACAGCACAGGCAGGTCAGCCCCTGTGGGTGGGGGGAGCAGGGACTCTTCTGCCAGGAGAGGCACCAGGGTGGGATGGTTGAGGGCTCCAAAGATGCTGAGGGGCCTGGAGCAGCTCTGGGAGGAGCAAAAGTTGAGAGCCCTGGGGCCGAGCCTGCACAAGAGCAGCCCCAGACGGGAGCTGAGCAGTGCTCAGTAAGAGCTAAAGGAGCTGTGGGGGGCAAGAGCCTGGGGCCAGACTCTGCTGAGTGGTGCCCAGGGACAGGCCAAGGGGCAATGGGCACAAAGTGGAGCCCAGAAGGTTCCATCTGAGCAGGAGAAAGTTGTTTGGTGTGAGGGTGCTGGAGCCTGGAGCAGGCTGCCCAGAGAGGTTGTGGAGCCTCCTTGTGTGGAGAGCTTCCGACCCCTATCCTGGGCATTGTGCCCCTGGGCAAGCTGCTGTGGGTGCCCTGCTGGAGCAGTGGGGTTGGGCTGGATGATCCCCAGAGGTCCCTTCCAGCCTCACCATGCTTGGATTCCAGGATGCTGTGAAATGGGATGGGATCATTGGGCCAGAGAAGCAAGCACAGAAGCCAGCCCAGGAAGCCAACCTCAGCTGCCCCGTGCCCCTGGCAGCCGCGGGGCTGTGCTGTGCTGTGCCACAGGGTGCAGGGAGAACCTGGAGCCATCTGGAGCATCCCAGGCGGCTCCCAAGCTCTTGCTCAGCTGCTCGGGGCTCAGAGAGTTCTGTTGACAGCCCTCTCCCTCCTGTCAGTAGATTTCACATTGCAGCAGGCAGCAGAGCTCTTGTGCCTGCCAACACCAGGCTGGGGCTGCACACCCGCGGCAGGTGGCACTGCCCTGCCGAGCGCGGGCATCGACCTGTCCATGCCCATTCCTGCTCATCCTCCTCCTCCTCAGCTTCCAGTGGGAATGGTATCTTCTTAAGGGTGCCCAGTGGTAGGACAAGGGGTAACAACAGATAACAACACAAGCTTGAACTGAGCTCAGTTTCAGGCCCCTTGCTCCAAGGAAGACATTGAGGAGCAGGTTAGGGAGGGAAGATGTTAGGGAGTTGCTGGTCCAGCTCTCTGCTGGCACCTCAGGCTTTGTTCTTATTGCTCCAACTCATTTTGCAGAGCTGGGAGGGGGCAAAGTCACAGCCCCTCCAGTGCCATCAGCCACCAGCTCCCTGCTGGGACCAGGACTGGGATGGGGCAGCAACCCCATGGGGCCAGCAGCACACTGAGCTGAGCTCCTCCTGCCTCTCTATGATTTCTTCCTCCTCTTTCCTTCTCTGTGAGCTGCCTGGGGGATGTTGTCTGCTAGCTGGGATGTGCAGGAACTTCCCCAAGGTGCCAAGGAAGAGAGTTTCAAAGGAAAGGTCTCTGCTCAGTTCTGGTGCAGGTTCAGTTTCTACCCATCTCAGAGTTCTTCTTGCAGTATTTGCTCTGTTCAGGGCCAAGCTCCAGGCACCCCCAGCCCCATCTCAATCCTGGGAGCATCAGGGTATATTTAGAGAGATTGTAACTGCATAATAACATCTTCTTAGTGATGAAAAGGGCAAACTTGGGTAGCTAGGAAGCAGTTTATAAACAGCCCAAAATAGCTGTGAGCTTTGCCCTAACTTCTCTGCACCCAGCAGCCAAATTCACATCTTGGCCGTGCAGTAATTAATTAATCTCCACTTTGTGTTGCTGGTGAGTGGGGGCACAGAATGGGTTGGGTTGGAAGGGACCTTAAAGCTCATCCAGTGCCAACACCTCCCACTCAGCCCAAGTTGCTCAAGGCCTCATCCAGCCTGGCCTTGAACACCCCCAGGGAGGAGACATCCACAACTTCCCTGGGCAGCCTGTGCCAGTCTCTCCCCACCCTCACTGCCAAGAATTTCTTCCTCCTCTCCACTCTCACTCTCCCCTCTCCCAGCTCAAAGCCATTGGCTCTGCCCTGGCACTCCCAGCCCTTGCCCACAGTCCCTCCCCAGCTCTCTCGCAGCTTCTTCAGCTCCTGGAGACTGCTCTGAACTCTCCCTGCAGCCTTCTCTTCTCCAGGCTGCACAGCCTCAACTCTGCCAGCCTGCCCCACAGAGGAGGCTCTGCAGCCTTTGAGCATCCTCATGGCCTCCTCTGGAGCCTCTGCAGCAGCTCCAGGTCCTTGTACTGTGCTCCCCAGAGCTGGAGGCAGTGCTGCAGGTGAGGTCTGAATAGAGCAGACCGGAGGGGCAGAATCCCCTCCCTGTGCTGCTGCTCTCCCTGCAGCCCAGGACATGGAGTGAAAAGCTCACCCCAAATTCAGCAGCAAGGCCTGGGCTGTGCCTCTCCTCAGATGTGCTCAGCAAAGCCTTGCTACAGCTCCATGCATTAGGGAGCCAAAGTAACACTGATACCCATGGGTAGATAAACAGGGAGATGGCTCCTGGGGCTGTGGTTTAGTGGCTGTGGTGGTGCTGAGTTAATGATTGGACTCAATGGGTTTCAGAGGCCTTTTACAACCCAAATTATTCTGTGCTTCTATGATCTGGTCCTTTCTCAACCCTCCTCAGGGGTCCCTTTCCCTGGAGGGACCTGGCTGAGGAGAGCTGTGGATGAACCCTGGTGCTGTGGGAGCAGGCAGCTGGGGGGATGAGGGCTCCTCAGCAGCTGCCACATCTAGAGCAGGTTTTACTTTTCAAAGCATGCCACAAAAATCCTCCTGCTGCTGCTTTTGACTCCTTGGGTTGCCACCTGGCCACCAAAGCACTGAGCAGTCTTTTTTGAGGTGTAAGAGGTAACCCCCTCTGTGCTCTCCTTCTCCACCACCACCACCACCACCACCTTCCCTGGGAATGGATGGAGCCTCCTTCTCTCAGCTTCACTCACAAGAAAAGGACATTTGGATGTCCCAGTCCCTGCAGAGCTCCCACTTCTGCCTCCCAACCTGTGGAGCTTGTTCCACCTCCAGATCTTTCCATGACAAGAGGAGAGGCTTGGAGCATTCATAAGACACTGCAGTGCCAACTCACTTCCCCCTGGGCTCCTGGGTAGGAGACTCCATTCTCTGTGGTGTCTCCTTCCACACAGAGCCCAACTGCACCAAACACCACCCAGCAGCAGTGGCCAAGCCTACACCACACAGCCCAGGAAGGCAGAGAGCAGGGCAGGGCTTGTGCCAGGCTTTCTCAAGTGGTTCTGAACCCTCACCCATGGCCACAGAACCTTCTACCCTCTGGCACCAGCATCCTTCCAATGCTATGTCTGCTCTCCCTCCGAGGTCATTGCCTTGCCCTTGCCATCAGGAGCCAACCATGAGGAGTGCTGGCACAGCACTGCCATGCCTGGGGCCACAGGGACACCCCCAGGGGCTCTAGGCCAGGTCAGGCAGCCTGCAGGGATTAGGATGCATGGATCTGGAACAGGAGAGCACACAGGGGGCATCCAAGAGGAAAGGGAGAGGTGTTGGAAGGTGCTTGCCTGAGCCACCTCAGCCTCTCCTGTGGGAAGGGGGGGTTCAGCCTTCAGACAGAATTGCAGGGACCACCTGCACTGTGCACATCTGTCCTGGCTGTGCACATCTGCCCTGTCAGCCAACACCTAGTCAGAGCCAAGGAGCTGGTCCCTAGGTCTCTGTGGTGAGAGACATCAACCAGGTGTACAAGCACCTTGCCAGGAGAAGTGGTTCTGTGGCAGTCAAATGAAGCCTCTCCACCAGCAGGATAAGGACCTCCCCACGAGCCCTCCTTGCCTTTTGCCTGCTGGAAGCAGGAGGAAAGCAGTGTAGAGCCTTTGGTTTGCTGTGACCAATGCCAGCAGCAGCACAAAGTCTTCCAGCTCCTAGATTGTGGCAACTCTACCTGGGCAATATGTGGCACATCAGAGGGCATAGGCAGGAGGAAGAGCTCAGTTCTCAGCCAGTCTGAAAGATTCAGGAGAGAAAAGTTCCACAGCTTCAGCTCTTTGGTGTCTTCTCCCTACTATCAGGTAGGATGGGAGGAACTGGACTGAAATTGTGCCAGGGGTGGTTTAGGGTGGAGGTGAGGAAAGGCTTCTTTGCTGCAAGAGTGATCAGGGACTGGCACAGGCTGCCCAGGGACAGGTGGTGAAGTGCCCATGCCTGGAGAGTTGTAGCCAGAGTGCCAGGGGTGGTTTAGGGTGGAGATCAGGAAAGGCTTCTTTGCTGCAGGAGTGGTCAGGGACTGGCACAGGCTGCCCAGGGTCAGGTGGTGAAGTGCCCATGCCTGGAGAGTTGTAGCCAGAGTGCCAGGGGTGGTTTAGGGTGGAGATCAGGAAAGGCTTCTTTGCTGCAAGAGTGATCAGGGACTGGCACAGGCTGCCCAGGGTCAGGTGGTGAAGTGCCCATGCCTGGAGAGTTGTAGCCAGAATGCTATGGCCAGGGTTTGGTGGCCATGGTGTTGCTGGGTTGGTGCTGGACTGGGTGCCCTCACAGGGCTTTGCCAACCTGAACAATTCCATGACTCTGTGATTCCCATGACCCACAATTTGGGATGCAGACAACCCATGGAGAGGTTTGGGGGTGCTGAGCTCCCCGGGAGGGTTCTCCCCTGTTGCTGTTGAGCTGCTAACAGAGGGGCAGAGGAGGAGGAAGAGCTCAGGGAGCCTCTGCAGAAGGCTTTCTGCTGCGGCAGGAGGGCATCGTTAGCGCTAAAATGGTCTGGGTGAGTCAGCTCCCAGCAGGACACTGGCATTAAGCAGCCAGGGCAGCCAACCCGCCCCCTGGCACGGTGGGAATCACAACAGGACTGGAGCAGGAGGATCTCACCGCGCAGGGAGGAGGTACCAGGGTGCTTGTTGCTCGCTCATGGCACAGATGGTGGCAGAGGTGGTGACAAGAAGTCACCATGCAGTGACACGAGCCCTGCCCAGCCCTCCCTGCTGCACAGAGCAGGGAGCAACTGCGGCTGGAACCAGCCAGGGCCAAGAGCTGACAGCCCAGGGTCACAGAGGGGAGCTGCTGTGTGGAGCCTGGAGGTTGAGCAGCCCAGGGCTGAGACATGATCTCAGGGTCAGGATTTACACCCAGACCTGCTGGATGCAGCCCCAGCAGCCTGGGCAACAGGGGGAGGAGACACTGCCCCTCTGCTGTGCTCTACTGAGACCTCTCCTGCAGTGCTGGAGCAACTCTGGAGCTCTCAGCACAGACAAGGACCTGTTGGAGCAGAGTCAGAGGAGGCCACGGCAGTGCTGGCAGGGCTGGGAGGGCTCTGCTGTGAGGCCAGGCTGGGAGAGTTGGGGATGTGCAGCCTGGAGGGGAGAAGGCTACAGGGAGACATCCTGGTGGCCTTGCAGTGCTTCAAAGAGTCCTTCAGAAAGCTGGGGACACAGTTTTGAGCAGGGCCTGATGTGCCAGGACAGAGAGGGATGGTTTGGAACTGAGAGGAAGGTTCCTTTTGAATACAAGTAAGAAGCTCCTTGCTATGAGGGTGGTGAAACACTGCCCAGGCTGCCCAGAGAGGCAGCAGATGCCCAGCCCTGAAAGTGTTCAGAGCCCTCTGGATAGGCCTTTGAGCAACCTGCTCTAGCTGAAGATGTCTCTGCCCACAGCAAGGGTTTGGAAATGTGGCATCTTTAAGGTCCTTCCCAACCCAAACCATTCTAAGATCCTGTGCCATAAGGAGTTTGATGCTCTGGGTTTGGCAGTCAGGTCCTGGGTCTCACTCATTGCCTTGAAAGACCTCAATGCATTCTCTCACACTGTGTGTCCTGGGCCACTGCTGGCTCAAAGCCATTGGCCCTGCCCTGGCACTGCCAGCCCTTGCCCACAGTCCCTCCCCAGCTCTCTTGCAGCTCCTTCAGCTCCTGGAGGCTGCTCTGAGCTCTCCCTGCAGCCTTCTCCTCTCCAGGCTGCACAGCCTCAACTCTGCCAGCCTGGCTCACAGGGGAGGCTCTGCAGCCTCTGAGCATCCTCACAGCCTCCTCTGGACCCCCTGCAGCAGCTCCAGGTCCTTGTGCTGTGTTCCCCAGAGCTGGAGGCAGTGCTGCAGGGGAGGTCTGAGCAGAGCAGAGCAGAGGGGCAGAATCCCCTCCCTGTGCTGCTGCTCTCCCTGCTCTGCCTGCAGCCAGCACGTGGTTGGCTCTTGGGGCTGGCAGTGCCCACTGCTGGCTCATGTCAAGCTCCTCATCACCAGCACCCTTAAGTCCTTCTCTGCAGGGCTGCTCACAACCCACCCCTCAGCCAGCCTGGACTTGTGCTTGGGCTTGTCCCTGCCCAGGTGCAGGACCTTGCACTTTGCTCTCTTGAACTCCACGAGGTTGGGCTCCAAGTTTGCCTCCTTTGCTAGAGAAGCAAAAAGGTTCCATTTGCAGAGAACCCAGCAGCTTTGAGAGCTTCCTCCTCGTGGCTGTGGCAGGGCTGGAGCTGCTGTGTGGAAGATCACTCAGCTGAGACCTTCCCACTGGCCTTAGCTCAGCCCTGAAGGCAAAGCAGGACAGAAGCCCCCGGGCAGAAGCTGTCCCATCTCTGGAGCACATCTCTGCGTGGCAGAAGGGAGGAGAGCTTTGGAAAGCTTGGGCCTGGGAGGTGCGAAGAGGCAGGGAGAGGTGGGGTCAGAAGGGTCTGAGCAGCAGGGACAGGGACTTGCTGAGCTCCTCCTTGCAACACCAGAGACGCAGCCCAGGCGGGAGCGGGCAGGGAGCTGTTTACAGCACTCCGGGACACGGAGCTCGGCGCGGGGGGGTCGGGCTGGGGCTGCATGTGTCCCACTGCTGCATGCCAAGGTCCTGTCACCCTTGCTTCATGCCAAAAGAATCCAAACATGCCAAGAGAGGAACTCTTTGCTGCCTGGGAATGGTCCCACCAGGGAGCCTGCCAGGACGCGCTGGGGGTGCCCCACGGCACTGTCCTGTGGTGGTGAGGACCAGGAGGGTTGTCCTGGCACTGTGGCAGGTAGAGTGATGCCAACCTGGCATTGCTGGGTGGGTGTCATGTGTGCTTCTTTAATCTAAGGGTGACAGAGCCCTGGGGCAGGTGGCAGAGGGGTGCTGGAGTCTCCATCTCTGGAGCCATCTCAAGCCCACCTGGAGGTGTTCCTGTTGGACCTGCCTGGGCAGGAGGTTGGACTCAGTCATCTTCAGAGGTCCTTTCCAAGCCTTCCCACACTGTGATCCTGTGGTTCTATGAGCTGGACTCTGCCACCCAGGGGCAGCAGGAGCCCTGTGGTGGTCTCTGGTTTACTCTCCAGCTTTAGTAGCTCTCAGGGCCCAGCCAAGGACACAGCATTTTTTTTTTCTCCAGGAATGTTCTTGGCTCTGAGTTGTTCCTGAGTTACTCAAAATTGGCTGAGTTATGGAGGGGAAAGGAGCAGCTTGGCCAGCTCCTGGTGGTTTAGCTTGGCTCCAGCAACCCTCTCACATGGCAATGGGTGCCCAAATACCCAGGGAGGTCAAGTGCAGAACAACCTGCTCTTGCCTGGCACCCACCTCAGGGGACTTCTCCATGCAGTGGACATCCCTGGCTCCTGGGAGCTTCCTTGTGGTTTGTGCCCAGCCTCCTCAGCTGTCTTCATTGGCTCTGGAGGGCACCTTCACCCCTCACACACTGAGGGCTGATGAGATGCTGGTGCCTCACTCACAGTCTATGGGCTTTGGGGTGCCTGGGCAGGACAGAGAGGGCATTGGGGCCCTTGTGGAGCCCTTAGGGCTGGGTAGGTGTCTGCAGAGAATGATGCAGATACCCAAGGTTAATGCTGTGGGTTCAGTCTCAGAGTTTTCTGGTGGCTCTGGAGATCTTTGTAGGGCTTAGCAACACGTGCAGGACAGACTGGAACCCCTCAGCAGGGACTCCAGGTGGGCTCCTTAGCTCGGGAGCTCTGACTGCATCCCTGCTTCAGACAACCAAACCCAGCTTCCTCCCCATGCCAGCCTGGCCTGGCAGCTCCAGCTGAACAAGATTGTGTGGAGCTCTCTGCTCTCAGAGGCCTCCCCTCACCCCTGGGGCCATCTCCAGCGCCCCTCTGACGCTCAGGATTTTGAGGGCACCAACAGAGCTGTGCTGGTGGGTACCTGTTGACCATACCCTGCCAAAAGATGACCTGGAGAGTGTCCTGTTGGCTGCAGAAGGACTTCATTATGTCAGGAGAGGCTGGGATAAAGGGACAGACTCTTGGCCAGAACTTAATCTTCCAGCCCTAGAGTTCTGGAGGGATTTTGTTTGCTTCCCAAGGAGCATGGGTCTGTGTGGAGTCTGCTGGTGGCACAGCCTCGTGCCACCAAAATGGCTTTGCTGGTGGAGCTGCTGGGCAGGATGGAGGCAGTGGGTCACAAGGAGAAGGTTCATGGGCTCCAGTGAGCTCCACGGGGCTGGAATCTTCCCTGGATTAACTAAGTCCTTCTGCAGGCTTCTGCCTCGTGGTCTGGGAAGGTCATGGTCTGGTGCTGGGCAGTTGGGTACAGGTGGTGGCAGCTCCTTGGTGTGTGCACAGGATTTGTGCCTGCAAGTGGACCGTCAGTGCCACCGAGGGAGCTGCAGAGATGCCCCCTGCACACGTGGGCAGTTTCTGAGGGCACCAACAGTTGCCTTTGGCTTTGCCCCATGGTTTCCCCTTGCACTCCTCATGGACAGGTGACCCCACAGGGTTCTGTGCCCCTGCTCAGGGGGGTGTGACACCAGTGTCCCACTGCCACCTAGAGCCAGCAGCCACACTGGAGCCAACCCTGCACTTTCCAGTGGTGCTGATGGCTGGAGTGAGCCTCATCCTGGCTCAGGCTTCTGCTCTTGATGCTCTTGTGTCAGGTGCATGTCTCACAGCTGGGGGGGGGATGTCTCACAGCTGGATTAGGTCTCATAGCTGGCTTCCAGAGGCCACCAGAGTCACAGGTGACATTAGAGAGCAGGTCAGTGGCTGAAGGCTGAGTTCACTCTTTCTGGAGCCATTTTCCTATGAACTGCAGGTGCAGGATTGACCTGGGACCTGCTGACAGTCCCATTCCATCCTGGGGTGCTGTGCACCACATGCCCCAAGAAGTGACCTTCATGGAGGAGCTGATCTGGGTTCTTCTGGTTTCCCCTCTTCAGCCAAGCCCTCCCTGAACCCAGATGGGGCCAGCAGAAACCTGCACAGCAGCACATGGCCCCCAAGGGCTCCCTCCTGGCAGCTGAGCCCAGCACACAGCCACCATGGTGGGGCAGAAGGTTAAGCCTGGTCCTCTGGGCCACCAGGGACACTGTCCAGGACATACCTCTGAAAATAACTGCAGGCTGCTGCCAGCTGCCCCCTGCCAAAGGCAAAACAGTTCTACCCCAAATGCATCTCCATGTGACCCTTCTGCCAGGGGCTGATGGATCAGCAGCAGCCAGGCTGCAGCCTGCCCCTTGCCTCCAGCATGGGGGCAGCTTCTGGGAGTCCCTGGGTGGCCACAGCCTCTCTTCTCCTCCCCTTTCACTTGCAGACTTGCTTTTGGGCACAGCTGCTGCTCAGCAGCTCTCACACCTACCACCCAAGCAGTGAATTTCAACCTCAGAATGAGGCAAGGACCTGGCCTCAGCATTACTGGAAAGCTGGGGAGGGACTTCTGACAAGGGCTTGGAGTGACAGGGCAAGAGGTAATGGTTTGATAGCTTTAGGGTGAGGAAAGGAGAAGCTGAAGAGGGTGGAGGTGTCCCTCCTAGTCCTTGCTTCAAGTGAGCACCAAGATGAGGGTTTTGAACCCAAGAAACACCCAGAAGGAGGCCTGCAAGAAAGCAGGGAAGGGACTCTGGACAAGGGCTGGGAGTGCCAGGACAGGGACAATGGCTTTGAGCTAGTAGAGGGGAGAGTAAGAGTGGAGAGGAGAAAGAAATTCTTTGCAATGAGTGTGATGAGACACTGGCACAGGTTGCCCGGGGAGGCTGTAGCTGCCCCCTCCCTGGAGGTGTTCAAGGCCAGGCTGGATGAAGCCTTGAGCAGCCTGGGCTGGTGGGAGGTGTCCCTGCCCCTGGATGATCCTTAAGGTCCCTTCCAAGCCATCCCATTCCACGATTCCATGATATTGATCACCTTTGGATTTAGCACCAGCCAAGGCAATGACCACAGCAGCCTCAGCTCCACTCCAGTTTGCTCCCAAGCTCACCCAGCTCCTTCATCCCAGCCCCATCCCCTCGCTCAGCCTCTGGAGCAGTGCTGTGGATTCCAGGCAAGAAGTTCCCAAAGTCTCCTTTGCCTTTTAAGGAAGCATCTGAGTGGCTTCGAGGGTTGCAAATGCTAACAAGCGGCGGCAGGGCTGGTTTGAGTCTATTTAGAGGAAAGGGGAAGGCATCTCAGTTCATCCAAACAGCGGTGATTAATCAGGCAGGGCCCAGGCTGTTCTCATTAGGCTTTATTTTGAAAGGGCTGACAGGCTGTGGAAAAATATTCCCCTCACGACGGCGCTGGCGGCGCAGGGAGCGGCGCAGGAGGGGGCGCAGCGGCGCTGGTTGGTTTCTAGGGAGCCGAGGTAAAGGAGTCAGCAGAGAGCGGCCAGCAGGCGGCGCTCGAGGGGCACTGGAGAGGCGGCAAAGCTGGCAGTGGGCACTGAGGATGGAGATGTCCTGGCTGCTGGCCTGGGCTGCTGCAGAATCCTGGAATCACGGAATGGGAGGGTTTGAGAGGGACCTCTGGAGATCATCCAGTCCAAGCCCCCTGCTCCAGCAGGCCACCCACAGCAGCTTGCCCAGGGGCACAATGGCTGGGGTGGGGTGGGGTGGGGTTGGAAGCTGTCCAAAGAAGACTCCACAACTTCCTCTGTGTCCTCCTGCACATCTTCCCCAGGGGCCATGCGGCTGCTGTGTGACAGAGGTGCAGAGCTGGTGACCATGAGGCTGGGGTGGTGAATCTGGGGGTCAGCAGCATCTGTGCCCACAACACTTTGGTGCTTCTCTCTTGTAGGAAAGCAGATTGAGCGAGAAGAAGGGAGACAAGAATGAAGAAGGAAAGGGAAAGGAAGCTCCTTCCAGGGACCTGGCCCAGAAACGAGACACAAAAGTGGGGAAAGACTCTAAAAAAGAAGAAAATACTCAAAAACCAGACCCAAAAGTTAAAGCTGTGGCTGAGACCAAGGGCAAAGAGGAGAAAGCCATCAATGACAGACTGAAGGCCATGGAGAAAAAGCTGATGGGGAAGGACAAAAAGGAAGAAGAGAAGGGTTCAGTGGTGAAGAAGGACACAGGCAAGGACAAAAAGGTGGAAGAGAAAGGCTCAGGGTTAAAGAAGGATGAAAAGAAGGAGAAAAAGGAGGAAGGGAGGGAGAAAAAGGAGGAAGGGAGGGAGAAAAAGGAGGAAGGGAGGGAGAAAAAGGAGGAAGAGAAGGAGAAAAGAGAAGAAAAGGGCTCAACAGTGAAGAAGGAGGCAGGGAAGGACAAAAAGGAAGAAGGAAAGAGCTCAGCATCGAAGAAGGGCCCAGAGAAGGAGGAAGAGAAGAGTTCAGAATCAAAGAAACAGGCAGAAAAAGAGACAAAAGGAGAAGATAAGAAAGAAAAAGACAAAAACGAAAAGGAAAAGAGTTTGGCCGTGAAGAAGTCCAAGGCAGAGGAGACAGAGAAATCCCAGCCAGAGGCAGAAAAGGCAGCAGAGGAGAAGCAGGAGGCCAATGCAGCAACCCAGAGCAGCCCTTCCAAGCCCCCCAGCTCCTCAGAGCAGGCCAAGGAGGACGAAGCCTCCAGCATCTTCGACGAGCTGATCGAGAAGGTGAAGAACAACGACGCGGAGGTGACCGAGGTGAACGTCAACAACTCGGACTGCATCAACAACGAGACCCTGGTGCGCTTCACCGAGGCGCTGGAGTTCAACACCGTGGTCAGGCTCTTCGCCCTGGCCAACACCCGCGCCGACGACCATGTGGCCTTCGCCATCGCCATCATGCTCAAGTCCAACAAGGTGCTGACCAGCATCAACCTGGACTCCAACCACATCACGGGCAAAGGCATCCTGGCCATCTTCCGGGCGCTGCTGCAGAACGACACGCTGACGGAGCTGCGCTTCCACAACCAGCGCCACATCTGCGGCGGCAAGACGGAGATGGAGATCGCCAAGCTGCTCAAGGAGAACACCACCCTGCTCAAGCTGGGCTACCACTTCGAGCTGGCTGGGCCCCGCATGACGGTCACCAACCTGCTGAGCCGCAACATGGACAGGCAGAGGCAGAAACGCCTCCAGGAGCAGAAACTGGCGCAGGAGCGCGGTGAGAAGAAAGACCTCCTGGAGGTGCCCAAGCCCGGAGCCCTGCCCAAGGGTTCTCCCAAGCCGTCGCCGCAGCCCTCTCCCAAGGCTTCCCCCAAAACCTCGCCCAAGAAAGGGGGAGCCCCCTCTGCGCCCCCCCCGCCTCCTCCTCCACTTGCACCACCACTGATCAACGAGAACCTCAGGAACTCGCTCTCTC
Organism: Eubucco bourcierii; assembly: GCA_013396675.1. Taxonomy (NCBI): domain Eukaryota; kingdom Metazoa; phylum Chordata; class Aves; order Piciformes; family Ramphastidae; genus Eubucco; species Eubucco bourcierii. The sequence continues at coordinate 55,853 of VWZE01023240.1, forward strand.
CAGCCACCCAGAGGAAGCTGGGGGACCGAGCACTGCCAATGCAGGAGAAGAACTCAAGGGACCAGCTGCTGGCGGCCATCCGCTCCAGCAACCTCAAACAGCTCAAGAAGGCAAGTGCAGGGCAGGGCTGGGGTCCTCCTGTGGGGCTGGGCTGTGGGCTGGTCTCTGAGGTCGTGTCTCTGGGCGGTGGAGAGGTGAGGGTGACCTTCTCTGGTGCAGGCTGTGGATGTGTGACCCAAGCCCTGTGCAGAGCATATCAGGCAGCACCACCACTTGCAGAGCAGGGAAGAAATTGTTCCTCATGGCCAGCCTAAACCTCCCCTGGGGCAACTTGAAGCCATTTCCTCTTGTCCTGTTGCTTTTACCCTTGAGAGAAGAGACCAATTCCCACCTGGCTCCAGCTTCCTTTCAGGGAATTGTAGAGAGCCAGAAGGCCTCCCCTCAGCCTTCTCCAAGCTGAACACTCCCAGTCCCCTCAGCTGCTGCTCCTCAGCCCTGTTCTTCAGACCCTTTCCCAGCTTCATTGCCCTTCTCTGGACCTGCTCCAGCCTCTCAATGTCCTCCATGCCAGGGATGGGCATCTCCCAGCTCTCTGGCCAAACTTGGGGAGCATACAGGGGGACAATCCCATGGTTACTCCAGATGTCCCTGGAGCATTGAGTATCCCCAGCAGCAGCGGCGAGAGGGCCCCAGCTCCACCACGGCAGGTGCACACAGAGCCCGCAGCAGCCCCTTGCGGCTCCCCCAGTAATGCGCTGTCCTCTCCGGCAGGTGGCGGTACCGAAGCTGCTGCAGTAGGGCGCAGCGCGGCTGTCCCCGCACCGCCCGGCGCGGCACGGCCCGGGACCTTCGTCCCACTTGGGGCTGTTGCCGTGATGAGCCCTTGGGGACCCTGCAGTGACCCAGGCCGAGGAGCGGCAGTCTCTCTGGGACAGACAGACGGACGAGGGCCCACCGCGGCCAGCGAGGAGGACTTTGTATTTATTGGGTTTATGGTTGTGAAGCCTTCAAGCTCTTTGCCAGCACCGCGCCCCGCTCCGCCCGGCCACCTGGAGAGGACAAGGACAAGGAGGGGTCTGCAGAGATGGTTCCTCACTGGAATCCCTTGGAGGGGCTTGGCACTCACCGTCCCGGCTTGCCCACAGGGCCCTGAGGTGGTCCAGCCTGGTGGTCCTTGCTTTTAGGAGGGGCTGGGGACAACCAGGTCATCGTCACAGTGTCACCGTGGGGGAGCCACGGGGTGCAAGAGTCAGCTCGTCAGGAGGAACTGGGGGACTTGGAAACAGGGAGAGAGGGGGGATGAGAGCAGTGGGGACCCAGGGCAGGAGCAGGGGGACCGGTGCCACCAACGGCCCTGCCCACACCTCCAGGGATGCTGCCCACTCCCCAAAGGGAGTTTGGGAGGCACACGATGCCCACCCACCCCGCTGCACCTTGGTGGTTTGTACGACTGTGCCCACTACACCAGCAATAAAGCTCACCCAGCGCTTCCCCCGCCTCGGGCACCGCGGCACCGCGGGGAGCACGGCCAGGAGGGGGCTTGGGCAGCGCCCCTCTGCCACCACCTATGGTCCCACCACAGAGACACCCTGAGCCTTGCAGCCATCCCAAATTGAGCGTCCCAGAGCTACCCAGATATTCCAGACTGGGCCCCCTGGGGCCACCCAGACATCCCCAAATGGGCACCCCGAGGCCACCTCAATCAGAGTCTTTCTGGTCACTCCATCCCCTTGGGGTCTTCCACTTCCAGGGAACCCTGAAGCCACTTGGGCACCCCAGAGGTCACCAAGACCCAGGCCAGAGGGTCCTTCAGGGTCACCCCAAAGCCCCGGGCTCAGCCACAAACAGACCAGGGGCTGCCATATCCCCACAGGTCCTGGGATGGGACCACCATGCCAGGGCTGGATTCTGGGTGCAGGGGCCTCCCTGAGGACCCTCCCATGGGCACAGGCTCTGAGGCCATGTAGTGGCTCCTGAAATGAGGCAAAATGACTAAATTTAGTCATTTTGCACCGGATGGGTGCTGGCGGGCCCAGTGGCGGGGGGGTGGGGCGTGTCTGAGTGACCCACACCCCGTAACCCGGGGTGGAAAGGGGTTCGGGGTGGCCTCTGGAGTGCTCCACCCGACTCGAGGGGCCGATGGAGACCCCAAACCGGGCACCACAGGACCGTCTCGGTCCGGCCAGCCCGGGACCGCCTGGGGCTTGCCCGGTACCGCCCAGCATCTCCCAAGTCGGGCACCCTAGGGGCGCAGGGATACCTTGAACCAAGAGGATTGGGCAACCGGGCATCCCCGTTGGCTGCTCTACCTCCCGGGAGCGAGCCGGGAGCGGGGAAACTCCGGACAGGGGGCGCCATAACAAGCGGGGACGGCGGCGGCCAGCAAGAGGCGCTTCCGGAGCCGTAACGGAATCGTTGTGCACAGCGGCAGCCGGCAGGCGGCGCTACTGGAGGGGTACCGGAGTCGTTGTGCGCGGCGGTGGCCGGCAGGCGGCGCTACTGGAGGGGTACCGGAGTCGTTGTGCGCGGCGGCGGCCGGCAGGCGGCGCTACTGGAGGGGTACCGGAGTCGTTGTGCGCGGCGGCGGCCGGCAGGCGGCGCGGTTCCGCCCCGGTACCGGCAGCGGCAGCGACCGTCGGGGGTGGCGAAGCCGCGGGCCCAGCTCCGCTGCGGTTAGCTTCGGTCCGCTTGGTACCGGTGGCAGAAGTCGCGACGGCGGCAGCAGCAGCGGCGGTGGCGGCGGCGATGGGTGTCGGGGCGGCGCCATNCTCAAGTACGAGCAGCTGCTCTTCGGCGCCGCCGCCAGCACCGTGAACGCCTACGAGAAGCAGAAGATCTGGTGGCGGATCACCAACAAGATCAACGCCGCCGGGCGCAACCAGCGCGACATCGGCGAGGTGAAGAACCGGTGGCGGGGGCTGCGCCGTCGAGCTAACGATAAAATCACCCGGCACCGGCAGGAGAGGCAGGGACCAGCCGCCAGATCCGCCGTCAGACCCGGAAACGGCAATGGCAACGGGAACGAATCCGGGCCGGGCCCGCCGGACCTCGGCCCCGGGCCCGCTGCCGGTTGGGGACCGCGAGGTGCCGCCGGTATCGACCCGCCGCTGCTCAGCGTCGAGGTGGTGGCTCCGCACGGTGGGTACGGGGGGATCAGGACAGGGACAGAGACAGAAGCAAAGGGGACCGGGACAGGTGCGGGAGGGACAGGGACAGAGACAAGGACTAAGACAGTGGCAGAGGGGACCAGGACACGGGCAGGGGGGGACCGGGACAGGGATGTGGGAATGCTGGGACTGGGATGGGAGCGTGGAGGGACAGGGGACCAGGATGTGAGGGGAGCAATACATGGACACGGAGGAGCAAGACAGGTACAGGGGGAACTGGGACAGGGACATGGAGGGATTGGGATGAGAATGTGGGAATCAGGATATAGACATGGAGGACCAGGACAGGGGTACTGGAACCAGGAAAGGTAGATGGAGGAACAGAGACATAGGGGATGAGGATACAGAGGAACCAGGACTGGGACACAAACACAGATAACCAGGACAGGGATGTGGAGGACTGATACAGGGACACAGGAGATCAGGACCGGGCTGGGGGAGGGACCGGGACAGGGGCAGAGACAGGAGGCTACCGGGACCAGGACATGGGGGTACTGGGGCACAGACACAGGGGGAAGAGGATAGACAGGGTCATGGACCAGGGTGCAAGGAGACCAGGGCCATGTCAAGGGTGCTGGGATGAAGACCTGGGGACTCAGGGCAGGGACATGGAGGACTGGAACAGAGATATGGGAAGCCAGAGGCATGGGAGCACTGGGACCAGGACAGGTGCGTGGAGGCACTGAGGCAGGAACATGGAGTACCACGATAGGGGCACAGGGGACCAGGATGGGGACATGGCAGGACTGAGTGGAGACAGACGTGAGGATATTGGGACCAGGGCACTGGGACTGGGACAGGTGCATGGACCCTAATGGGCTGGGACAGGGGCAGAGGCAGGGGAGGAGGGACATGGAGGAGACACGCACAGGGGAGAAGGCCAGGAGAGGGGACAGGGGAGCACAGGGCTGGGGACAAGGGATACAGGGATGAAGAGGCAGAAGGGGCTCGGTTCACTCGATCCATCTGGGAGGACAGGGCAGTCCCGGCAGCAGCCCCACGCTCTCCATCCCTCCCGCAGGTGTGAAGGAGGAGCCGGTGAAGGAGGAGCCGGTGGAGGTGAAAACCGAGCCCTTCCACAGCCCGGCTGCCGACAGCATCCACGGCACCGAGCGCCGGCTG
>VWZE01023247.1:7586-27705 GCA_013396675.1 Eubucco bourcierii
ATCCACAATGATGTTTAATTTTAGTTTCTTGTCATTGCCTATATTATGTAATTCACAATATCACATGTGATTCTCAGATTCATCTACATCTGGTGAAATATACATTTTGTTTCTGACACTGCTGCATCACTTTCACCCCCAGTGCTGGAACATGCCTTCCTATCTTTTGTTTATTGATTGTAATCCTCTGGGGCTGGAAGGGACCCCAAAGATAATGCCCCATGCGCAGGGGCACCTCACACTAGATCAGGTTGCTCAGAGCTGCATCCAGCCTGGCCTTAAAGACCTCCAGGGATGGGGCTTCCACCACCTCCCTGGAAAATCTGTTCCAGTGTCTCACCACCCTCACGGTGAAGAAATCATCCAATCTGAATCTACCCACTTCAAGTTTTGCTCTATTCCCCCCAGTCCTATCACTATCTGACACCCTAAAAAGTCCCTCACCAGCTTTCTTGTAGGCCCCCTTCAAATACTGGAAGGTCACAATAAGGTCTTCTCAGAGCCTTCTCCTCCGCAGGCTGAAGAGCCCCAGAGCTCTGCCTGTCTCCATTAGAGAGGTGCTCCTCTGGTCATCCTTGTGGCCTTTCTCTGGACACACTCCATCGCCATCTTTCAGCAGAATGATTTTTTTTTTTTAATTAATATTTTATTTTAAAATAGGAGGTTAATAAGAAAAACAGCAGGCTTTGGGGCAGTTATGAAAGATGTGAAATGAGAAAAGAGTGGCTTGATTCCCAGGCACTGACTTCTGCTGTGGGAATGGGAACCTTAACATTTTACTTATACACATTCTAAAGTGCCTTAATGCAACTGTAGAATTAAATGTGGGATTTTCTCTTCATGAACACTCCAAGACCAAAACCAGCAAGTTGGGTAGACCTGAAGGAACAGGGGCTGGTTTGAAGTAGGGAAAACTGATATCAGTCGGTTTACAGACTTCTGCAAAAGATCATCTGTTCTCTCTGAAGTCATAAACCCTCATTGTATAGTGCTAGTTAGTCTTTCCTATAACTACTATGTGCCATAGCACTTGGCAATGAAACACCACCCTATATACGCTTTTGAATCACTCAAGGATGTAGTTAAATGCCTAAGGAGTATAGAACGTATACAGCTATGATCATGAATGCCCAATGAAATGGTTGCATAATGGTTTGGGTGTTTTTGCCTTAAAGTAATATTCAGAAAAATGAAAGATCACTTTTGACTCCTGCTTCATATTTTACAGTGTAATTCCATTGTCTCCACACTGTCAAAGGCAACTACTACACATGTGTTTTGCTATAATATTTTTTGCAAAACCTCCTAATGTTTAATCATTTTCAGGCCTCTTTTTTCATTCTTTGAAGTGTCCATGGGCAACCAATCTGATGAATTACCTTGGTTACTTCCCAAGCAGGAAAAATCCTGTGTTTATGTTTGAGAGAGATCAAATCTATAACATAGATTTATTTAAAGTTGTAGAAATCTTTGAATAAACAACAAATTGATGATTTTAAGATCTGATGTAGTTACCGGACCTTTCTTGAAAGTCAATCATGCTGAAGATTAAGATGGCTGTATTTTATCTCAGTAGACTGTCTTGAAGGTATACAGGCTGCCAGAGCAGGGGTTCAGGATTAGTAATATTAATGCAGGATTGCCAGTAATTCAAAGAGATCTGAGTGTCAGCACGTTTGCCAATTGTTAATCCAAACCATTATCTAATTATCCAAAAATATCCAATATAATTTCACAGATGTGAGACCTCACTGCTAGAGAAACAGCAACGCATGTGGTATGTGATGCAAAGGTAGTGACCACCTCTAAGATGTAACGGTACAATTGGGCTTGCTGAAGGCAGCACATCTTTGCCACTCATTGAAGGAAGGTTTGAATGCCACCGTCACTAAATCCTATCATTCTTGGTAATATACACTGCCTGTGGGTGTGTCCTACTGCTGCCCACTGGCTGTGTGTGTGAGGTGAATCACTTTGGGAGATGTGAAGTATGATGAAACACTATTCAAGACCTGTTAGCATTTGTTGTATAACTAAATGAAAGAACTAAACCGGGTCCAAAGTGATCCGTAGAAAACTTTTCAAAGAAATATAAACCAAGTTTTAAAACTCTGATGTCTATATTGCTTTGCTAAGCTGTTTGGTCAAGGCATCTTCTGCTGCATTAAAGTACAAAAGTTTAGAGATTGCTTAATAGTCTTCCTGTTCGCCCCACTCAACTGCTGGATCATCGTCCATTCGTAGAATAAGATAGGAGAGAAGCTGAAATAGATTCTGCCACAACAGTAAAGACACAAAAAAGGAGAGGTCGCTTACATCTATCTCACAGCGGTCTCCAGCATAGTTCACATCACAGAGGCAGTGGAACCTGTTGAGTAGGTTCTGGCAGAGGCCTCCATTCAGACATGGGTCAGAGCTGCACTCATCAATGTCCTTTTCACACCTAGAGGAAAGACTACAGATAGTGAGCATCTGAAATCAAAGACCAAATGCATCAAACAGGCAGGGTTTTAACTCAGAAGCCTCTGGGGAAGGGAGAGGAGGATGCACTGCTGGAAATCTGTGCTGTGTTCCCACACGTGTTTATGGTTTGGTGAACTACCCAATTAGCCAACCTCAGATCCTGAACTTCCTGTATTAGTTTCAAATACAGATAGTTAATGCAGGAAATTCATCTTGGTAAAGCATTTCATGGTTAATGAAGCTTAGCCATATGAAGGGAAAGTTTGTGTATGATTTTAGAGCTAGATCTGGCACAAGTCCTGCTGACAGCTTGCTTATCTGTTTTTGCTGTTCATGAAGCTGAGGGCATGTGTTACTTCTTAGTAGTCTGGATGTAAGTCAGACAAATGCCTGTTCTTCCCAGCTGAGAGCTCCTGGGAATATTCACCTGTCTGGGTTTCTTTCTCAATTTGAAATGCCAATGGATCCTAGCAGGATCTCCTATCTGGAGAACAGTAAGGGTAGTGCAGAACAGAGTAAGACTAAATAGCTGTTGCTAAATGTTTCAGAGTTAATTCTGATGATAAAGGACATTTGAGTTCTCATAATTTCTCAATTAAACATTAATGAGGAATGTGCAAGATTGCCTGAAGTCTGCTGTCATTATGTTCCCTTTCTAATTCCCTGTTTTGTTTTGGTGTTTTTTGTTTTTGGTTGGTTTTTTTTTAAATTCAAATAATGCTCATGGTGGACCCCAATTTTTTCCAGATAATAACAGTAGGTGTATTATTGAAGAAGAATTAGAAGGACAGTGGTAGTGTTAAGTTACATTCATATACTTCAAAAAGCTGAATTATTTATCCAGCGTATAAAAATTGTATAGCTATGAGCTTACCTACCCAAATAAATAATAATAATAGAAAAGGAGCAACAATCCCCCCAAATCTTCCAGGCAATCCAACTTTTTCAGGAACTCTTAAAAACCTGTCTCACTTAGGTAATTTTGAAAATCCCAACCTCAATTGAATGAAAAAAAAAAAAAACATTTTCAAGAGACAGTTGTTTCTCCTTTTATGAAGCACAGTGTTTTCACATCTCCCTTTTCACCTGTTTTTGAGTTCACTGGGCTTTTTTTTTTTTTTTTTTTTTTTTTTTTTTTGTGATCCTGAGTCGACCAATTGACATAGAAAGATACTGTTTTCTCTGTACTGTGCTCCTGGGGAGATGAAATATTGTATTAAAGGAAAATGCCTCTTGTATCCATCTAATACATAAGTATACTAAGAGGCTTCAGTTTGATTTCATTATTAATTGATGTGTTTTTTCTGCATTGATGAAATTGATGAATTTGTTCTGAAGAAGAGTAAGAGAGAAGAAAGAAAAAGATGGAAAAGGAGGAAAAGAAAAAGAAAAGGAAGAAAAAGAGTAACATTTTTTTCATTTGATATAGTAAGACCTGCAAGTATGGAAGTACTTCTGGTTTATGGTTTGGCAGCCTGGAAGAACAGAGGATAAATACTCAATTGTAGCCCTTTAGGAAGATTGCCTTGCTGTGACAGTGAAAATGCAGCATGCTTGGTACAAGGCTGCTGTTTGATATGGGAATCCTGGGAACCATAAAATAAAGATTATTGCCAACTAGTGGGACGGATGTAAGGAAGGCTCTTTCCCAAAGCTGTAGTTAGCAGGTTGCCTGGCAGGGGAAAGGAGAAGGAAAATATACTTTCATTTTGCTTTGAAGTCCTAAGAACCATACACACCAAAGAAGTGTCCAAGAATATGGTTTGTAAAATATATTTGATTTGGTTTAATTTTTCCACCTTTGTTTTGGCTATTGTGTGGTAAGTTAAACAGTACAGTGCAGTGTAGACATGTCTGCCAACTGCATTGTGCACTGAGTGGGTGGGAATTTTCAGTTCATCCATCTTTTATAGCTTACTGCACCGTTTCCACAAAATCAGTAGGCTAATAAATTTTTGAGAGCATGGAAACCTCTTGTTGAAAACTTCTTTGTGTTTGCAGAGCCAACATAGCTTGGTCCTGCTGAACTTTTGGATATTACACTCTGATATGATGCTAATTTCACTCAGTGCACATATGGCATTTCCTTTCTCACTATTCCAGCAGGTGTCCTTACCTATTCAGTCTGTATTTTGACTGGAACAGGGGCACCTAATCCCTCAGGCTGTGCAGCCTCCCTGCTCCAGAGCTGTTCATAAAACATTGTCAAATGGTAAGTGTGAACTGCGGCAATATGATACAAGATATAAATTTCACTGTGAGGAAGGCCCTTCTGTTTCAAACTGAACTGTAAGATGTAAAAAGCATTTCCTAGCTGCTGTTAAAAATAATAATTCAGTTTTCATACTTCAGCATTCAGTAGGAAAGTAGGAAGCTGCAATACCACCAGGTATTTCATCTCAATCATGCCTGTGAAAGGATAGATTGTATATTCACAACACATATGCTGACAAAGGACATGGACAAGGCTGAGGTGCTCAATGACTTCTTTGCCTCAGTCTTTAACAGCAAGGGCTCCAACCACAATGTCCTAGTTGCAGAGGGTAAAAGTGAGGACTGGGAGCAGGCAAATCTGCCTACTATAGTAGAAGATGATGTTTATGAGCTCCTAAGAAACCTGAATGTGCACAAGTCCATGGGGCCTGATGAGATCCACCCACGGGTCCTGAGGGAACTGGCAGATGAAGTTGCCAAACCACTGTGCATCATATTTGAAAAGTCATGGCAGACTGGTGAAGTTCCTGCTGACTGGAGAAGGGCAAACATAACACCCATCTTCAAGAAGGGTAAAAAGAATGACCCTGGAAACTACAGAGCAGTCAGCCTCACCTCTGTGCCTGGCAAGATCATGGAGCAGATCCTGCTGAAAGTCCTGCTAAGGCAAATGGAAAACAAAGCAGAGGTGATTGGTGGGAACCAGCATGGCTTCACCAAGGGCAGATCTTGCCTGACAAATTTAGTGGCTTTCTATGATGAAGTCACAGCGACAGTGGACAAGGGAAAGGCAGCTGATGTCATCTACCTGGACCTGAGTAAAGCATTTGACTCTGTCCCACATGACATCCTGGTCACCAAACTGGAAAAGCATGGACTTGATGGATGGACCACTCGCTGGATAAGGAATTGGCTGGATGGTCGAACCCAGAGAGTGGCGATCAACGGCACAATGTCCACCTGGAGACCAGTGACAAGTGGTGTCCCTCAGGGGTCAGTGCTGGGACCAGTGCTGTTTAACATCTTTGTCAGTGACATGGACAGAGGAATGGAGTGCACCCTCAGCAAGTTTGCAGATGACACCAAGCTGTGTGGCACAGTCGACTTGCTAGAGGGCAGGGATGCCATCCAGAGGGACCTGGACAGGCTGGAGAGGTGGGCCCAGGCCAACCTCATGAAATTCAATAAGGCCAAGTGTAAGGTCCTGCACCTGGGTAGGCACAATCCCAAGCACAAATACAGGCTGGGTGGTGAATGGCTGGAGAGCAGCCCTGAGGAAAAGGACCTTGGAGTCTGGGTTGATGAAAAGCTCAACATGAGCCTGCAGTGTGCACATGCAGCCCAGACAGCCAACCGAGTCCTAGGCTGCATCAAGAGAAGCGTGGCCAGCAGGGCAAGGGAGGTGATTCTGCCCCTTTACTCTGCTCTCGTCAGACCCCACCTGGAGTACTGTGTGCAGTTCTGGAACCCTCAGCACAGGAAGGACATGGAAGTGTTGGAGCGGGTCCAGAGGAGGGCCACAAAGATGATCAGAGGGCTGGAGCAGCTCTCCTATGAGGACAGGCTGAGAGAGTTGGGGCTCTTCAGCCTGGAGAAGAGAAGGCTTCGAGGGGACCTGATAGTAGCCTTCCAGTATCTGAAGGGGGCCTACAGGAAGGCTGGGGAAGGATTATTTACAAGGTCCTGCAATGACAGGACAAGGGGCAATGGGCTTAAACTGGCAGAGGGGAGATTTAGACTGGATGTTAGGAGGAAGTTCTTTACAGTGAGGGTGGTGAGGCACTGGAACAGGTTGCCCAGGGAGGTTGTGGATGCTCCCTCCCTGGATGTGTTCAAGGCCAGATTGGATGAGGCCTTGAGTAACCTGTACTAGTGGGAGGTGTCCCTGCCTATGTCAGGGGGTTGGAACTAGATGATCCTTGAGGTCCCTTCCAACCTTACCATTCTATGATTCTATGATTCTATGATTCTAAGACATATATGTGAACATGGAACAGCTTTGCATATTCGTGTTCATATGATGTTCAATACGTTTGCATATTCACTGTATTGCAGCTGACTTTTACATATGATCAGAATATCTGAGTTTGTGTCATCACTAGTGGAAAGCTAACATTGTGCCTTATCCATATACAAAACTGGCATCGAAGCTGAAAACATAGGCACAAAGAAGCAAGTGCACAGTGCTGGCTAAGAAATAATATCTGGCACTGAGGTTAATGCTGCTATATCGGATTGAGTCTTGATGCATAGATCTGAGCTTGTTATCTAAGTAAAACTGCTATATTTTGAGCAGTGGCCCTCAAAGTCACTCTAGCAAGGAATTGTTGAACACCTGGCTGGAGCACCTCTCCAATGGAGACAAACTGAGAGCGCGGGAGCTCTTCAGTCTGCAGAGGAGAAGGCTCTGAAGAGACCTTATTGTGACCTTCCAGTATCTGAAGGGGGCCTACAAGAAAGCTGGTGAGGGACTTTTTAGGGTATTAGGTAGTGATAGGACAGGGGGGAATAGAGTAAAACTTGAAGTGGGTAGATTCAGATTGAATTTCTTCACCATGAGGGTGGCAAGACACTGGAACAGGTTTTCCAGGGAGGTGGTGGAAGCCCCATCCCTGGAGGTCTTTAAGGCCAGGCTTAATGTGGCTCTGAGAAACCTTCTCTAGTGTGAAGTGTCCCTGCCCCTGGCAGAAGGGGTGGAACAGGATGATTCTTGAGGTCTCTTTCAGCCCTGACAATTCTATGACTCTCTGAAACAACTTATTTTTCTGCATTTCATCAGGAGAGCAAAACCCCTGTGGCCATTATTCTCTGGAACACCTGTTGTAAAAATTGCTCCACAAAGATCTACTAGATGAAGCATCTCACCGTTCTCCAGCAAATCCTGGCAGGCAGACACATGTCGGCTCGCCTCCGAGGTCAGTGCAGTTGCCGTAGTTGAAACATGTGAGGTTTCTCTCTTCATTCCCACAAACTGTATAGGGTAATCTTCTGGATCTGTGTAAATAAGAAGGTAACGGCAGTTTCAATTGCAACTTTCCCTGCTTCTGGATGTTTTGTGCATTCTCAGCTTTCCATTTGACTCTAGTCCACTGACTTAGTGGAAAGTATTTAGATATGATTTGCAAATTTGTTATTTGAATAGAGCACTATTAGTCTCCAAATAGAGGTGCAGGGATCCTGCTGGCAAGTACTATTCAATGCCAATGGGAAAGGCATTACAATTTACCCATAAATGAATACGCTGCTTCAGGGGCTGCATGTACTTAGTGGCTCCTTGATTTCCTCTTTGGAAAAGAAGCCCCACATCTATCTGCACTGACATATGTGGTGCCCAGGGTACCTGGGGTGCTCACAGTCAGTGGCAGGCAGCAACTCAACCAGGGGAATGATGCTGCTACTGCCTGGGGCATCATCCAAAGGAAAGACAGAAGAAACTGAGGGCTAAGACTCACAGAATATATTTTTATTACATTTTTTAATTCACTGAATTTGGTTTTGCTTTTCCAAGTGCTCAAAGGCAAGTTAATGATTATTCTGTTATTTAAATAAATTAAAAAAAAAAAATAGAAGAAGACAACCAAAAAGAAGGGACAATGCTGCCTACATTAATGTGTGTGATGTCTGGGTAGGTTAGTACCTGAGATCAAAGGAGAAACTTAGCATACAAGATAGATCATATAAAGCAATTTCCAATCTCAGGATGTCCTCATTACTCAAAAAAAAGCCAACAAAAATTGACAATCATGTATTTATAGTCTAAAAGATTGTGGTTGGGCAGCATGAAGACTGTCTGTTTGCACCCTTCAAACTGCACCAGACTGCATTTCTTGGAGTGGAGAAAAGAGAAGGCTTTTGCCTTCTGAGACCAACAGGACATGCTCAGAAATGAGAAGTTTATAGTGTGCAGAGAAGGGCGGTTAAAGAGGAGAGGCCAGGGAAGAGCCTAAAGGGGAGTGTCTGAATAGAATAAGAAACAGGCATGTCCATCGTGGATGCTCCCTCCCTGGAGGTGTTCAAGGCCAGATTGGATGAGGCCTTGAGTAACCTGTACTAGTGGGAGGTGCCCCTGCCTATGGCAGGGAGTTGGAACTAGATGATCCTTGAGGTCCCTTTCAACCTTACCATTCTATGATTCTGTGTGAGGAATCTCAAAACTTGTGGAAAGAATAGGCTGTCTGGTGTGTGCAGCCACTGGGACTGCTGAGCTGAGAGAGCAAGCTTGAAGGAAAAGACCCACTTAGCAAAGATGCTGCGAGGGGGATGACAAAAACTTATTTATCAGCCCTCACGTGCTCTTACTCACCAAGATTCTCTGCTTAGAGTTCTAGAGCTCTACTGCAGTAAAGTATAATTTAGACATTTGAAACCCTTAATTATTATTTTTTTTAATTTTATTTTTCAAGATGTAACATATTTATCTCCAGCTCTGGTGGACTTTTTCTGTCATCAGAAAGCATGGAGTACTCAGGCTGGCAGCAGAGCTACTACCTTGTCTCCTGTCTCCTTGCCTTGTTAGGCTCTGCCCTGAGCTGCCAGGTATCTACAGCCTTCATCCATATCTAATTGAACTGTACAGCTTCCTGTACTGCAGACTTTATAAATTAGTATACACAGCCACAATTAATAGATAGATAGATGCATAACACCTGTGCCAAAAATAGAGAGATCAGTGAGGTAATAGCCCTTCAAAAGAGACCTGACCAAATCTTATGGGTCTGCCTTGTTTACAGTACCTGCAGAATCTTCCGGTGAAGTTGCCAGCACACAGGCAAGAGTATCCATTAATGCCATCAACACAAGTGGCCCCATTTGCACACTGGTGGCCACGGCAGTTGTCTATGTCCTCTTCACAATTTACCCCTGTGTAACCGGGTTCACAGCTGCACTCATAGGAGGTGATCCTATCAGTGCAGTTCCCATGAATGCAGGGGTCCGAAGAGCACTCATCGATGTTGACTTCACAATGGGTGCCAGTCCATCCTTCAGGACATATGCAACGGTAGGAAGTATAGAAGTCTTCACATATGCCCTCATGCATACAGGGGTATGAGCTGCAGATATCTACCTGCAAACAGCCAGTAAGAGCAGGGTTTGCGGATATTTTGAGAAATTGCTCCTCTTGAGGTTTTTTAGTAGGGATGTCAGCGCTTTCGAAGTATGAGAGGTAAATGCCACTGATTTCTATGGTGCTCATGCATCCTCGCAGGCCATCTAGACTGTCAAAGGCCTTGTCAGCCACATAGATGTCTGTCTCTTCTCTTAAAAAGTTGAGGTTTCCCGCGGCAGTTGTGCTAGTTGCAGTGTCTTTGTTGTTATCTATATCAATGTACCACCTAGAGAACTGGGACAGGGGCTCTACCATAGAGACCATCACTCGGTGCCATTTCCCATCACTCACGGGCAGTGAACTAGCAAGGGTCAGCTTATAAAAGCTGTTGCCGCTTTGTAATTGAAAGAGCAATTTGGAGTTGTGAATACTGATGGTGACAAACTCTGGCTCCTTCTCTGCATACAGCAGTATCACATCAGTGTCCCTAGTTCGAAAACCAAACATGATATTGGTGAGGTCTCTGCTGATTTTTCCGTTGCTTCTGTAAAATATCGCACTGCTTCGGCCACTAAACACTGCGTTAGCAAGACCTGTGCAAAGATAACAATTGAGAAACCAGGCCAACTTTAAACCAACACGTATGGAACAACATCCATCTTTTCACTGCCCCATGCTCCCTATCTTGCCACTCCTTTTTGGGGTTGCTGGAAAAAGATTCAAGTTTCACCAGCATCTTAGTTGTTCTCCTCTGCCCCTGGTTGCTGTAGAAATTACAGGGCAGTGCCAGCACCAGCTCTAACGACTCAAAGTGTGCCCCTTGTATCATCTGGAGTTATCATTCTGTAGATGCATTTCTTTGTTAGGGTTTTCTCTTTTTTTCCCTTTTTAGACAAAAAAGAAGCAGATGATCATAGTGGAATGCAACTCAGAGCTGAGACTGAGAGAGTATTTCAAAAGAAGATGTATATTGGCCATTTTAAGTTCATTCCTTACATACAGACATTCTCCATGACAGACCTGAATGGGCAAACACTTGTACTCAATGTCATAGTAGGTCTAAATAGGCCAAAATAGGCTTATACATGTCCTAGTTTGCCCAGACATGTTTTTCTGCTCTCCCTCCTTCTGCTATGGGGAGAAGCAACCACGGAAAAGAGGACAAATAAACTGGAGCCTCTGAGTCTAAGGACTCTGGCTTGCCCAGACTTGTTTTGCTCCTGTGGTAAACAAGGTACACATGCTTAGCTTGTGCCTGCCTTGTGCAAGGCCTGTTTTTCCCACATTTGCATAAAGCAAGCCTATGGCTTCACCTAATATGGTCAAGCTTGGCTAACTGCGATTCTGATTGGCCATTCTGTGTCCAAAGGCCTGTTAGTCTCAGGTTATATTGGTAAAAAAGAGATGAGCAGGTAATGCAATATGCTCTGCCATTGCATTTGTGCCTGCTACTACCTTATTGTATCCTGAACTGCTTGGAAACTGCATTGCCTTGAGTTTACCAGGAACAGGCTCTAAATGCCTCCATGTGATTGGCCTGCATAGCCAGCGTGACATCCATGCCAAGACTGCACATCTCATTGCATCCTGCCTACACCTGAAGGTCTCCTGCCAAGACGGGAGTCCTGGAGATACACAGATCATCCAGAGGTATCAGGACCAGGTCAGAGATTGTCTGTCTCCTTTCCCCTGTAGCCTATGAAACCTGGGAAGAATCAGAAGCCTCAGCAGCTGACAAGACAGTAACAGAATTCCCTGAAAGCATTTGGATGCTGTCTGAAGCTGTAGCTAGGCCTGCGAGTCGGGAGAGAATTTTGTGAGTAAACACTAAGTCTGTTGTAATTCACCATAGCCTTCTGCAATAAGCAGAAGGGAGCTTCCTGAGTCCATCTAGAGGGCAAGTGGCATTTTGACCGCAAGTAGTGTATTGACCACAGGAACCTTCTCTTCCAGTTCAATGAATGTTAATATATTATTGCTAGTTGTTTCTAGATCTAGTCATTCCTTTGTATAACGTTTCCATGACCATGCGAAGAACCGATTATTGTTAAAATGAATGGGTGGGTGGGTGGGGGGAGTGGGGCAAGACTCCTGAATACTGAAAATTAATAAACTATATTAATTTTTAAAAATCATATCTCACATAATTTAATTATCCCTCCATTACACTCTTTCCCCCTTTTCTTAGGCAAGGCACTGAGGAGGTTTTAGAAAGTATTTG
The DNA here is from genome assembly GCA_013396675.1 of Eubucco bourcierii. Classification (NCBI taxonomy): domain Eukaryota; kingdom Metazoa; phylum Chordata; class Aves; order Piciformes; family Ramphastidae; genus Eubucco; species Eubucco bourcierii. The sequence goes on from VWZE01023247.1 coordinate 19,532, forward strand.
CCTTGATCCCAATTTACTCTCACTGATGCAGAAGGAGTTAATTTAATTGAAGTCACCTGGCAAAAAGCCCCTTCAAAATCAATGTAAGAAGAGTCAAAACTGTCACGTTTGAAGCCAGCTTCTCCTGCTGTGTACGCCCTGCTGGCAACACCAAGCCTGTGCTGGCGGGAGTGAGAGAGCAGCAGAGTACTGTTTGTGCTGCTGTGAGTGAAAATTGATGGGCAAGATTGTGGCAGTTTTATGGACATCTTCACAAAGGTATTTGACATCTTTCATTAGCATGGTTTCTACTTAAATGCACTAACTTGATGGGCTGTAAATTTGCACATTCTGAGATTTATGAGGGTTATAGAGAATGAAGAGGGACAGGAAGCAATGTCTACTCTCTGTACTTCAAACAAAGCTTAGCTTTGCAAGATCCAAGATAAGGTGGGTTCCTTAACTAACTCTGGGTCGATAAACCTTGAGGAACCCCTAAGAGACCCAGCACAATATTGTGAGCTGTGTATCCTGACATTAAGGCAGCTGAAGTAATCACACTGCCTAGCACATCAAATGTGGTGTCTTGCAGAAAGAAAAATTTTATCAGTGGAAATCATACCAAAAAATGAGTCATAGCTTTTTGAAATTGCTTCTGATTTTTTTAAATCTCTTGCAAAGCTGAGTTTTTTAAACTCATAAAACCAAAATATTCTTGTAGGACTCTTGTTAAATCCTGAGCACAATAAGAAATCTTGATGTGCTTTTACCCTGGGTTGTGACACTGGGCACACAGTTTTGCTGATATTGATGCTCCCCACATTGGCTTCCTAAGGGGCTTGCTCATCTTAGCTATGTAGGTGGAACTATAGCCACAGCCCCTGGAAAACAGCTCTTTTTGTTTTCTAGCTTAAAATATCTTATCCAGAGCATAAGATAGTAGGCTGGAAGAGAATTCAGTGGCCAGTAAAACTCTTCTATTTTTATTACCCTGTGTGGAAGGCTATGCTGTGTCTAGGAAAACAACTAGTTAAAAAGATGGCTCTATAATGCAGGAGCATTTTAATATCTATTAGGGAAACTCCCTCCTATTATCTCATAAAGGAGAATAGAAGTGAAAATGTCATTTAGCAGTGCGAATGATCTTGAGTTTAGCAAAAGGAAGCAGTTCAGATACTTTTTTCTTCTCTCTGTGTGAGTTTGTATTACACTATAATATGCAATAATAAAATTTAGAAGAAAACATAATTTAATGTTATCATTGAAGATGTCTATTAGAGAAGGCACAGTTATTTTAATTTCATTTATAAATTTTAGCAAGTGCTGCAATGCTGATACTAACAACCAACAAAATCAGAATCATGTTGGTCTGCCAGCAAATTATCTACCACAAATCTTTTGTTGACCAACTTCTAGTTCCCAAGAGTCAGGCATTCTAACAGCTTCCATCAGACTCTGTGTGTGTGTTTTAATTCCTCTACAGCATTGTTAGGGCTTTCTTTGACAGCAAAAAGAAAGAAAATATTGCTTCAAAAATCTAACTTGCTTTTAAAATTCCATCCCAGGTTCGAAAGGAGAAGGGAAGTGGAGAAAAGAGATAAGCAGAGTGGCTAACGCTCTTAAAACAGCTAATGGTCATCAATTTTCAAGTAGACTGTTTGGCATACAGGTGTTTCTTATGAAGATGTACATCTGCTGTTAAGGTGATGCCTTCAAAGATATTTAATGTTTAAGACAACCAAATGATGCAATGTATGTCATGTAGCTTGTCTTTCCATGTCTTTCCAGGAGAATGGAGAATGCCCTAATGTTAACCAACCGCGGATATGTCTTATCTATCTGTAGACAAAGTCAGAGGAATATGCTCTCACTCTGGCAGTGTACTGATCTAAAGTACAACCTCAGCAAGTTGTGCTGAGTAAGTCAAAAGCAAAAGTCCTGTAAACATTGCTGTTCGTGTCAGGGCATCTGGTTGACAATTTCTGAGTTGAGTTGAACAGACTCTTCCCACTAATGTTATTTGCAACTGACATAATTCTTACTTCAAATGCTATTTCTGTATTAAAATAACTTTAGAGGAGCTGAATACTGAGGTTGAGGGAAATGCTGACAAAAATTTCTGTTTCTAATCTCCAAAGCTGACAGGAATAGTTGAACTGTACCTACATTCGAATCCTTGGTACACCAGCTGGCATTGTGCTTCATGAGGACAGGGCCCAAGCTCACACCATTTAACTTCCTCACATGCCTTCCCTGCTGTGTTAGGGGGGCACGTGCAAGTGAAGTCATCCCAGATTGAATAGCACACACCACCGTTGTGACAAGGGTTGGACTAGGAGGAAAGAGAAGAGATGACCTCAGCATAAATAAAAGGTGTCAGACTCCCAGCTCAGAATAGGAGACTGTTTGGCAAAAAGGCCAATTCTGTGTATTTCAGATAGAAAGTGACAAAGACTGATACTATGACAGCACAGCACATCCAATAATTTATGAAAAACAGCATTGTGACCTTAAAGTATTTTAATTCTTCATCGTGCAAACACATTTTCTTCATATATAGCATAACTAGGTATTAGGAAATATTTTTTTCCCAGCAAGAGTGGTCAGGCATTGGAATGGGCTGCCCAGGGAGATGGTTGAGTCACCAACCCTGGATGTGTTTAAATGTCGTTTGGATGTGGTGCTTGGGGCTATGGTTCAGTGTGAACCTTGTAGAGTAGGGATGTCAGTTGGACTTGGTGATCCTGAGGGTCCTTTCCAACCTAAATGTTTCTGTGATTCTGTGATAACTGAACAGAATCTGCTCTTTGCAGCATTTTTACATATCTTTCTAGGCTGTCATTTTCATGAACTAATGTATGGGAATGGATGAAAAGAATCAAAGAAATTCTCCATTACAAATGTGAAAATGCTCTGGAAAAAGTCATTCTTACCTTGCAGAGGTCATCACCAGTGCAGCCTTGGGTAACATTGACCAGCGATTGACTGGTAAGAGAATTGGGTGGGTTGGTGATGGGAAAGAATTCCAGTGGCTGGTTATTTACTCTTATATCTTGGATGCATCCTTTGAAATATTTCCCATTTCTATCAGTTTCTTTCTTATCTGCTAGGCCTCCAACGTAAAGAATATCCCTACTTTGCCTGGTTAGTACCGGAGTAGATATAAATCCTAGGTATTGAGAAGACTGGAACAATTCCATTTTATTTGGTTCTATTTTTAATGTTATTAGGTAAAAGTTTCCATCGTTTATGGAGTGTTTCCCTAATAACTTCATGGAGTTTGGAGCTAGCATTGTGAGTTTCCCACCTTCCAAGCAAACTCTCACATAGAGGTAGGTGCTGTTTGTCAAAGCCAGTAACAAGCCAGAAGGTTTGCGTGTTCGAACAAACATTGATATGTCCAAATTTTCATTCTGAATGGTGTCAACAGAAAAAACAGCATAGCCTGGGAAGTCCTGAGATCCAAACCGGCCTGGAATATATTCTTGAGGTTAGAAATATGGGAAAAGATTAAAAACAAAATGAAAGAAAGAAAGAGAGAAATAAATCAAACAAACAAAAAAAAAATAAAGAGAGAGAAGAAGGGAGAAAAATAAAATAGTTAGGTCTAAACAATAAGAGAGCTAATGCACTGATAATATTACTACTTCTGGTAGTATATACATATGGTAGTATGATGTGCTGGTACTTATGGATGAATGAAGACTTGTTACAGCTGTAAACAGCTTTTATTCCAAAATTCCCATTGACTCCCATAGCTGCGGCATTGAGCCCCAGTACAGGACCAGATGTTACATTATTTGGCATATTTTTACACTTTATCATGCTCTGCATAATGCTGTTTTCAAATGGTTAAACAAGGACAGATCTCTGTGGTTTCTTGGCTTGGTCATCAGAAGGATCATTTTGAAAAGAACCTAACTGCTTTAATCTTCTGCTGACCATGAATGTAATTCTGGAAGTTTGTAATACTTTTTCTGCACTGATTCCAATCATAAAAACAGCTGAAAGCTGCTCAGTAAACCTCTCCTTTGTAAAAAACTCCAGATAGGTTACCTCTTTGGTGCCACATGGGCTCCCCACTTCTCTGACAGACTTTCTGTTGCTGGGGCTCAACTCATGCTCATGCACATCAATTTGCATCCAGTCGCAAATCCTGCTCAGTCCTGCAAGTGCCCATAATGCTGTGGTGTTGCAGGATTGAGCAAGCCTTACTCTTTTGTCTGTGTATGTGTTTATCAATTAAAATGATTAAACCAAAACCATCTGTCTCTCTTTCCCTTCCTCTTTATTTTCAGTAATGATTTTCAGACTTTTAAGGATAGAAAATATGTAGCCCAAACCATATTTTATTCTGATGAATCATCTCATTAAAACACAACAAAGTGTTTCTATTTTTACACTTTTAAGTTTCAAGATCTTGTCCTCAGCGTTATAGATATCCTGCCCAAACATTTCCAAGAGCTATTTTTAATGTATCAAATTCATAGAAAGAGCAAACCAAGCTTTTCCAAAATGCTCACATAGCTAAAGAGTCTTTTGTGCAGTAAAATTCCTAGACTGAGATCTCATAGGCCAAGTTTCTGCCTGCAGCACTACGTTTTGGGTTTTTTTTTTCTTTTCTTCTACTTTTTTTTTTTTTTTTTTTTTTTCTTTTCTTCTTCTTTTTTTTTTTTTTTTTTTTTTTATGACTGCATTAAAAACCCAATGAAAATAGAGGACTGACTGTGAAGTCCCAGCAGACCTTTAATAACCACACTGAACTGCTCTGTGACACAGTAACATTATTTAGGAACAGGAATAAATCCCTTACATGTTCCTCAACAGACAATTTCATACATAAATGAATTTTGGAGTCTTTTAATTCTGTGAATAAGATTACCAGTATATCTGCATCTCCTTGTTAAAACTCTAGTATGCAGAAATAAATATTTGTTGAAATGGGTGTTTTGAGGCATTAAATCTCCTTAACCTATATCTTCTCTCTAAGATGGTCCCAGAAAACGAGACACTTTTTCATGAGGATAAAAAGAAAATTTCTCCTGAACTGGTGATTACACATTCACAGGATTAGAAGGACACATTAATCTTCAAAAAGGTTTTTCATGTTTACAATTGCTTTGTTGCATTTTTCTCTATTTATAAATATACAATCTATATACCATCAATCTGATCTTCTCTTTGATGAGATGGCTAGCATCACCTCAGTCAGTATTAACCTCTTGGGTCACAACATCTGGATGTTGATCAAAATGAGTCACCATCTGTTTGTTATTTTGTATATGTAAAGAAAATATTGCCTCTTGTCAATTAAATACTTGGCAGCAAAAAAAGACACTAACATTTCTTATGTTATCCTTTACCACAAGTCTCCCCTACTTTGTCTTTTAAGAAACCTGCCAGTCTCATAAATATGGCACATATCTAGAATCTATGTATCAAAATGGCAGGGTGCCATGATTTGCAAGGAATATTGTGGTCACCAGGAAAAAATGAAAACAAAAAAAGCATGCTTTCTAATCATTCTCAACAGTTCTAATGCCAGTTTAAGCCTCTCCTGCCCCTGACTGGTTTTAATTTTGTTTCATATAAAGAGGCAAACATATTTACCAGATGTTGTCCTATACTCCAAAGTTTCTTTCCAAATCTTTGGATAAATTACAGCTAGACTTCAAAGAAGTCTGTTGCAATTATGTCTCTGACTTTATAATTTTGCAATTAAAAAAGAAAAAAAAATAGAAAAACGATTGAAAAGTATTGATAATACACAAACATTCTGAAATGTACTTCAAGCTACAGCTTTCTGCAGCAATGCATTCAATAAACCCCTGGGGCCAGTTGTTCAGCTGATGTAAATCAATGTTGCTTCACTGGCAGCAGTGCAGCCATGCCAGTTTACACCAGTTTAAGATCTGTCCATTCCAATCTGACCCTGGTTCTGCTGTTGCAGTTCATTTTTTGCAGCCTACTTGGCAAATATATATACATGAATATATGTATGTATGTGTATGTGTCTGTCTGTATGTATTTGTTCCTCCCTAAACACTGCTGTGATAGACCATATGCAGATGGTTAGCAAGGGGACAGAGTGGAAAGCAGGGGCAAGGGTGCTGCATGCAGGCTAAGTCCTGCAAGATTTTTCTTAAGCAAAACTGCTTGTTTAAAATTCCTAAAACTTTTGCTGAGGAAGGATTGCAGACTCCATCTCAAAATGTTCCTGAGTGATGCTGTATTTACAGCTCCAGAGGGTTTCCCACAGCAGATGCAGTACAGCAGGAAGCTGGGCAGGGACCTCCCATTGTCCTTCCCTTTTGCCTCAACTTGCACTTGGTAAGATCATTTGCAGCAAGAAAAGTGCTACAGGCGTCTGCAGCTTTTGTATTCCTGCTCATCACTGCCAAAGAGATCCGTTTGCTGAGATGTGCTCTTTTGTTCACTGAGACACGGACATGTTTCCCTCTGGTCACCAGACGTCTCTCTGGTCACAGCCACCTTCGTTAGCGGTTGTACAGAGCTGCCCTGTTGTATTGGCTGAGAGATGAATGGGCTCTGTTCCCAGCCTCTGAAGCCCTGCCTTCTCCTTGGGCTGATCAGATTAAGTTAATAGTATAATCTCATTAATTTTTTAAAATGGCAATCTGTCTTTTTTTTAGCTTGCACTACATTTACTTACCTTCCATTGCCTTAAAAGAGTTTCTTTATAAAAGCCAAGAGAGCTTGAGGACAAAATTTTCAAAGAATGCTTTGAAAGTAAGACTTAAACCCCGAGTGACTTGCTTACTTTCTATATTTTACTCAGGGTGCATAACCTCCAGTGAACCACAGTTTTCCAGAGTTTATGGCATCCTAAGAGGGGTAAGAAGATTTTAAAATGGGATGAGTGGAATCCACCAGTTTAACCTGACTGCTTTCGTCAGACTGAAGAGCAGCCTCCCTGGGAACAGGAGTAGAAAATAACAAAGGTGTGCTACTGCTAACCTCTTGCACTTTCTTACTAGCTGCGTTAGCTCCAGAGAACCTAAGGGTCACGCTGTTTCATCACCAGGTAAGCAGGATTGTTTATTACCATGTTGTGAACAGCGACCACTTAAAACACAATGCGAACAGAATTCTCTTACCTGCAGCACAGCCTGGCCCTGTGTATGGCCGGTAGCAGTCGCAGTGGTAGCTCAGCCACAGGTTGGTACAGCGTCCCCTGTTCTGACATGGGTGGCTTTCACACCAGTCCTTTTTAGTACATCCTGTCCTGACATTTAAAGATGATTCAGGTGATACATTCTCTGGAGTAATAACAGTCAAGTCTATTTCTATGTCCTGAAGACAGCCTACAAATGAAGGTGCAGAATGCACATTATGGATGTTAAGTAGAGAGGTGCTGCTAATGTTCCCCACTGGTAAGCTGCCCAAAAATGTGCTCTGAAATGCAAGCATCACGTGATCAGTATCCATCATAGCAGATGTTTTATTGAGACATGATTCTACACAAGAGCTGTCAAGCAAATTAAGAGTAACAGCTCTTGCCAAGGTTACCTCCACTGAATGCCATTCTCCATCACTGACATTATGTGACACATGCAAAAGAGCCCATGGCTTGTTATCAACTTGCACAGATAAGTGTAAGAAGCCATTCAGTATCTCCAGCTTTGCAAAAGTGGCTTTCTCCCCTCGGTGAAATAGAAGAGCTGTAGGTTGCACAGTTTGAAACCTCAGGTTTATATTATAGAAAAATTCCTTTTTAGAGGTCAGGGGATTCTTCAACAAAAGGTAACTGTTCCCTTGAAAAGAAAATGTCGTTATAGTTTCACAGTGTGTTCCAGTAAACCCAGGAGAACATATGCAGCTGAATCCGTGCTGGCCATTTTTTAAATGTGGGATACATATTCCATTGTTTTGGCATTGCTGATCAGTACAGCCATGGAGAACTTCCGTGCAGTTCCAGCCACCGTAATAAATCCCTTCTTTGTCTGCAGGTGGGCAGTGGCAAGTGTAATTCCCAGGGAAATTCTCACAGATTCCACCATTTTGGCAAGGGTTTGCGTGACATTCATTGATGTCTTCATCACAGTGAATACCTGGAGAATAAACAAAGCGTTAGACCTGGATTGAGTATTTGGGGCCTAAAATGATGTGAAGGTTTGGGTGTTCCCCCCCCCCCCCCCCCCTCTATAAAAATCACCAACAAAAAACATCCGGTG